>ML791128.1:323624-346868 GCA_009831015.1 Picea engelmannii
ATATCCACATTATCCACAAAATATCAAAACAAAGCTTGTTGTCCAAAAATGTTGAAAACCATTAAGCATTGTCCTCATCAAATGAAATCATAAAAAACATAATTTAAAAACCATATTTGCCACTTTGTGAGGAAATTTTCTTTTTTTCATTGTTGTTTCCCTTAGACTTCTCGAAAGTAGCCCATGGTTGATTGGACCCTTGGGGTTGTATCTCGTTGATCACATGGAATCAGTCATCCTTCAAATATAAGTGAGAAGACACAAATTCCAAGGAATCATTGGAGGGAGAAGAATGGGAGGCATCTTCTTTTCCCTTGTCTTGCACAGGTTGGGGAATATCAATTTTCAATCTCTTACTGGCGTGTGAAGACTGAACTGGCGAAACAACACGGGAAATGTGGACATTAGGATTGACAGGTGTTGGTAAAGGAAATTACATAGTAGTTCAACCACGATAGTGGGAGACAAGATGGTTGACAATCTCTTTCTCTTTCCAACCATCATTTGCAAGGACTTTAGGATGCAAAGACACATGTGGAGGAACGAGAATTATAGGGATATTCTGAGGAGGCTGGAAAGGGGGTATTTATGATTGAGATTGAATTATTCCATGTCCAACCCAAATAAAGAACCCATCTTGGAGAATCAGGTTCATTTTTTGAGGATCAACATAAAAATGGATAGAAAATCTAGGCCTCATATGGCCTCGATTCCAATTTCCCCTGCCTCTGTTATTTCAGCCATTTTTGCCTCTACTGAAAAAGCTCATCCTATAGAAATAGTTTTTTAGTAATGAATATCTTAATAAAACATACATGACATGATTTTTACATGAATCAAAAGTTGGCTAAAAATTTGACAAGAGATACATGCAAATCCATCCATAACAAACCATTCATTAATTTCCATGTGAACAGGGGGTGATAGGGTTCATGGGAAATATGGAGGGAGTGTAGTTAGCGAAAAATGGTAGAATGATAGGGAATGCATATATGAATATTGTTCAGCAATTAACCAAAAAATTTAACTATGTATAAAAATGTCAAAATATCAATCACCAACCCTTTCTATGTTATCCCTTTTGTCGCTTCTACACAAACTTTTCCTTTTAAATTTATATCACAGAACAAGGATGCAATAAGTGAAATCGAGATTTTGAGGGGAATGTAATTAGTGAAAAATGGTAGAATGATAGGGAATCAATATGGATATTGTTCAAGTGAAACAAATCACAACATGCTACCTTAAACGCAATCAAAACATATCTATGTCCGTAATTTCAAAGTTTAACAAGTGTTAATTTTCCAAAACAATAATCCAAACTGGTATCTTCTTTGAAAAATTTTCTTGCTGGCTTTCGAATTATTTACACAATAATCTGTATGCTCAAAATTATTTAATCATAGTAACCATTGTACCCACATTATCATTACATGAGTCATAACGAACAACATTGTAATCACTATAAGAAACAACAAAAGCCTTTAATCCACGACCATAACATTAACTCCAATAATAATCCTTTAAATCCAACAAGGTCACGTACAATGTTTACAAACAACTCATATCCATAATTTACTTAACCATTGTTCAATGCAATTATTTTGGATGTTATCACTCTTATTCAAGCCTCAAACATTTCGAACACTGGTGCCCCTTTTATACAATCAACATAATGATTGAACCCAAAATAACATTCAATATTTTGAACACAAGATTCAAATGAATGGGTGGGTACAAATCTCTTCCAGAATTACCAAGAAAGGCACCAAAAAAAATCGTGTCCAAGTAACCGAGCAAGCACAGTGCTCCCATCAAATTCAAACTGGTGTAAATACACTTTCAATGTAATGTTAAAGGTTTAAGATAGTAAGTGGTAGAGACAACAGGCGGTTCGACCAGAGAGTTTGGAAGTTGAATGGCACAAATAGCTCGTTCCATAGGTTCCCTATCATAATCGATCACACAAAAAATAATATGCAACATTGTTCTCGATTGTATGGGATTCAAACAACGGACTACATCTTCCAAAACAAATAGGTGAGGCCAACCCTTTTTTCAACACTGCATAATGAGTGACCAAATAAAAAACCCGTGCCCAACCAAAAAGAACGAATAGTGCTCTCATCAAAATATGGATAGCAATTTTCTCATACTGTATAACATTTACCAGGAAACAGTGATGGTGAGGTTATAGCAAGCAAGCCAACAACTGAGGGTTTTTCCAAGACAAGGCACGTAATGCTTTAACCTTCCATCATAGTTCACATAAAAACCCACAGGGTCGAAACATGGCGTGGGTACACTTAGTCATAAAGACCAACAATTTCAATAAATAGGTGGGGTATTCGCAAAGCCCAAAGTTTAGGCAGACTTTGATAACCAATTTCAACAGAGAGGCTAAACTCGAAAACAAAACCATGGCAAAGCAGTTTCCACTGCAATCTTTACTCAACAATTCCAGTGAACAATTACACACATCAAGGACCACGTGACCAACTTTTAAAATCCAACAACCCTAGAAAAACCACCAAAGGAAACCAAAGATGCGAGCATAAACATAGATCCAAAAAAATCATAACATCTTGAGAATCACACAGACTGCGAGAAACCAGAGCCAACATTTGATTCAAAGGTAGAGTAACTCTCATGGATGGAAAAGTAAGAAAACCCATACCTGTAAAAGTTTATGCAAGGAGAAAAACCCAAGATTGTATACTTCCTCCATGATCGGGCAAGGCGAAGCAACATCAACTACCAGAGTCAAAAATGCAAGAATGACTAGGGTGATGGGCTCAAGGGGAGTTTGAGTGACGTGCATTTATTGCACGTCACTTCTCCCTTCAGATATTCATTCAATTTTTAGTATGAGCCAAACCCACTAGCCAACTCACCATAGCACTACATTCAAACCATTAATCAATCAAAAATTCAAAATTGCCATACTACTTTTGCAAAGTGTGCGATAGTCCAAAGTGCACCACCCCTTGCCAATATCAAATTCCTTCGAATGACAATGTGCTAGGAACACAATCCACTATGAAATTCAAACAATGCGCATAACCATAGTAGCAAGGGTCAATATCACCCAACTTTCGCCATGAACAATACACAACATTAAAACTGGAGTATAATTCTTTCATTCAAAAGGGAAACATTATCAGTTTTTATGAGAGATCATCCAAACCATTTATCTCCATGTTGTAATCACCCAACCACCACATATTACCATAAACATTTTAAACCATGATTTGAAACCAATGAATTGTAGAAAACTGTGTTGCTACCATCACATAGGAAAACAAAATATAAGTGTTTCTTATCCACCACAGTGCTATAAGTATAACAAGGGGGTCCCACCTACTAGTATATTATTAATATACATAAATAATAAATCTTGGAAATCATTTGCGAGTTTAGTATTCATCGTTACACTTTCAAGCATCAACAAACTGGCGACTCCACAGATAAATTTGTTTCCAACATATTAAGAACTTAGAATGTTTGGTTTTGTAGACCAGGTGAACTGTAGATCAAAGAATTATTTACCAAAATGATTATGCAACAGGGGGAGTGAGGCGGTTTAAGGGAAAAAATGTTTCGGGACTTTGGGAATAGATCATGAAAAGTGTTACATATGAGGGTTTGTTCCTGTATGCATAACATTCGATTGGTCACAATGAAAGTGTTTATTTTTTTAAGGAGAAAAATTTATGGCATGCTCTTCTTGAATCTCAAGGTGGAGGGAAGAAAGGGAAAGCAAAAAGTAGGGATGAAAATCCAATTATCTATCTAACAGCAATACTTGAAGCAGAAAGCAATTTCAGTGATGTCTACAAGGGGGACATCATGGAAGTTGTGTAACTTGATTGTTATTGATCAACAATAATTACAGAATAGCATCGTTGTGGTGAAACTGGTCCAAAGTTTATTTCTGATAAACAAAAAGGAAAACAATAAAAGAAAAACAACAAAACGAAACAATAGAAAAAGAAAAATAGCAAGGAAAAGTCAAAACAGTGAAACATAAAACTATAATACAACAATGACTTCCATGCAGCGTTCAAACTTCAAACTGATTTCACATAGTGTTTCAGGTGGGAACCATTGGTACTATAGGAAAATAATCGTTCTTCCAAGTCTTTTAGAAGATAAGAATTTGCACTGAGGACAAAAGCGATTTTAAAAGGACCCATCCATAATTTTTGAAACTTTGAATGTCTTCCTCTGTCAGCATGGGCTGAATCCCAAAGAAAGACTTTATCATTTACTTTAAACCTGACAGCTTTTGCACTTTTGTTGAAATATTTCTTCACATTTTGTTGTCTTCTCTTTATGTTTTCCAAGGAAAACATTCTTTGTTCCTCTAAAGCTAACAATGCATTTATCCTTTGAGGGACATTAGAAGAATTAAATTCTTCGATCTATAGCATCAGTCGTAGAGAATATAGTTCCAGTTCAGTAGGAAAAATAGCTTCTTGACCATAAACAAGCTGAAAGGGAGTGCAACCTGTGCTTACCTTGGTAGTAGTGCGATTTCCCAAAGGACGTAAGTGAGGAGGGTGTGCCATTGACGAGGCTTATATTCAATATGCCTCTTTATGATCCTAACCAGATTTTTATTAGTAGACTCGTCTTGCCCGTTTCCTTTAGGGTAATAAGTTGATGAGGTGAAATGTTTGACTCCCAACTTAGCTAAAAACTGAGTCAACTTAGAGGAAATGCAAGCGGGACCATTGTCTTTAATAATTTCTAAAGGAATGCAAAATCTGGAGAAAATATTAGTTTCAAGGAAAGAAATGACATGTTCATCCTATAAGTGTTTAAGTGGGACAACTCCAGTCCATTTAGTGAAATAATTTGTCGATGTCAAAATTTAACCTACCTTGCTGAATATGGAGGATTAATAGGACCAATAAATTCCAGATCCCACTTTGAAAAAGGAAAATCAGGGAGGAAAGGTTGCAAAGGCATGGAAAAAAGACGTTTGTACCCAGCAAATTTTTGGCACTTGTCACAAGATATTGAAAAGTTATAAGAATCTCGAAAAATTGAGGGCCAATAATAACCTTTTATGATGATTTTAAAAGCAATTTCTTTAGTAGAAAAGTGACCACCTACGTGAATAAGAGAATCTAAAGATGCATGAATTTCCTGTAACAATTTTTGTGCTTCCTCATTATTTACACATCGAAGTAATATTCCATCGGCAGATCTCCTGAACAAAAAGTCTCCTAAAATAATATATCTAGAAGATTCAAGATGGAGCCTTCTCCTTTGATGAGTATCTAAATCATTTGGGCATTTCTAATATTGCAAGTAATATACCAAATTTTCATACCAGGGATGTTTAGCTATAGGAAGGGTTTGACTATCAATGTAAAATAGTGTTGAAAGAGGATTATTTTGTTTGTCAATTTCTTCACTTGCTTCAGCATGTTGATCCAAGTGAAGGGCTAAGTCTCATCCCTTAATTATTTTTGAAGTCATGATGGTTAAATCATGCTCCTAGATCTTGGCAGGTCAATGTGCAAGCTTCCCTAAAAGATAAGTCTGCGAAAGTAAAAACTTGACAGCAGGAAAATGGACTTTTACATGTTTGTGCTTGCCTAGAATAAAGTGGTGAAATTTCTCCACAACTTTAACCAAAGAAAACACATATTTTTCGATATAAGAATACTTGAATTCATCATCTGATAAGATTTGACTCATGTAAGCTACCGATTTTTCATTATTTTGGTCATCACATTGTAGGAGAATAGAAGAAATTGTTTCCCCGGTGGCATTAGTGTATACAATAAAATCTTTCTCAAAGTTCGGTTTCGCCAAAACCGGTGCGAAATTGATTGCTTTCTTAATCCTTAGGAAATCATTTTTGACGTATTTAGTTAAAGAAAAGGAGCGATCTTGCTTTAGAATATTATGAATTGGATTGACCATTAAAGAAAAATCAAGAACAAATCTATAGACAAAGTTGATAATGCCCATAAAGGCTTGAACCTCCTTTTTGGAAGTAGGGGCAGGAAGGTTTAGAATAGTAGTGATCCTTTCGGGATCTATGCTTATTCTCTAATCAGAAACAATATGTCCAAGGAGCTTTCCCTTGGTAATGCCAAAGACACATTTAGAAGGATTTAAAGAAATATTGAACTTTCTGCATCGCATGAGAACTTTTTTAAGATGACAAAAATTATCCAACCTGTTTTTTGAATAAATAGTCAAGTCAACAAGATAAACCTGGATAATCTTACTGATCAGATCGTCAAAAGCTATCTGCATATATCTTTGGAAAGTGGCACCTGCATTAGATAATCCAAAAGGCATGTGTTTATAAGAAAATGTGTCACAACGTGTAGTGAAAGTGGTTTTGTACCTACCATTCATTTTTACCTTGATTTGATTATAACCAGAGAAACCATCAAGTAAGGACATCATTTGTGACCCTGCAACTTGCTGCAAAATCATTTCCATGTTAGGGAAAGGAAATTGTTATTTTATGCTCATTCTATTCAATGTGTGGAAATCAATGTGCAATCAGATTTGATCAGTTGTTTTCTGAACGGGGACCAAATTGGAAACCCACTCGGAATACTTAACCGGGCAAATTATACCACCTTTCAAAAAAAAATCCAACTCCTTCCTAACAGTAGCTTCAAGTGCAGGGTTAATGGGTCTTTGTTTTCTACTAACTAGTTTTATCCCTTCCTTGATAGGAATGGCATGATGTATGAAAGCAGGGTCAAAACCACGAAGATCCTCATATGACCAAGAAAAAAATCTTGAAATTCACGAAGTAAATTAGTGAATTTCAGCTTTTCTTCATCAATACATTGGGAACCTATCTTAACATTCTTGGGGGAATAAGGTATTCCAATGTCTAAGGAAATGGTTTCACCCACTTTCCTTTTTTACTCCTCTTCTTTATGTGTTTCTTTGTTGCCGACATCACTCGATGAAAATGAACTTTCGAGAGGAGTCAAACCTTTCGGAGTTTTGTTATTTTCCATGGATATAATATCCTTGGGCTTAAATGGTTCATTTTGTATGAAAGAACAAATGTATTCATCACTAGGGAAGACCTGCCATGACTCTACATTGTCAGGAATGTGAGGACGATATAAAGATTGAAAATTACAATCAGGTCTTTGAGGCAGAAGTTGTCGAGTAGGAGATGCTGCAAATACAGCTAACCTATCAAACATTGAATTAAGTTCATTTTTAACATGAGTGATGTTAAATGATAATAAGTTCGAGATAAGCATCCAAAAAGCTTGGGTGTAGCGTTTCATCAACTTGTTGCTAGGAGAGTAGATTTTATGTACAAGGTTCACAACAAGTTCAGAGTCCCCAAAAACTGTAAGGTGTCCACAACCTAAATTATAAGTATTTTAAGTGCCTAGCAATAATGCTTCAAACTTGGTAACTTTATTCGTGCAAACAAATTCTAGCCTATAAGAAAAGTTGTGAATTTTACCTATAGGTGAGTATAATATAATTCCATCTCCATTACCTTCATTGGAGCATGATCCATCGAAGTGCATGTGCCACATACCATCCTCCAGGTCAATTTGTTCCCGGGCAGTGTCACCCTCATCTATAAATATGGAGTACACTCCTAAGTCTTCCTCGACATAGTTTACGTTAGGCTGTGGAATGCTCTCTATATATGGTGATATTCTTCTTTCTCTTAGGACTATGATATTCTTTCCATTTTGAGGAACGGATAAGTGTGTTCCATCAAGAGAAATACATCCACCTGTCAAGGCTTGCCAGTCTCTTCCTAAGATGATAGAATAGTTACTTATCAGCATGTCAATTACATGGATGTTGAGGGTTGTCCTTATTTCAGGATGTGTGCACATAACCAAAGTCACGTCTTTGATTTCACCTATAGTCGACTATTGTAGACTATTATATGAGAGCATTCTTCTAGAATTTTCATTAGTACATGATAAGACTAGCTCTTCCATAATAATTTTTGACATTACTCTTAGGCCCGAACCACTGTCAATTATGTAACAATGGCCTATTTTATCCATAAATTTTACAGAAATGAAAAATGGAGGGTTTTTTATAGGGTGTCTAAAGTTATTTACACCTACTTTATTTACAATAGAATCCTTTTCTTTAGACTCTTCGGAAAGATTGGCTATGGTGGAAGTTTTTCCTTCCATAAAATTTTTGAGATGCTTTTGTTGTTCAGGGACGACAACCATGTCTAGAAGAGTAGCATCGGCCTTGATATTATCCAATTGGTTGAGAATGTTATATTTGAAAGAGGGAAGACGGGAGGGAACTCCTTGACTATCAAGAGTTTTGGTAGCTTGTACAATGGCAGCTTGTGAAGATGATCTTGGACTAGAAGAAGTATGAGGGGGATCATATTTTCCTTTTGAAGCATAGGATTTATTCCTAGTGTTTATGGTCATGACATTTTTTGATTTTTCCCAATCTAGAACGACAATGGTGGTTTTAGGATTTTTTCCAAAGATTTTATCTTTGGCACTCTTCTTTACCTCACAAGTACTGTCCTCGTTATTTTCCTCGCAAAAGTTACACCAACTATAAGACATGATGGATTTGGGATGAAAGTTGTTTTCATTGGTATTCCTAAAAGGTGATGAGGAAGAAGATGATGCCCCAGGAGTAAGTGAAGGGACATTTCCCTTTTGCTCGTATGCTATCATCCGATTGTTCATATCATCTACAAGTTGTAGGAGGGAAGACATGTTCGTTTTTTTAACCGAGTCCCCCTTGGGGAGACTTGTTCTTTCTAGTTGCTCTTCATATTATAGACAAGTATGCAGGGTGAAACCAAGGTTATCAATAGTTTTTTCTTCAATCCTGTGTCGATAATGGGAAGGTAGAGCATTATAGTAATGCATAAAGGAAGCTTGGTTCTGGGGGCGAATAAGTTCGGGAATTTTATTATACAACTTGGTGAAACGAAGGTTGAAAGACTTAATAGTCTCACCGTCCTTGTACGCAATGTTATTATATTCTCATAATTGTTCGGTTGGGCTCTTAGATTACCCATAAGCGGAGTTAAACCCGTAAACTAACTCTTCCCAAGTGGAAATAATATTGGGAGGGAGATCGAAAAAATATGTCGTTGCTTTCCCTTCGATAGAATTGACAAATAGGTGCATGCAAGTATCATTATCATTAGCTCATATATTGTGATAGGCATTAGAGAATGCTACCAAGTGTTCATTTGTAGTGACGGTATTATTTACGGAAAACCTAGGTAGATTCTCTTTAAATTTTGATAAAGGACGAGTAGCAGGCGCTAGGTTCAAGGGAGAGGATGTGTGCCACGGGGTGGTAGTAGCATCTTCCTTGAATTGAAAAAGCCCATACTTCTTGATGATCTTGGCAGGGTTGGTAGTGTATTGGACATGAACCTAATGGCTATACAAGCTACCAATTATTGATGAGGCTGAATATTGAGACGATGAGGCACCTCCAGTACCACCAAAGCCACCTGCAGATGCCATGTTGTAAATGTTGGGTGTGGGTGAGAAAGGTGAACTAGCCGAATCAGACAAATTTTTCCTTAGAGTACCTTGTTGGGTTGACAGAATAGCTTTCCTTGTTCCTATTTCAATGATAGGAGTGATTTCAGGAGACAATCCTCTTCTTCTCCTAGAGATGCGAGGATTTGAGGACATGAAAAAGAAGATCAAAACCTTAGAAAAAAGAGATCTACAGCTGATTCCTAAGTTGCCTTTGTCTGGCCTCCCAGCGTTCATGAATACTTATGTCTTGTTCAATTATTTCCCACGAGTGTTCAAGCTCAGCCCAAGTATTAGCAGTTTCTAAGATGGTATAGAACAGAATTAAGGCAATGTTGGTTTGGTCTTTAAGACTGTGCTCAATATTGGGTTGCCTTCAGTAGGTACTGATATGAGGAAAAGAAAACAGTCAAGAATAAAAAAAAAAGGAATATTCAATGATAAAAATACAACCAACCAAATATATATGGAAGATCTCCCCAATATGGTCGCCAAATAAATGTTGAGGAAAAAGTATGAATTACCTTACTTAATCATTTTCAAATCTTGTCTGACTAGGACAAGATAGTTGGGAATGTCACCCGGAGTTTATAGCCTCAAAATATTCTCTCAATCCACAAGTACTAATTACAAGGATTGAGATTGATTTATAGTTTAAATATGTTGCAAAAATAAAATAAAAAAACTTATGGAATGTACATAGATTTGTGATTAAGTAAACATGGAGATCAAAAAGTGAAAAGTAACCAAGTCACAAATACACATATATGAGACATAATAGCAATCTGATTTTATTTCACTCTGAGATATCAAAAATGTTTTCTCTTTACAAAAACCCTATGAGGGCATGGACCAAAGTTTGATTTAGAGATCTTCGATGAACACCATACAAAAAGATTCCGACAGTAAAGTAAAACTGAAATTAATAATCTGGATCAACTTGCCACAAACTGTTGTCAATTTGACTCTGCAAGATATCCTTTATCAGACATAAAACTTAATTCACAAACAGACAAGAATACACAGACTATCAAGGATGGATCGACACTCTAAAACAAGCATTTGAAAAGTGTAATTCAGTCTTGAACCTTGTTGTTACAATAAGACCATGTTGTCAAGAAGAGAATTAGGCTTTAAATAAACTCAGAAATGAATGAAAATTGAAACTATGTAACTAAAGAGAAAACCTTAGTCTTGCTTTCTCCTTCTATTTTCCTTTTGTCTCTTCTTCTCATTCAACTTTTATTCTTTCCAAATAAGTTGAAGTAGTTCAACTACTTTCTTTAGTTAAGTTGATTTAACTTGACTAATTAGTTTAGGAGAAATAAATAATAATAATATAGTTAAGGGTCTTAATTAATAATAACTAGGTAGGTGGGACCCCTTGTGACTCTCATCATTTCTTCCTTTAAAATCATGAAATACAATACACAAAAAATAATCATTTTAACCATATGCCACCCTTGTAACTCCCTTGAATCTCTTTCAAACTAGATATTTAAATATCAGAATATTTTATATCATATCCAAAAAAGAATACATTATCCACAAAATATCAAAACAGAGCTTGTTGTCCAAAAATGTTGAAAACCATTAAGCATTGTCCTCATCAACTAAAATCATAAAAAACATAATTTAAAAACCATATTTGCCACTTTGTGAGGCAATTTTCCTTTTTTCACTATTGTTTCCCTTAGACTTATCGGAAGTAGCCCATGGTTGATTGGACCCTTGGGGTTGTATCTCGTTGATCACATGGGAGCAGTCATCCTTCAAATGTAGGCGGGAAGACACAGATTTCGAGGAATCATTGGAGGGAGAAGAAGGGGAGGCAACTTATTTTCCCTTGTCTTGCACATGTTTGGGAATATCAGTTTTCAATCTCTTACTGGCATGTGAAGATTGAACTGGCGAAACAACACGGGAAATCTGGACATTGGGATTGACAGGTGGTGGTAAAGGCAATGGCATAGTAGGCCAACCACGATGGTGGGAGACAGGTTGGTTGACGATCTCTTGCCAACCATCATTTGCGGGGACTTCAGGCTACATAGGCACATTGTGGAGGAATGGGAATGATGGGGATATTATAAGGAGGCTGGAAAGGGGTTTTTTCTGGTCGAGGGTGCATTGTTTCATGGCCAACCCAATTAAAGAACCCAGTTTGGAACAATTGGTTCAATTCTTGAGGATCAACGTCAAAATGGATAGAAAATCTAGGCCTCCTATGGCCTCAATTCCAATTTCCCTTGCCTCTGTTATTTCAGCCATTGTTGCCTCTACTAAAAAAGATTATCCTATAGAAACAGTTCGTTAGTAATGAATCTCTTAATAAACCATACATGACACTCTACTTACATGAATCAAAAGTTGGCTCAAAAATTGACACGAGATACATGCAAATCCATCCATAACAAACCATATATTAATTGTCATGTGAACAAGGGGTGATAGGGTTCATGGGAACTACGGAGGGAGTTTAGTTAGTGAAAAATGGTAGAATGATAGGGAATGTATATAAGAATATTGTTTAGCAATTAACCAAACAATTTAACCGTGTATAAAAATATCTAAATATCAGTCACCAACCCTTGTTGTGTTATCCCTTTTGTTGCTTCTACACAGACTTTTCCTTTTAAATTTATATCACAGAACAAGGATGCAATAAGTGAAATCGAGATTGTGAGGGGAATGTAATTAGCGAAAAATGGTAGAATGATAGGGAATCAATATGAATATTGTTCAAGTGAAACAAATCAAAATATGCTACCTTAAACGCAATCAAAACATATCTCTTTCCATAATTTCAAAGTTTAACAAGTGTTCATTTTCCAAAACAATAATCCAAATTGGTATCTTCTTTGACAAATTTTCTTGTTGGCTTCTGAATTATTTACACAATAATTTGTATGCCCATAATTATTTAATCATAGTAACCATTGTACCCACATTATCAATACATGACCGACATAATGAACAACATTGTAATCGCTATAAGAAACAACAAAATCCTTTGAGCCACGACCATAACATTAACTCCAATAATAATCCTTTAAATCCAACAGGGACACATACGGTGTTTACAAACAACTCATATCCATCATTTTCTTAACCACTGTTCAATGCAATTATTTTGGACATTATCACTCTTATTCGAGCCTCAAACATTTCAAACACAAGTGCCCCTTTTATACAATCAACATAATTATTGAACCAAAAATAACATTCAATATTTTGAACACAAGCTTCAAATGAATGGGTGGGTACAGATCTCTTCCAGAATTACCAAGCAAGGGACCAAAGAAAATCATGCCCAAGTAACCAAGAGAGCACAATGCTCCCATCAACTTCAAACTGGAGTAAATACTCTTTCAATGTAATTTTTTGGGTTTAAGATAGTAAGTGGTAGAGACAACATGTGGTTAGACAGTTGAATGGCACAGACAGCTCATTCCATAGGTTCCCTATCATAATCGATCACAAAAACAATAATATGCAACATTTCTCTCAACCGTATGGGCTTCAAGCAATAGACTACATATTCCAAAACAAATAGGTGAGGCCAACCCCTTTTCCAACAATGCATAATGAGCGACCAAATAAAAAACCCGTGCCCAACCAAAAATCATGAATAGTGCTCTCATCAAAATATGGGTAGAAATGTTCTCATAATGTATAACATTTACCAGGCAAAAATGACGATGAGGTTATAGAAAGAAAGACAACAACTGAGGGTTTTGTCGAGACAAGGCATAGGATGATCTAACCTTCCATCATAATTCACATAAAAACCCACAGGGTCAAAACATGGCATGGGTACACTTAGTCACAGAGACTAGTAATGTCAATATATAGGTGGGGTATTCACAAAGCCCAGAGTTTAGGTAGACTACGATAACCAATTTCAATAGAGAGGATAAAATCGAAAACAAAACCATGGAAAAGCATGCTCCACTGCAATCTTTACTCAATAATTCCAGTGAAAAATTACACACAGCAAGGACCACGCAACCAACTTTTAAAATCCAACAACCCCAGAACAACCACCATAGGAAACCAAATATGCGAGCATAAACACAGTTCCAAAACATCATAACAGCTTGAGAATCACACAGACCATGAGAAACCAGAGCCAACATTTGATTCAAAGGAAGAGTAACTCTCATGGATGGAAAAGTAAGAAAACCCATACCTGTAAAAGTTTACACAAGGAGAAAACCCCGAGATTGTATACTTCCTCCACGACCAGGCAAGGCGAAGCAACATCAACTACCAAAGCCAAAAATAAAAGAATGACTAGGGTGACGGGATCGAGGGGAGTTTGAGTGACATGCATTTACTGCACATTGTTTCTCCCTTCAGATCTTCATTCAATTTTTAGTACGAGCCAAACCCACCAGCCAACTCACCATAGCACTACATTCAAACCATTAATCAACCAAAAATCCAAAATTGGGATATTACTTTTGCAAAGTGCGTGATATTCCAAAGTGCACCACCCCTTGCCAATATCAAATTCCTTCGAATGACAATGTGCTAGGAACACAATCCACTATGCAACTCAAACAATGTGCATAACCATAGTAGCAAGGGTCAAGATCACCCAACTTTCACCATGAACAATACACAACATTAAAACTGGAGTATAATTATTTCATTAAAAAGGGTAGCATTATCATTTTTTATGAGAGATCATCGAAACCATTTAGTTCCATTTTTTAATCACCCAACCACCACATATTACCATAAACATTTTAAACCATTATTTGAAACCAATGAACTGTAGAAAATTGTGTTGCTACCATCACATAGGCAAACAAAATATAAGCGATGCTTATCCACCATAGTGCCATAAGTATAACAAGGGGGTCTCCCCTACTAGTATATTATTAATATAGATAAATAATAAATCTTGGAAATCATTTGCAAGCATAGTATTCATCATTGGGCTTTCAAGCATCAACAATGTGCAAGTTTGGAGAGGAGTTGCAGTTGCAACTGTTCCAACTGGCACTTTGGTTATTGTTTGGACTTTCTCTTTGGTTATGGTTTAGACTTTTTGCCTGGTACTCTAGCTCTAGAGAGAGGTACGCTACCTTGGTTGGCTATTGGTTCTAGGGTTTGACTCCAAAATTATTGTCTATGTCAAGGTTAAGGTGCTAAGGGGTGGCGTCGACCTATGGTTGGGTGACAATATTTCTATATTGTCTATGGTGAAACGAGCACACCTATTTTTCTAACACTCATTTCACTTCTCTCAAGTTTCTCTCGTTCTTCCCTCGACATACCTTCCAGAATGGTGCCCAGACATACTGCTAACCATTTTTCTCAATCTACAAGGAGATCTTCAATTTTAAGCTTCTAGAGCTCAAAATTCCAACCATTGCATTTTTCAATCTCAATTCTCGAGCTACTTGCCACTCTTTAAGAACAACTTTAAATATATTTGACTTACAACCCTTACTGGACTTCGGGTTTAGCTTCAGATCCAAGGTTGTTAAAAAAATATCTAATACCACATGTTAGGAAATAGAACACTTCCACGCTAAACCTAACAGAAGAGGGGAAGAAAGATTTAAGATATAAAAGATATGACAAAGAAAACACACATTACATAGAGATTTTACCTTGGAAACCAAAATGGGAAAACCAACAATCCTTGAGCATCTTGCTCTCTTGTTGTCTTATTCATTCAGAATAGAAGGTTACATTCCTAACATTGGTCTACACCTAAGACACAATCAATATCATACCTTCTTTCTTTACACAAGAACAACCCTATAGCCAATTTGGCTTACATCTACATGACCAACAACCTCTGAAATGATTTCTCTAAAGATTGATCTCAAGATTATATTTTACAGCATTACAACACGTCTTATTTATAGGCTTCATGGTAGGAAAAAACCTAAAGAAAGGCACCCAAAAATGGTTACAGATCCACGTAAATCATTGGATACAAATCCCACGAATCTCAAGACTCTGTTACAGTCAACTACCAGTCGATCTTCATTCGATCTTCAGTCAGTTTCCACACTATTTCCTATCAACCTCTTGTCAGTTCACCTCTTTGACTTACTATCGATTACTTCAACTTCAACTTTGTCTGTTCGATCCACCTCGACCTTCGACTTTCATTGCAAAGAATATAACAACCCAATATGTCTTGAAAACAATTGTAAACCAATGGAATTTTAGTTGTGGGAAAAAAGAAACTCCTCTTTTATACTCTCATCACTCATGTTAACTTATATGGATGTGAAATTTGGGGCTACAACATCGTTAGAGAATCATGGAGGAAGATTGAACAAATCTCTAAGCATTTTCTAATTTATAATCTTAAAATTAAAAGAAATATTCCCTATCCTACTTTTCTTATAGAAGTTGGTCTTTCCCCCATTGAGAGTATGGCTATGATGAGGTACCTATTGTACAAGAATAAGAGAACTAACATGAAATACAAAAGGCTTCCTAATATTGCTTTAAACTCTAGTCAAATCCATTTGGGGCATAAGAGGTGTTGGCATAAATATGTCGAGTCTTGTCTAAATCGTTGAAGAATTATGGAGAAGATCACTCTACAGAATATTGATACCATCAAAAATAGTATCTATACAAATTTAAGGAGAAATTGTGGTGCGATAAAGAATTAGAGGTTAAGAGAAAATTAAGATACTATAAAGAGGTCATTAACCCTAATCTAGAAGATCAAAAATATATTTCCATTATAGATAGTATAAAGAATAAAATCGCATGACTAAAATAAGAACAATCTCTCATGAGCTTCATAGTGAAAGGGATTTGGACAATTCCTAAATGCAATGGGATGAAAAAAACTTCATCCTTATGATACTAAGAAGGTGAAATATGTAAAACATTTTCTCTTATAATGTCCTACATATACCCATATTAGATCTCAATTTTAAAATATTTGTAACAATATCAATCTTCCTAACTTGTTGACTCATCAAAACTATAAAGATCTAAGAAAACTTCTATCCAATTTTTTCAAAAATAGAAATAAAATTTTAAAGAAAACCACTTTTAAGTCTTTATGATTATTATTGAAATCCAATAAATCAAAATTAACTTCACTAAACAATAACAATCATCATCATAAAAAATTACAATACAATTTACTTATAATTAATTTGTTTTAAATATAACATATTGTGTCTTTACCATTTGGCATTAACTATAACAACTAATAACCACCTCCAACAACCAAAATCCCCACAAAGGAAAGGAATAATAAAAGGCACCATCCACCATGTATTATGATATAGCTAATAAAGACATCAAAGGTAATAAAGCCATCAAAGACTTGTTATCATACTTAAAATTGAGTTTATTTAATAATATTTAAATATAATCCCCCACAAAGAAAAGGAAGAATAAAAGGCACCCTCAACCATGTGTTATGATATAGCTAATAAATCCATCAAATTTCTATGATATGGCCATCAAAATCTTAAAATTGAGTTTATTTAATAATATTTAAATATAATCCCCCACACAGGAAAGGAAGAATAAAAGGCACCCTCAACCATGTGTTATGATATAGCTAATAAATCCATCAAAGGTTTATGATATGGCCATCAAAATCTTGTTATCATAATTAAAATTATTTTATTTAATAATATTTAAATATAATTTATTTATTATATTTATTTTATAATTATAATATACATATAAATATTTTTATTAATTTCTAATTGATGATGACTAAATGGTTGTTTTATTAAATTTTAATAAATAAAAAAAATATGTATTTTATTTTATTATATTGTTTCTAAAATTAAATAACTTACAAATAATATTATTCAACTTATTTTAGTTTTCATGGGTACCTTATAAACACTAGTGGTATTAAAAAAAAATTGAAAATGAAATCTAGTATGTTGTGGAGTCTAGGGTTGTGTATTCAAAGAGAATTTTTTTTCTATCTTACACTTTATTAGGATTGGAAATTTTACAAATTCTTTCTTCCCAAAGTGTTTTAGGTTTTGTCCACCTTCTAGTTTCAATATGAAGCTCATGAGAGTTAGTTCTTATTTTTTGCAATATGTATTCTCTTCTTAAGTCTAGCAATAGTAAAGGGAAATTTTTTATTTTCAATTTTAGGGTTAATGGTCTCTTTGCAATAAACCAACATTTCATTATTCTCAATCTCATTGTACACCATGGTTTTTCTTTAAAGTTAGTTACGATAATATTGGTATTGATATTCTAGCAGGCATCCCTTTCTACTAGCCCCCAATATCAAAACCTATAAATATCAGGTCTAGTCCACCTTCTTTTTATCCTGTGACTTTTACTATTGTTTGAAGTTGCTACATGAAGCTTCTCTTTATTCATGCTAGCCAATTGTACTTGTACAATAAGTACTTCGTCATAGTCTGACTCTCCACAAGTGGGGGACCAACCTCTAAAAGAAGGATAGGGTAGGGCATATTCTTTTAATTTTGAGTTTGTATATCATAAAATGCTTCTAGATTTGTTTTATTTCCTTCCAAGTCTCACCAGAAATATTGCGACCCAAACTTCATAGCCTTACAAATGTGTCCAAAAGAAACATTTTTTTCCCAAATCAAAAATCAACTTCTCTACAATTATTTTCAAGACCAGAAAAGGATTTCCAACCTCCATTAATCCTTCTTTCAATACAATGGTTCTAATTTAGCTTATGATGGATGACAATTCCAAGATAGCTATATGAGTGAACTTCTTCCAAGTTGTGATTATCATAAACAAATTTTGGGTATGTGACATGTCTAGACAAATTATCTTTGTTTTAATAAACATTGAATCTTTTTGCAAACACTAATTCTGAAAAGATATTATAATGTATAACATCCTTAAATCATGGTTCATATTTATAAACTCTCCATTTTTAAATGGAAATTAATTGTCAATATCCATAATTATATTTGAAGATTGACTTGGTAATTAAGTGATTTATCATTATATTGCATATTTCAAAGGTGGACAAACTCATTCTATTTTTGGTAGAATTCTATCTCAAATTCGGTAGGAATTTTTTTGGAAGTCATAATTCTACTTGTTTAATGGGAACTTCGAACTTGAAACTTTAAACTTAGAGGTTTTGACCTATTTTAAGACAACCCAAATCAAAAATTCGAAAAAAAAACCATCATAACATAACTTTATCTCAAAAAAAAAAAAAAAGAATTTATCCACTTATTAACTCTGTTATAAATATATCATGATTTTTTTTTAAATATATTAATTCTTTTTATATAAAAATAAAATCAAATAAAATTTGAAAATCTCATTTCCAAATTAATTGACCATAAAAATAACATAATTTTTTTTTTAAATTATGATTTCAATTATCAAAATAAAAAGTTAAATATAATCATGTGAATTAAATAACTTTCTTAATGCTTTTGTATCTCTAACCACATCCTCCTTGACATTGAAGAATGCGATAGCTTTTTTTTTTTTTTATTAATTTAAAACAATGATTTTCTATGGCTTAGTAAAGAGATTTCATTAATGTAGGTTTCCTTTTATGGATATATTATGTTATAATTTTATAATAATCTTAAAATAATATTTAATAAATAATCAAAATAGAATGTAAACGTTTTCTCATTTCAATTAAACTAGTACAGTTGTAAAGTGGTTGGCGGCTGGTGAATGCTGAAACGCACATAGGGTTGGTGTTGTAATCAATTAAATGTGACAATCATATGGTGGTACAGTATGAAGAGTAAATCACATTCATTGATTTGGGAGGACGACTAAGAATATGTCAGCATCTTCAATTAGTAGCCATCAGATTAGAATTTTAGATTAAAAGAAAGTCTACGAAGGTATACATACCCTACCCTCCTCTGGATTTGAACGTATGACCTCTTAAGAAAAAAGATATGTTCTTAACCATTAGACCCACTCAAGCTATATGAAAAATATAATAATTATAATTATAAATAATATTTATTCACAAATTTATTTATATATAAAATGATTTTGATTGTATATCATATGTTCCGCCTTTACCACAATTAGTCACCATCTCAATAAGCAAAAACATTTTAAACATAAATCATTAATTACCAACAATTAGTTATCATGTGATGGCAATAAATGTCATAATAGTTAGTTATCATGTGATGGCAATAAATTCCATAACAGAAAAAATAAAAATAAAAAGCAGCATAAGAGGTGATGACATGGCTAATATAACCATCAAAGATCTGTTATCATGTGATCGCTCAACAATAAATATAATGCAGTGGAATAGATAGTATCATTTTTATTGAACAACAAAAGCTAAATTGACTTGAAATTTCAAATTAATAAATTATTAATATTTTTGCAAATGCTATCATTCATAATGTTGAAGTATATTACAATATGTAACATTAAAAACCTTTCATTTTCAAAAGAAAAAATTAGATATCAATATCTATAAAATTTGCATTGTATTTTCCTTTTTTTAAATTTTTAAATTGAAACCGTAAATTTTATTTTTATAAAAGTTGTAGCTAATACTACAACAGTATACACAGGGTTGCTTCAAAAAGTTCATAACTTCAAACAAAATAGCTCTTTGTAACTATATAGAATCCTTACTCCAAATAAAACAATCTAGATTTCCTTCATAAAACTTGATTTACAAAATCATCAACCATTGATAACAAAGACATTTTCATTTAATAAAAACATGGTGGTTGGTTGTCTGATCCTGATTGACATCTAAGTGAGGGGAATGTTGCTTCTCAATATACATTGGGTCCTTGATTTGGTGCACTGTTTCTTCTTCTTGAACTTCAACATGAGTGGAAATTGTAGAGGTTTTGTCATTCAAGGCTGTAGAAAGGGAGTCTTTGTGCAAATTAAGTGCAAGCTTACTTAGCATATTTCACTCATCCTCAAGGATATCCATCTGCTATTTTTTATCAGCGAGTAATTTCTTTAATGAAGCATAATGAGTGACATATAGATGTTCATTTCCATGTACCTTTATGGTAACCAAAAATAGAGATGTCTTGTTGCAATGGATAAACTCTTCGTGCCTCCTCAAAAAAATTAAATTTCCATTATTTATTTATGATCCATAACTAAACCCACAATACCATTCCAAAATGCCAAACAAACGAGTCTAGAAATGCCAATAAAGAACCAGGATTGATAACTTACACCAAAAAGATAACACCAAAACCAAGGCAGTGTCAAGTATTCTTCTCAGGGCTTGAAGTGATCATTGAAATAACAAAGGACCCGAACCAAATATTATTCATGATCTGCTTCACAATGCCCCTTTATAAGCGAGCCTAAAGGAGGGATGAAATATGGTTGTCCAACTTCCTCTCAGAGAAGTTCCAAGTCAAAACCAACATTAAATTCTTGATAAAAGGCCAAATTCAGAAAGGACGCACCTAAGAAAACAACCTAGAGTAGGAGTTGGGACTCAGAAGGACTACCTAGGGAACCACTAGAACCATGAGACTAATACCAAAACCAGAATATATATGCCACCCTTCTCCTAAATATATTCAACATTCCAAAATTCCAAACAAAACGCCAAAATCATGGTGCAAAACTCACCAAGAAACTAGACACCTAGGGGATCTGACCAAGTTAGTCATTGTTCCCAAGTCGTCCATGCTGCAATATCCCACCACATATGTTCCTTCCCATACTAAAGAATTCAATAACTCAGAGTTGAATGAAATCTCACATGCAAGATAGGGTGCTGACCATCTTCCACTCTCTTATTCCAAAACAATGGAGGTGGATTACATAATTCGCTTGACTTGAAGCCATGTGTGCAATTAATTCTATGGCATTCAAATTAATCCTACAATTAGAGGATGTTTCATATAGTTCTATCCCCATCCTTTTCAATTTCATTCACTGGTAATTTTGTGGCCTTTTTAGCCAATTTATCTGCCTCTTTGTTAAACTATCGTTTGAAATGAAAGAACAAGGTTGTGCTAATTTATTTTTCCTCCATAGTTGCTTGGGTTATTACTTTGGCCAACCTACTATCCACCGAATAAGACTTCCCCAACACTACCTTGATGACTATCTTGGAATCCCCCACAAAAATTAACAAAGTGACCTCAAACTCTTTGGCTAGAATCAAACCTCTCAGAAGAGAGTAAGCTTATGTCACATTTTTTAACACTACTCCTAAGCCCTAGGAGTATGTTGCTACTTGTGTTCCTATGGGACGAAAGAGAATCCCCCCTCCCCCTCCCGCACTTTTCACCCCTATAAAATTGATATTTTTATTAAGTGATCTATCATCATATTGCATGTTTCAAAGACATATTTCATGGCATTTCATAGGTTTGACTTGGTTATTAAGTGATCTATCATCACATTACTTGTTTAAAAAACATACTTCATTGCATTTCAAATGTTTATTATATTTGGATGATGATGTTGTTGTAGATAGGGCATAAGACGTGCCTTAAGACAAAACCTACGCCTTCATCACACCATGAGAAATTACCTCAAAGCCTAATACAAAGTCAAAACAACCATGAGAGTAATGAATGTCATGACATGGAAATGTTCAACTGTTAGCTTTCAAGGTTACTCAAAAAGTGTTTACACCATGTTTGGGGTTGTTTCATATGATGTGGGGTGCATGGTGTATGGATGGCCTTTGATTTGAGATGGACATGCACATGTAGAGGTGCTTACTATTGGATGCTAGACCTTGCTTGATGCTTATGTGGCATTCCTTACTTGGAAAATCGAAGACCTTAATAGCTTTGTGACTTCCTCATGATGGACCTATGGAGGTTGAGTTGCTTGCTTCACAAATGCCTTGCTTTGGAGTAGGAGGGCTTAGCATTTTCAAGGAGGGATTTAAGCCCTATATGGCATGGGCACACTTGTGATAAGCATTGAAAATCTTGAAGGTTTGTTCCACTCATTTGTTGTTTATTTTTTCCTTGAGGTGTGCTTCAAGTTTACAAGATGATGACTCCCTATCTTGAAGAGTGTGACAGGTTGGATGGTTCTTCCAATTTCATGACTTGGAAGCTAACATTGTAGCAGATGCTTATGGAGGAAGATAAGATTTGGGAACATTTTGATAAAATGATAGATGCCCCTACTAATCAAGAAAAGTCAACCAACCATAATAAGAAAACTTAATTTTTCATTATAATGCATTATAACACATGTCCTGTATTTACCATTAAGTATCAACAACTAGTTTCCACCTCAACAACTAAAATCCGAAAAAAATAAAAAATAAAAGATAAATCAACAAAAGGAAAGGAAAAATAAAATGGCACCATCAATCGTGGTTTATTATATAGCTAATTAAAACCATCAAAGATTTATGAGATGGCTAATAGAGTCGCCAAATACTTGTTTTTGAGTGATCGTTGGACAACAATAAAGGTAAGGTAATGGAATAGATAACATCGTAGTTTAAATAACAATATTTAAATTGAGTTTATTAATATCATTTAAATAACATATATATGTATGTATGTATTCATTCCAAGTTGCAAAGCCCAGGGAAAACCCTCGAGTACTTTCCCTCATTTCAAGGATGGTACCCAAGGTAAACCCTAGAATCTTCAAGGCACAAGGTCGATCAACAAAAAGCCTCGAAGCCATTAAAACAATATACTCATTATGCGCTCAACATGTCACTTGCAGGAATTGATTCTGGGTGGGGAGGATATCGTTTTATGGAAATTTTGTAAAGAAATGTTACTTATTTTGTTAT
>ML791128.1:346944-371117 GCA_009831015.1 Picea engelmannii
ATATATATATATATATATATATATATATTCCAAGTTGCAAAGCCCAAGGAAAACCCTCGAGTACTTTCCCTCATTCCAAGGATGGTACCTAAGGTAAACCCTAGAATCTTCAAGGCACAAGGTCGATCAACAAAAGGGCTCAAAGCCATTAAAATAATACACTCATTATGAGCTCAACATGTCACTTACGGGTATTGACTATGGGTGGGGAGGATAACGTTTTATGAAACTATTGTAAAGAAAAGTTAATTATTTTGTTTTATTATGTTGTTTTTAATATTAAATACCTTACAAATAAGATCACCAACCTCACTTTAGTTTTCACAATGATATCTACTATTTATGTATGTTATCAAGTCTTAGGTTATGTACTCCAAGAGAAAATGTTTTTCATCTTCTACCTTATTAGGATTGAAAACTTTACAAGTTCTTTCTTCCCAAGGTATTTAAGGTTTTTCCCATCTCTTAGTTTCACTATGAACCTCATGGGAGCTAGCTCTTATTTATGCAATATTTATTTTCTTCTTAAAGATAACAACTATAGAGGAATAATTTTGATCTTCAAGGTTAGGGTTGATAGCCTCTTTGTAGTAAACCAACATTTTCTTAGTCTTAATCTCAATATAGCACCATGGTTTTTCTTTAGAGTAAGTTATGGAAATATTGTTAACGGTGTTTATATTGTTGATATTCTAGATGGAATACCATTTTACTACCCCCCAATATCAAAACATAGAAGTAGAATCTCGAATCCACCTTCTCTTTAATCTCATGTGACTTTTACTAATGTTTGATGTCGTTATTGGAAGCCTCTATTTCCTCACGTTAGCCAATGTAATGATCCTCCTCGTTACGACGACAAACCTCTTTGTAACAAGTGCAAAAAAAAACAATTGTGTGTGTGCGTGTGTACAAGGTATCAAGACATTATACTTTGCGCCGCCACATGACGATGAATCATGATGCATGCAACTACGATATCAACATAAAGGTCTAAGACACACATCAACATCTACCAATAATGAACAACAATCGACCGATAAATAATAAGACTGACTACCCACCCATCCTACCCTGCAATGGTTAGGACCTCCAAGACACATAAGCAACGCTCAAGCCCAGGTTCCCATCGATTTTAACCATTTAAGGTATTAGGGTTGGCGACTGTTCTGAGGAACATGGAGGTGTCTACATCCCGCCCGACACAAGCAGACCAATCAATAAATGTATACAACCAAGTACAACAAGTAAATGAGTGACCACATCCTCTACGGAAGGCGCAAGTCAGAAGGGTTCCGACAACAACCAACCGTGATTAAGACAAGGTATTATCTACGAATCAACTAGCATTAATTACACATCCATTTACTCCATTTAAATTCCATTAGTTGACAAGTTACCCAACCCAACCTTAAAATGATGTAATTTAACTAATTGCAAATTCCCATTTACTAAATCGTAATAATTTAAGATACTTAGTTCAAGGGCCTTACGTTTAGATATCATCAACGACCATAAAATTTACAATAACATTTGCAATAAAATAACAATGACATTACTTTCTATGAGTTATCTAGCACTAACATCACTCTCTATCTTATATTGCAAAAACATTACTCTTACATAATTCAGAACAACATATTACCAGGATGTTACCTTTACCTATTGTATTAACAATATAATTTTACAGTCTCACTGCAATTACACATTACTATATCAATTTATGATATCCCTAATAGTAAAATTTCAGGAACATTTCCACTAAAATCAATATCCTTACCCTTTGTTACTACCACATTATAATAACCTTAGCAATACTTTTATATAATGATAACATTACATTCTGTTATTTTTTTTTGTGAGAACAATCTAATACAAAGGTCTTATAATTAAGTAATACCATAATATTATAGTCACTATACCTTTACAGATCACAATAACATTTATGTTTCCATAACAGTCACAATTACGCTTTATTTATTACCTTAACATTACAATAATAAAAGAAATAGATAAACAAAAAGGTACATTCTATAAATTATCAATGATAATAAAAAATAGCGGCCCATCCACTATACCAAGTAAAGCATAAAAATTAGCAACGAGGCAAGTAGTGGTTGTGAGAGCTCGCCATAAGGTCAATTTGGCAACTGCTGCGCACATGCCAGGCATCACGAAACAAATAGCAGTTTTGTCCTGACCGTATCTGGAGAATCCCTAACGCGGTCGTACATCATACGACTTGCAGAGGTGGGAAAAAATAAATGGTAAGGAATTAATGCAGGGCAGAGGAAGAAATGGTAAGAACTGGACACGGTTTGCAGAGTAGCAAAATTCAGATCTGTGTCACAGTTTTGCAGG
Organism: Picea engelmannii; assembly: GCA_009831015.1. Classification (NCBI taxonomy): domain Eukaryota; kingdom Viridiplantae; phylum Streptophyta; class Pinopsida; order Pinales; family Pinaceae; genus Picea; species Picea engelmannii. Next base: position 349,306 of record ML791128.1, read on the forward strand.
GGCGAAATGGGCGATTTAAAGCAGTTTTCGAGTAGCAAAATTTCCAAAATTTAACACAGTTGGTAAGGGCGTAATTAGAGTTTTTCATTTGCAGAGGTAGAGGCCAAAATTTAACGGTTTTCCACGCAGTTTTGTAGGGCGAACTGAACGGTTTCATTACAGAGGCATGGGCGAACTGATACAGATGACATTAAGAAAGAACACACGGAGGGTACGGTTGTCAAATGCTTAAGGTTCAGATATGAAGTTACTGCTATTGCAATAACTGTCATTTTCTAATTTACGGAAACTCCAAAACTAGCATTAAAGATTACTGCTATTCCACTGTCAATTCGAACCGTCATTCACTATCATTTAAATAAATTACGGCTAATTCAAAATGTCACCAAATAAATACTGTCAGCTAAAATCCTGGAACATAAATTTTGAAATAACAGTGCATTGAAACTACCGGCAGTGTCTATTCCAGCCTAACCAACATACAACCGTGAGTGTCAAGGCTAAGTCTACGCAGAGGACCCGTAAATGTGATTAATCTTCATTCCAAATGCATCCTGGAATGAAGCTGCAATGCGTCACCCTTTAAATCTGGGAACGTTGTCAAGTAATGAGATACGTTGGGTCCAAGAATGAGGTTACTGCTGCCTGCTGGAGTTGTTGGGAATGGTTCATAGTCTACATAAGAAAGGATACGCTTGGCTCAACGGATTAGAAAAGGTGTTAAGTGGAAGGAAGGCGGGGACTTGCATAATGGAATTACTATGACAATGTTGAGTTTAAAAGCGTTGGTCAAACGTTGTTGTGCATCCAGAAACAAACATGGGATTGCTTAGTTTAAATTCCTAATCATATCGTTGCCAAGCGAAATTAAAAACACCAGTAAGGATGCTATCCACAAAATGCTTAATTTAAGGGCCAGTGGGGAATGCATCACGCTCGCATCTCAGTAAATCATTCGCTAGAAACGCAAGGTAGTCAACGCAATATCAATTTGTTGTCTTAAAAACGGTTAACCTCAGAGCCGAAATAGATACGATATCACTGTCCAACAAGAAAATACATTGTTGTCTTGGATTGCTATGGATGTCCATTAAGGATGGATCCCAGCACTAGTACGCAGAGTTAATATCAAGCGGTAATATAGCGGAGGCGAAATCGTAAATCAATAATCTACAAGGAAGGTGCTTATAATAACTCCATCGCAGACAATAAGTAAAGAAAAGAAAAAAAATACAGCCCCCACTTAAAAAAAATTCACAGTCAATTTAAATCACAGACTTTAATATAAATGGCCTCACATACCCAACCGGACACCAGGATTCATCAATAATTTTGTCGGGATGGTACCGGCAAGTGTTGGTATTTATCAACAATTCACAGAGATTTATACAAGGAAGCGTTGGGTGATAAGCCAAGAACTCGCAGAGATTGTCAACAAAAATGCAGGGAGAAGGGATAACAATACGTAGAGAAAATCATCTGCAACAAGGCACAAAAAGCACCAACGAGGAAGTAATATAAACCAGACGCATGGGTCGTGCTGAAAAGCGCAAGTCGAACAAGTAAGCAGGGTCGACAACAGAGGTAGAAAAAACATAGGGAAATTCTAGCAAGGTAAAAGACGCACTGTGAAAGGAAACAACGCCAACGACCAGGTTTTGGGGTTAATAACACTCATCAAGGTGGAAGACATCAACTGCCAAGGACCGCCACCGAAGTAGTCATTTAATGATATAGAAGCAATTAGATGAAGTATAAACTAATTCTTGTTTCACCCCTTTACCGAATTACAACAGCTGAGTTAACATTTTTACCACAATACAATTATAATCGGTGAAGTAAATAAATATGCATTCTACTCTACCAAGTAAAAGACCATACCGTTGCCTTATCGCCTGCCTCGGATGATGTCCGCGCGCTCTGTTCCGCTCCCGTTCGTCGATCATCGAGACTACACCGGTACCTCCCAGCCAACGCTAGGGGTACTCTGCTTCCCCCTTAGCCCCCCGAGCCGCAAAGGGGCCACACACTATCCAGATGGTATGTCTAGCTCCCATCTCGCCTCGCAAGGCCGAGCTACCACTCCTATCCGATCTGGGAAATCCCAACTCCTCACAAGTAAATCAGTCAAGTCACTAATCCGACAGCGTAACGTTACGCTAACAACCGCTCCATTCTTCCTTCTCTTCCCTTTATTTTATAGAGTTTTAGAACTTCCATCTTTCCCTAATTCTCATTTAATTTAATTTTTTTAATAAAAATCTTCCAATAATTCTCCTTCGTACAAGTGTCGTCCATCCCCCACGTTTCTCCATTGACTATTTTCTTTACTTTATTAATTTTGTCTTATTTCCCTCGCCCACCTAGGGTTGCTCCTATTTTTAATCCTAGGTGTTCCTAGATTCTCTTACAGGTTTAAATACTTTCCCTAAAATGATGTTGTTAATTTAGTCCAATTTAGAAGGTTCTTTATTGAAGATTCGTTACTAAGTTGACCTCGTTTTTTACCATAAGTTCCTTTCTTTCCCTTATTATGTTTCCTCCATTCCTTAGTTTCCTAATTTTTATTATTCCCTTCTTTCCCCTTTTTATTAGAGCCAAAATGGCAGTTGCACTATTTAATCTTTTCTCTTTTTTTTTTATTAATTTAATATCTTTTTATACTTTCCCAAGTTAAAGATTAAATTATTCCTTACAATTTTTAAATCCACTGATTTTAATTAAATTCTTACTCTCTTCATTTTACCCCAAAAATTTTATGAAGACTAAAATTATTACTTAAGTAGTTTTTAGTTTAAATTTTTATTTTTATTTTATAGGGTCTTTTTCTTAAGGTTAGACAAAATTTTACCCTAGAGAAGTTTTAGACTTAGGACTTAGATTATGAACTGGACGACAATAAATTAGGGAGGTTGTTTAAAAATTTCTCAATGGGTTAAATGTCTTAGGGCCATCTAGGTTTGTTCCTTCATCAACGACAATGCAACGTTCCCTTTAGGACGCACCACGGGCTCCAAGGGTGCCACTCACCTCGTTTGTTTCTTTCGCGCGACGTGCCCTTCAGGATGCACCATGTGCTCCAAGGGTGCCACTCGCTTATTTTGTTTCTTTTGCGCAACGTGCCCTTCAGGATGCACCATGTGCTCCAAGGGTGCCACTCGCCTCTTGACTGATTGGTAGACATCAATAACCCCTGGAATCAACACCCCGCCAGGTGAACTTGTGGGAGACTAAGGGTTTCTAAGGAATAAGGCCCCCGCCTTATTGTGCGCCCCTTAGAGTCATTGTGAGCAACTATTTCAGTCTACCCTCACGGCATCGTGGATCCTCTCGAACTAGGTAATCGTTAACCTACAGTTCAAGCCACGACGGGAGTGCTAGTAGGTTGTGGCAGGGTTGTTGTCCACACCTCTCCCTCAACCTCTCTGGTAATCGTGTGTGGCCCATTTACTCTATATGTGAGTCTGGTCGGCAAGCTATCATCAGCCTGCATCATCAACAATCGTGTCAGAACCTGTCCACATCATATCATCAAATCAAATGTACTAAAATCACAGTAAACAATCAACCCCAATAGCACACTCCCTGACTCGATCCAGAGTCCAAAGGGTTCCATCGATGCCTCTGCATCCTCAAGGTCCAAAACCCTGCACACTCAGTAAAACCGAGTCAATACCACCTATCTATGTCAATGCAATAAACATCATGTCATCTATCATATTGCGTCATAATTAAGGACAAATGGTTTAATATCATAAAAGTCTGGATCACTTGCGAGCAAGTGTCCTCAAAGAATAAGTTTTCTTAGTGCGCCGAAGCGGGATGTTACATACACCCCCTCTTGGTCTAAAATTCGTCCCGAAGTTTCATAGTATAAATGTCGAAATAAAATTATCACAATATCATAAGTCTATCTATCAAACAAAAATGGAAACTGTTGGCGCATATCATATGCGTCCTCCCAGGTCGCCGAGTGCGGACTATAACTTTCCCACTGGACCTTGACCTAATCTATCGTTCGACGTCGTAACTGTCGAACGCGATGGTATGAGATGCAGACCGGCTCAGCCGTGAGCGCTCCCTCATCCGATACCTGCAAGGAACTCATGCCAATCACATGTGTAGGATCACTAATATAATGTCTCAAAACAGATACATGAAAAACATCGTGCATACGCCTCAAAGAATCAGGCAAGGCTAGTCGATAGGCCACAGGTCCCTTTTTCTCCACAATCTTGAAAGGTCCCACGAACCTAGGAGAGAGTTTAGCTCCCTTTCCAAACTTGATTGAACTCTTATGCGGTTTAACCCGCAATAAAACTCGATCGCCGACCTCATAACTACGGTCGACTCGGTGCGCATCGACATAACTCTTCTGTCGATCCTGCGCTTCCTTAATCCTTTGTCTTATGGTTTGTATTTTCTCTTCCATTTCTTAGATCGCTTCTGGTCCCACTAGGACCGTATCCTCAAGCCGATCCCAACTCAAGGGCATCCGACACGGTCGCCCGTAAAGAAACTCAAAAGGCGCCATCTTAATGGTGCTCTGGTAACTGTTGTTGTAAGCGAACTCTACTAGTGGAAATAATTCTTCCCAATGCTTTTATTGGTCCATCACGTACATGCGCAACATGTCTTCCAAGGTTTGGTTTGTTCGTTCTGTCTGCCCGTCAGTCTCCGGGTGATATGTAGTACTAAAGTTAAGTTGGGTTCCCAAGGCCTCTTGGAAACTCGTCCAAAATTGTCCAGAAAACACCGATCCTCGATCAGATATAATCCTCTTAGGCACGCCATGTAGCCTCACAATCTCACTGATGAAAATTCTCACTATGTCAGGTGCCTGATATGCCATACGCACAGGAATAAAGTGAGCACTCTTAGTTAAAGTGTATACTACCACAAAAATCGAGTCATGTCTCCTTGCCGTCAATGGCAATCCAACAATAAAATCCATCAAGATAACCTCCCATTTCGATTACGGGATGGCATGTGGTTGAAGTAATCCTGTTGGGTGTCTATGTTCAGCCTTTACCTTTTGACACTCTAAACATTTGGCCACATAATTGACAATGTCGGCCTTCATTCCCTTCCAAAAGAATAAGGGCTTAAGGTCTGCCCTCATCTTCGTGACTCTGGGGTGAGCCATGTAAACCGCTCTATGAGCCTCGCTCAGGATCAACATCCTCAACTCGTTGTTTGGCGGTACGTAAATCAGAGTTTTAAACCTCAATAACCCATCGCTATCAAATGAATATCCCTCATATCGTGGTACCATCATTGTGTTTTGTCCGATAAAACCCTCGACCTCTTTGTACCAATCATCGTCACACAGTAAAGTGAGAATCTTTTCATGTAGATTCATTCGAAGAGGCAACACCGAAAAGATGTGTGGTCTTTGACTCAAAGCATATGCCACTCAGTTCACTGTTCCCTTTATGTAAGTAATCTCAAAGTCATACTCGCTAAGCAATTCTGACCAACGCCGTTGTCGCACGTTCAGGTCGCTTTGCGTAAAAATGTGTTGTAGTCCATAATGATCGGTCCTTAGTTCAAATTTTCGTCCAACAAGGTAGTGTCTCCAAACCTTCAAGGCATATATCATGGCTAATAACTCCAAATCATGCATCGCATAGTTCTCCTCATGCCTTCTCAGTTTCCTCGAAATGTAAGCAATTACTCATTTGTCTTGCATCAAGACTCCACCTAAGCCTTCCTTGGATGCATCAGTGCATACCAAGAAGTCTGCGTCCATGCCAGGGACCTTTAGTATCGGCGTTGTTGTCAAAAACTCTTTAAGCCTCCGAAATGCTTGAGCGCATTTCTCGATCCAAACAAACTTCTTGTTTTTCTTCTACAATTCCGTGATCGGATTTGCTATTTTCGAAAATCCATTGACAAACCGTCGGTAGTATTCTGCTAAACCCATAAAGATACGCACCTTTGTGACATTCGTCGGCGTATTCCATTCCATAATAGCCTCAACCTTGGTTGGATCCACGACGATACCTTCGCCAGAGATGACATGCCCTAAGTAGTGAATCATCGATTGATAAAAAGAGCATTTGGACAACTTCCCATACAATTTGTGCTCTCGTAGACACTGTAGTACCAAGCGCAAGTGCTCGTCATGCTCCTCCATCGTCCGAGAGTAGATTAAAATATCATCAATGAATACTTGGACGAACTTGTCCAAGTACTCGCGGAACACCCCATTCATCAAACTCATAAATACCCCTGGGGCGTTTGTCAGTCCAAATGGTAAAAAAGTAAACTCGTAGTGTCCAAACCTCGTCTTAAAGGCGGTCTTAGGGATGTTATCCTCTTTGATCCGTAACTAGTGATACCCTAATCGCAAATCAATCTTGGAGAACACCGTCGCACCCTTCATTTGATCGAATAGATCATCAATTCTCGGCAAGGGATACTGATTCTTGATCGTAGCCTTGTTCAGTTGACGGTAGTCAATGCAAAGCCTCCACGATCCGTCCTTCTTCCAAATGAAAATAACAGGTGCACGCCACGGTGACACACTAGGACGTATCAGTCCCAGGTCCAGCAACTCCTTCAGTTGCATTTTCAACTCTTGAAACTCCGGGGTCGACATCCGATAAGGCGTTCTTGATATCGGTTCGGTCCCCGGTTTCAGGTCTATGGAAAACTCCAATTCCCTTTCCGGTGGCATCCCAGGTAACTCCTCTGGAAATACGTCCACAAAATCCTTCACCACCGGAAGGTGTTCTACACCTTCTGCTACTCCCTTTTCGTTTAGCGCAAGGATCGCATAAAGCTTGCACCCCTTGCGCATACTCTTCCGTAACTGTAAGAAAGAGACGAACCTCAGGGAAACTCCCTGGTTCCATCCTACAATCACACGTCGCTGTCCTTCGTCATCAACCAAGCTCAACCATTTCATCTTACAGTTGAGTATCGCCTCATGCGATTCCAACCAATCCATACCAATCACGACGTCATAAGATCCTAAGATTGTGACGTACAAGTTGACCCTCGTGACAAACTCTCCCAGGTTAAGGGCACAGCCCGTAACTTTTCCTCCAACCTTCTGTTTGGCTCCTGAAGCCATCTCTACGAAGCTAAACTCATTCTGATCGAATGCCTTTACCTTAATCCTTTTTAGCGCTACACCAGAAATGAAACTCTCAGTAGCACCGGGATCTATCAAAACACTAAGGGTCTGGTCAGCGATGGTACCTGTCGTCTCGAGCACAGTCGACCGGTGCTCTGCCTGGCGGTTATTCACCACTGCATGAATCTGATGGGCCTTGCCCATATCTCCCAATGTAGTGGGTCCGGCTGATCCAAACACTCTGGTCCTCTCCACATGACAGTCGCGCTGGTAGTGTGGCTCCCCACATGTCCAACACCCCTTCTTCGGCCCAGTAGCCCTGGTACCCGAAGTAGAAGATGACGGCCCATTGGCCTGGAACCCTGGTTTGTTCTATTGAACAGGCCTAAACTGCTGCTGCTGCAGGCGACGCTGTTGATGTTGTGGTCCCCGATAAGGTGTCTGCTACTGAGGCAACAGTCGTCGAGGTGTAGTGAAAGTGGATCCCCTCTGGAAGCCACGATATCCCGACGTATGTCTCACTGGTGTCTGATGCTGCAGTGTTCCAGATGAACCCTGCCCTACTGGTCTCGCTGGAGTCCTGGTCTAACCCCCACTGATAAGCTCCTCCTCTACTATGAGGGCCTTCTGGACGACATCGTGCAAGGTTTGAGGCATCAAAATCCTAACATTTGCACACAGGATTCCGTTAAGGCCGAACACGAACTGGTTGACCTTAAGTTTCTCTGTGTTAAGGTGCAGAGCATACCGGAGCAGCTCCATAAAACGTGCCTCGTACTCGGGCACTGTACGACCTCCCTGTTGTAATGCGTTGAACTCATGGAGTTGACGCTCAATGAATTCCTCTGAAAGGTACCTCTCTTGGAACTGTTCCTCGAACAATTCCCATGATACATCTTCGATGGCCATGTTCAGCTGCAGTAGGAGCATCTTCCACCATAGAAGGGTGCTCCCCTTCAGTTGAAAGACCGCCATGCAGACCTTCATGTTGGAGGTATAATCGCGAAGTGTGAAGCACATTGCCATGTTCTCCAACCATACCTCGGCGACTGCGTTGTCCGGGGCACCAAAGAACTCGAGAAATTTGACCTTCTCGAGTTCACGATGAATGCTACCAGTAACGGCCGGTGCGCGCGGCGGAACCTCAGCGGGTGCCAGCGCCCTGGCCTCATATCTGTCCAAACGGATGATCAGTGCCTCAGACATGTGCTGAAAGGATCTCATCATCCCGACTACGTCGCCAACTGCTATCTTCTCTTGGCCGAGCACCTGCTTGTCTCCCTGGGGGTTAGACCCCTCAGGCGTGGATGCTACTAGAGGCATCGCGCCCCCTTCCCTAGCACCCCATCGTCTGCCTCCGCGACACCCTCTAACCATGATTACCTGCACGCACACAATAAACTCAATTAGCAATAGTATAATCAAATCATGTCAACGAAAGCCGTAGCGATCCCAAGTCGTGTGTCGAACTAGCTCTGATACCATATGTAACGATCCTCATCGTTACAACGACAAACCTCTTTGTAACAAGTGCAATTTTTTTTTGTGTGTGTGTGCGTGTGTACAAGGTATCAAGACATTATACTCTGCACCGCCACATGACGACGAATCATGACGCATGCAACTACGATATCAACATAAAGGTCTAAGACGCACATCAACATCTTCCAGTAATGAACAACAATCGACCGATAAATAATAAGACTAACTACCCACCCATCCTACCCTGCAATGGTTAGGACCTCCAAGACATATAAGCAACGCTCAAGCCCAGGTTCCCATCGATTTTAACCATTTAAGGTCTCAGGGATGGCGACTGTTCTGAGGAACACAGAGGTGTCTACATCCCGCTCGACACAAGCAGACCAATCAATAAATGTATACAACCAAGTACAACAAGTAAATGAATGACCACGTCCTCTACGGAAGGCGCAAGTCAGAAGGGTTCCGACAACAACCAACCGTGATTAAGACAAGGTATTATCTACGACTCAACTAGCATTAATTACACATCCATTTACTCCATTTAAATTCCATTAGTTGACAAGTTACCCAACCCAACCTTAAAATGATGTAATTTAACTAATTGCAAATTCTCATTTACTAAATCGTAATAATTTAAGATACTCAGTTCAAGGACCTTACGTTTAGATATCATCAACGACCATACAATTTACAATAACATTTGCAATAAAATAACAATGACATTACTTTCTATGAGTTATCTAGCACTAACATCACTCTCTATCTTATATTGCAAAAACATTACTCTTACATAATTCAGAACAACATAATACCAGGACATTACCTTTACCTATTGTATTAACAATATAATTTTACAGTCTCACTGCAATTACACATTACTATATCAATTTATGATATCCCTAACAGTAAAATTTCAGGAACATTTCCACTAAAATCAATATCCTTACCCTTTGTTACTACCACATTATAATAACCTTAGCAATCCTTTTATATAATGCTAACATTACATTCTGTTATTTTTTTTGTGAGAACAATCTAATACAAAGGTCTTATAATTAAGTAATACCATAATATTATATTATAGTCACTATACCTTTACAGATCACAATAACATTTATGTTTCCATAAAAGTCACAATTACGCTTTATTTATTACCTTAACATTACAATAATAAAAGCAATAGATAAACAAAAAGGTACATTCTATAAATTATCAATGATAATAAAAACTAGCGGCCCATCCACTATACCAAGTAAAGCATAAAAATTAGCAACGAGGCAACTAGCGGCTGTGAGAGCTCACCATAAGGTCGATTTGGAAATTGTTGCACGCATGCCAGGCATCACGAAACAAATGGCAGTTTTGTCCTGACCATATCTGGAGAATCCCTGACGCAGCCGTACATCACGCGACTCGCAGAGGTGGGAAAAAATAAATGGTAAGGAATTAACGCAGGGCAGAGGCGGAAATGGTAAGAACTGGACACAGTTTGCAGAGTAGCAAAATTCAGATCTGTGTCACAGTTTTGCAGGGGCGAAATGGGCGATTTAAAGCAGTTTCCGAGTAGCAAAATTTCCAGAATTTAACACAGTTGGCAAGGGCGTAATTAGAGTTTTTCATTTACAGAGGCAGAGGCCAAAATTTAACGGTTTTCCATGCAGTTTTGGAGGGCGAACTTAACTGTTTCATTACAGAAGCATGGGCAAACTGATACAGATGACATTAAGCAAGAACGCACAGAGGGTACAGTTGTCAAATGCTTAAGGTTCAGATATGAAGTTACTGCTATTGCAATAACTGTCATTTTCTAATTTACGGCAACTCCAAAACTGGCATTAAAGATTACTGCTATTCCACTATCAATTCGAACCGTCATTCACTATCATTTAAATAAATTACGACTAATTCAAAATGTCACCAAATAAATACTGTCAGTTAAAATCCTGGAACATAAATTTCGAAATAACAGTGCATTGAAACTACCGACAGTGTCTATTCCAGCCTAACCAACATACAACCATGAGTGTCAAGGCTAAGTCTACGCAGAGGACCCTTAAATGCGATTAATCTTCATTCCAAATGCATCCTGGAATGAAGTTGTAATGCGTCACCCTTTAAATACGGGAATGCTGTCAAGTAATGAGATACATTGGGTCCAAGAATGAGGTTATTGTTGTCTGTTGGAGTCGCTGGGAAGGGTTCATAGTCTACATAAGAAAGGATACGTTCGGCTCAACGGATTAGAAAAGGTGCTAAGAGGAAGGAAGGCGGGGCTTGCATAATGGAATTACTATGACAATGTTGAGTTTAAAAGCGTTGGTCAAATGTTGTTGCGCATCCATAAACAAACATGGGATCGCTTAGTTTAAATTCCTAATCAGATCATTGCCAAGCGAAATGAAAAACACCAGTAACGATGCTATCCACAAAATTCTTAATTTAAGGGCCAGTGGGGAATGCATCACGCTCGCATCTCAGCAAATCACTCGCTAGAAATGCAAGGTAGTCAACGCAATATCAATTTGTTGTCTTAAAAACGATTAACCTCTGAGTCGAAATAGATACGATATCACTGTCCAACAAGAACATACATTGTTGTCTTGGATTTCTATGGTTGTCCATTAAGGATGGGTCCCAGCACTAGTACGCAGAGTTAATATCAAGCGATAATATAGCGGAGGCGAAATCGTAAATCAATAATCTACAAGGAAGGTGCTTACAATAACTCCATCGCAGACAATAAGTAAAGAAAAGAAAAAAAAGACAGCCCCCACTTAAAAAAAATTCACAGTCAATTTAAATCACAGACATTAATATAAATGGCCTCACATACCCAACCGGACACAGAGATTCATCAATAATTTCGCCAGGATGGTACCGGTAAGTGCTGGGATTTATCAACAATTCAAAGAGATTTATACAAGGAAGCGTTGGGTGATAAGCCAAGAACTCGCAGAGATTGTCAACAAAAATGCAGGGAGAAGGGATAACAATACGCAGAGAAAATCAGCTGCAACAAGGCGCAAAAAGCACCAACGAGGAAGTAAGATAAACCAAACGCATGGGTCATGCTGAAAAGCGCAAGTCGAACAAGCAAGCGGAGTCGACAACAGAGGTAGAACAACCACAGGGAAATTCCAGCAAGGTAAAAGACGCACGGTGAAAGGAAAACAACGCCAATGACCATGTTTTGGGGTTAATAACACTCATCAAGGCGGAAGACATCAACTGCCAAGGACCACCACCGAAGTAGTCGTTTACTGATATAGAAGCAATTAGATGAAGTATAAACTAATTCTTGTTTCACCCCTATACCGAATTACAACAGCTGAGTTAACGTTTTTTCCACAATGCAATTATAACCGACGAAGTAAATAAATATGCATTCTACTCTACCAAGTAAAAGACCATACCGTTGCCTTATCACCCACCTCGGATGACGTCCTCCGGCTCTGTTCCATTCCCGCTCGCCAACCGTCGAGACTACACCGGTACCTCCCAGCCAACGTTAGGGGTACTCTGCTTCCCCCTTAGCCCCCCAAGCCGCAAAGGGGCCACACACTATCCAGATGGTATGTCTAGCTCCCAGCTCGCCTCGCAAGGTCGAGCTACCACTCCTATCCGAGCTGGGAAATCCCAACTCCTCACAAGTAAATCAGTCAAGTCACTAATCTGACATCGTAAAATTACGCTAACAGCCGCTCCCTTCTCCCTTATCTTCCATTTATTTTATAGAGTTTTAGAACTTCCATCTTTCCCTAATTCTCATTTAATTTAATTTTTTTAATAAAAATCTTCCAATAATTCTCCTTCATACAAGTGTCGTCCATCCCCCACGTTTCTCCATTAACTATTTTCTTTACTTTATTAAATTTGTCTTATTTCCCTCACCCACCTAGGGTTGCTCCTATTTGTAATCCTAGGTGTTCCTAGATTCTCTTACAGGTTTAAATACTTTCCCTAAAATGATGTTGCTAATTTAGTCCAATTTAGAAGGTTCTTTATTGAAGATTCGTTACTAAGTTGACCTCGCTTTTTACCATAAGTTATTTTCTTTCCCTTATTATGTTTCCTCCATTCCTTAGTTTCCTAATTTTTATTATTCCCTTCTTTCCCCTTTTTATTAGAGTCAAAATGGCAGTTGCGCTATTTAATCTTTCCTCTTTTTTTTTTAATTAATTTAATATCTTTTTATACTTTCCCATGTTAAAGATTAAATTCTTCCTTACAATTTTTAAATCCACTGATTTTAATTAAATTTTTACTCTCTTCATTTTACCCCAAAAATTTTATGAAGACTAAAACCATTACTTAAGTAGTTTTTAGTTTAAATTTTTATTTTTATTTTATAGGGTCTTTTTCTTAAGGTTAGACAAAATTTTACCCTAGAGAAGTTTTAGACTTAGGACTTAGATTATGAACTGGGCGACAATAAATTAGGGAGGTTGTTTAAAAATTTCTCAATAGGTTAAATGTCTTAGGGCCATCTAGGATTGTTCCTTCATCAACGACAACGTGACGTGCCCTTCAGGACGCACCACGGGCTCCAAGGGTGCCACTCGCCTCGTTTGTTTCTTTCGCATGACGTGCCCTTCAGGATGCACCAAGTGCTCCAAGGGTGCCACTCGCTTCTTTTGTTTCTTTTGCACGACGTGCCCTTCAGGATGCACCATGTTCTCCAAGGGTGCCTCTCGCCTCTTGACTGATTGGTAGACATCAATAACCCCTGGAGTCAACACTTCGCGAGGTGAACTTGTGGGAGTCTAAGGGTTTCTAAGGAATAAGTCCCTCGCCTTATTGTGCGCCCCTTAGAGTCATCGTGAGCGATTGTCGCAGTCTTCCCTCACGACATCGTGGATCCTCTCGAACTAGGTAATCGTTAACCTACAGTTCGAGCCACGGCGGGAGTGCTAGTAGGCTGTGGTAGGGCTGTTGTCCACACCTCTCCCTCAACCTCTCTGGTAATCATGTGTGGCCCCTTTACTCCATATGTGAGTCTGGTCGGCAAGCTATCATCAGCTTGCATCATCAACAATCGTGTCAGAACCTGTCCACATCATATCATCAAATCAAATGTACTGAAATCACAGTAAACAATCAACCCCAATAGCACACTCCCTAACTCGATCTGGAGTCCAAGGGGTTCCATCGATGCCTCTGCATCCTCAAGGTTCAAAACCCTGGACACTCAGTAAAACCGAGTCAATAGCACCTGTCTATGTCAATGCAGTAAACATCATGTCATCTATCATATTGCTTCATAATTAAGGACAAATGGTTTAATATCATAAAATTATGGATCACTTGCGAGAAAGTGTCCTCAAAGAATAAGTTTTTTCAGTGCGCCAGAGCGGGATGTTACAACCAACTTATACTTGTACAATAAGTACATTGTCATAGCCTTACTCTCCACAAGTGGGAGACCAACCTCTAAAAGAAGGATAGGGTAGGGAATATGCTTTTAATTTTGAGATTGTATATTATAAAACACTTATATATTTTCTCGATTTCCTTCCAAGTCTCCCTAGAAATATTGTAACCCAAACTTCACAACCTTACAAACATGTTAAAATGAAAATTTTTTTCCACCAACCAAAAATCAACTTCTCTACAATTATTTCAAGACCATGAAAAGAATTTCAAACTCTATTAATCCTTCTTTCAATACTACAATCCTAATTTGTCCCCAAGGTGTAGGACAATCAGAGATGGAGTGTGTTGTTAAGGCACTCTATGATGTTAAAGTCATCGATTCAAAAACTGCAGGGACAAAACATCCAACGATGTTAAGGGTTGGTGTGGCTCAGGCTGGGAGACCAACCTCTAAAATAAGGATAGGATAGGGCATATGCTTTTAATTTTGAGATTGTGTATTATAAAAGACTTATAGATTTTCTTGATTTGCTTCGAAGTCTCCCTAGAAATATTGTAACCCAAACTTCACAACCTTACAAACATGTTAAAATGAAACTTTTTTCCACCAACCAAAAATCAACTTCTCTGCAATTATTTCAAGACCATAAATATAATTTCAAACTCTATTAATCCTTCTTTCAATACTACAGTCTTAATTTTTCCCCGAGGTGTAGGATAGTCGGTGACGGAGTGTGTTGTTAAGGCACTCTGTGATGTTAAAGTCACCGGTTCGAACCCTGCGGGGACAAAAAATCCAGCCATGTTAAGGGTTGGTGTGGCTCAGGCCAGGTGCGGTCCCCGGGTGATTTTGATGGCTTAGATGCCCCTGAGTCACGGTTTCTCAGCCACATGCTAGTCCCGCAAGTCACGGACAAACTAGCAAACAAAAAAAAATACTACAGTCCTAATTTAGCTTATGATAGATGTCAATTCCAAGACAACTATATTAAGGAATTTCTTCCAAGTTGTGGTTATTATAAGAAAATTTCGGATATGTGACACATTTAATAATTATCTTTGTTTTAATAAATAGATCATGGTTATGTGATGGAAAACTCTTTCCATATTTATAAACCCTCCATTTTTAAATGGATATTAATTGTCAATATCCTAATTTTATATGAAGAATGAATTTCAAGTGATTTATCATCATATTGCATATATTAAAGTTGGACAAAATCATTCTCTTTTTAGTGGATTTCTATCCCAAATCCAATAGAAATTTTGTTGGAAGTCACAATTCTACATGTTTGATGGGAACTTTGACCATGGACCTTTAAACCTAGGGATTTTGGCCCATTTTACGATAACTCAAAACATCCCAATTTTAAAAAATGAACCCATCATAGCATAGCTTCATTAAAAAAAAATCTCACCTAAAAGTTGAGTTATATACTTATTAACTCATTCTTTGATGTCATAGGCACATCATGCAATTTTTTTAAATATATTAACTTTTTTATATAAAGACAAAATCAATTAGAATTTGGAAAATCTCATTTCCAAATTAATTTACCATAAAAATAACATGATTAATTAAGAAATTAATTTAAATTTATAAATCCAATAATCAAAATTAAAAAATAGAATACAAACCTTCTCTAATATCAATTAAATAACTTTCTTAACAATTCTCATTGACGTTGCATGTCTACATGCGTCCTCCTCTTTGTTGCATTGCTATCTTTTAGGGAATTTGTATATGACTTCCAATCATCCACAATATCATCTCCCAATCCAATTTCCTCCTAGGTGAACCATTTTTTCGCCAATTTGCAGCCCTCTCCCAATTCACAATCTTAGTGAAAAAACCCTTTGCTTTGAAGTTACTGTGTCACCCAAGGAGGTATTATATGTTGGCCTTTACTACCTCTCCAAGGATCAAGCCCTTTCTACTAGACTTTTATCTCGTCTACCCAACTTCCATATCAAGCAATTTCTAATCAATTGGAAAGCTAAGTTCACAACTTTCCATATAATTGAGGAATTATGCACTTGTTTCACAGGGTTCCTAATCCAATCCTCTACTATAGTTGGGTACAAGTACTTAGCTATGTTTACCTGGACCCATAGTCACTTTCCTTGGACCGGCCTCCATCCATTTTTTACAACTAGGGCCTTTGAGAAAAGGAAGAGGTTTTTTAGGCCCCATCCTCCATTTTCTTTTGGGATCGCCAATTTTTTCTAGGATGCCAGCACAAGTCATTTCTTAGATTTTTCTTCTAACTAGATATATTTGCAGCACAGTTTCCTAATTGCTTCCAATACACCTTTTGGGACCCAAGCTAATGAAATCTAATATATTGGTATGGCTTCCAGGTAGCTTCGACAGGTACCAATCTTCCCCCTCTTGAGAGCCATTGATTGCATCAATGGTTTACCTTCTTTTCTACTTTGGTAATCAACCATTGCCAATCACCTTTTGTGTAGATTTGGTTTCAAGTTGAATCCCAAGTACTTTAATCCTTGATCCAAATCTATCAAATCTATCAAATCCAAATTTATTTGCATACCTATAGCTTTACAAAATAAGTCAAAAATGTTTTTAAACTTTTCAACAATACTTTTAGTACCTTCATAGAAAAATAGTACATCCACAAACCAAATATGTGTGATGTTGCAAGCCTTGCCAATGCAAATTCCTTTAAATATATCATTTTCTGAATGTTGCTTTTAGTAGTCTACTCAACCCTTCAACTATTAGTAGAAATAGGAGAGGAGAAAGGGGGCATCCCTATCTAAGACCCCTACCTAGTATAAACAAAGCAGATGCTACTCCACTGATTAAGATAGCAAAGGATACATACGTAATGCAACTCATCACCCATACTACAAAATTATGACAAAATCCCAAGTGAATGAGGATCAATATCAGGTAAAGCCATCTTACCCCGTTGTAGGCTTTGGAGAGGTCCACTTGATTACCATTGATCTTGGATTTTTATTATTAATCAAATGGATGCTTGCATGAGCTATCCCAACTACCTCATGGATTTTTCTTCTAGAAACCCGAATCGCTCACCCAAAATTTGTTTCAATAAAACCTTTTTTAGTCTTTTGGAGATGACCTTTAAGATAATTTTGTAGATGCAGTTGCATAAGGATATTGACTGAAACTTTTCAAAAGTTGTTGGATTATCCTCTTTTGGGATCAAAGCAAGGAATGTAGTATTGTAAGCCCCAAGCAGTTTCGTTGTGTTTATTGTGGTCTCCACCACCCTCCTTAAATCTTCTTCAATGAATTCATAGCATCCTAGGAAGAACTCCATAGGTAGGCCATCATACCTAGGGATTTCATCCATTTGGAAGTGATGTAAAGTTTGAATTAGTTCATATTTCCCTGCTTCTTTCATTAGCTCCAAGTTGTCCTCATTGTTTACAAACATGGGGAAATAATTGGAGAATCTTGTCACTTCAATAATAGTGGCCTTAGAGTCTTGTTTGAAGTGATTGGAGAAGTAGTTGACTCCATCTGCTATGAATTTAAAATTTGTTTCCCACCTATTGTTTCCCTTGTCAATCTTCCAAACAAAATTTATATTTTTCCTGCCATTTGCATATCAGTGAAAGAACTTATAATTTTCATCACATTCTTGAATCCAAATGGCCCTACTCTTGAGCCTCCATTCCTTCATGTTCTCTAGTAAGATATTCCTCTTTTTTTCTTCTAGTTGTTTTGCTTCCAATTTTTTATTCTCTGTCAAGTATCCAAACCCTTCATTATTATACAAGGTCTCTAGACCTTCTTCCACTTCTTTAAGGATCCTATCATCTTTTTTTTGTCCTTTTCTCATTGGGTTGCTACCTTCTTTGCCTCTTTCAGGTTTTATTGAAATTGAAGTGGGGAAGACTCTCTTAATTGTTCATCAAAGTGATCAAGCCTCTTGGATATTATGTATTCTCATGTTCTCTTATTTCTCCAAGTGGGAGTTGGTTTTTCTATTTCGATGTCAAACAAATCCGCTACTTCCAACTTTCTTATAAATATCATGAGACACAGTCCATGTGAGAAACAAGTCCTAAAATTTCTAAGGCCCCTAATGTAAGGTCCAGGTCTCTCCATATCACCATAAGGCCAATTTGAACACACTCCATATTGAATAATTTTTCCCAATACTCCACTCAATCATAGTAGGGACCATAAACATATGGTTTCCCCATATCCATTGAGAATAAGGCTACCCCTAGACTTGTAGGAAAGGCCCAAGAGTTAGATAGGGTATATGAAGACCTTTGTCATCCAATTATATTCCCACCAAAACTCTCAATTGAATCAATGTAACTAAACTACCACCCAATCATAAATTTTGAGAGTTCCTAAATTACTTTTTATCCCTTCATCATTGTCTCCTTAAGGAGGATAATACAGATCTTTAATGTCTCTATAATCCTCATGATGGCTAATTTCTTGGAAGGATTCGCCAACCCTTGACAATTGAGAGTCAGGGATATCATTTAATCCCCTCACTAGGGGTAGATGATCTAAGAGCCCCAATCAGAGATAATTGTTTCCCACATCTAACCTTCAATAATGCTTGTCTTTGAGCCATGGACATAAATAACTTTCTCCCTCTTCGGGTTGGCTTCTTTTTTTTTCTCATCAAGGAAACCTAACCCCCTTGTCACCTTCACAACGAAGTCTAGGACTCCTTTACTTCTAGTTTGAAGGTTATATTTTGAATTTTCTATTTGTATAGACTCTTGCGAAGATCCCCTAGGCTCATATTCCAATTTAGGGTTTTCATGAGTCCCCACCTAGGTTTCTTCTTCTACTATAGGTAGGGGGGTAAGGGTCGAGGGAATAGGTTTGTTAATGCTTGATAGTTTGGGCGGAAATTCACTGAAAGAATCCAGTGCTTTTGCTTCTTCCTCTAACCCCCAAGTTCCAAAAATAAAATTTTCTGAAGATTTCCTTTTTTAGCAAAAACGCAACACACTACCAATAGGTTTACACATCACCCGCACACATCCATTATGTGGATCCATACTCGAAGAAACAACAATTGAGCTTGACTAAGGGGGGAATCCAAGTATAGTACCCCCCAAACCATGGTCATGATCACTACTCCTAAAAGAACCATCCCAGCAAAATGACATTCTTGTACAAACCTCAAATCCAGATGTCTCGATCTCCTATAAAAAAAAAATATCTTCTAAATTGAAACAAAATCATTGCTTAACATTTTTTGAGGGGAGAGTCAGCGCCCTCACATTCTATGAACAAGCATAAGTATTCATTCTAATGAAGGGTTAGATTTCTCCAAAGCATTAGTGTGATTTTTTCAATATTGGTTTAGCTAGCTACCTTATAACTTGTATTATGTTCTTTTAATACCATATTCTTACATGTCTTCTATGAAGTTTAAGACTTTAAACTTATTTTGGACAAAACAATCAATAAATATTATGTCTTTGTCCTTGTATGCTACTTTTGTGATGTTCAAAAGTGTTAGTTTGCACTTGGCATTACTTGTGTATTATAATGAATCAAGAATGTGATTTTTCATAAGATCACAATTTCTGACACTAAGTGTGCACCTCACACTCTTCCAAAACAAAACAATAGGTTGTATTTTCTTATAACAATGACATTGTTAATATGTACAAATGATTCAATAATTCCTACGTTGCACAGGGACCCGTCCCCCCCAAAAAACCCACGTACCCACCATTCTCGCGTTCCGAGGAATTGGGGACCCTTAGGAAACTTACCCAAATTGTTGCAGACTCCATTGGGGGACTTGGGGACTTGTTGGCCGTCCCAAGACGTTCCGGACAGATTTCAGGGATGTTCCAAAAAAAATTTGAGGATGTTCTAGGAAGATTTCAAAGATTTTTTGGGTAGATTTTGGGGATATTCCGAGTATATATCTTCAGTCTTGACAATCATGGAAATTGATGATTGGACAATAAGATCATTTTTCCCATCCATTATTTTTGTATTGCATTGAATCTAAATATGTTGTAAAAGTTGTATCTCAAAACATGGGTTTTGATTGGGCTTTTGGTTATTTAAATATTGTATTTTTAGCAACAAGGTTACAACAAGCAAAACTTCGATGTCAAAAAAACTAGAAATGTAACATTTCAAAGGGTTGATCCTTGTGGTTAATGCTCTTGTTCTTCTCATTTTTCTGGTCATCTTAACTTTTACATATTCTACATGGGTTTCCAGGAGTCATTCAATTATAGTGCTTCCACCATCCCAACCTCAAGCATTGTGAAAACAATCAGATAGTAGTGACTTCGATTGGGTACTAAATGTTTGAATAAATTCATATTCAATCACCTTCGTAATCTAAAATATGAATCTAATCTCTTTACAGAACCAAAGTGTTTTATAGTGGTTTTCAACACAGCCATAAAAATATGCAAAACCTATTGAGAAGGAAATGTCTTTTATGTTTTAACATAATCATCATTAACAAGAAATATGAGGAAGAAAAATTGCTATGGAGACATTTCTCACTTAAGTTTCCTAAAGCTAAACTTCATTCTCTTGCCTAGCAGCCAATAATGAAATGTCAATCGGCCCTTTTTTAAATTGTTCGAGCTTTTTCATAGTTGGCAAGTGTGTGTGTGTGTGTGTGTGTGTGTGTGTCATTCTCGTACCCAACCCGTCATCCCCTGAAAAATTTGAGGGTGCGCTCTAGCCGTCCCAGGGACGAGTCCCCCCGTACCCGTCATTCCTCGTCCTGAAAACCAATGCAACATAGAATAATTCCCTTATTTTGGAAATACCATAATAGATATAAGATGCCCAAATCGAGTTTTTTATGTTCTTCACTTTGAGATATAGATAATTTTAATTATTTTTTAATCTCATTTTGTTGACTTTTCAACGTTACATAGGAAGAATGATCAATGCCCTTCTTTCACAAGCTCAACGAAGGGTGTTAGCTCTTTCACCAAAATCACTGACAAATTGCATCTAGCCCCAACTATGCCACTAGGAATAAAGGACCTCCCCTAAATTGGAAGCCCAATGGATGACATAACAAGTAGTCAGAGTCACTCATGAACAAACACCCTATTGGAAATGTGGCAAACAATTTCACTTTTTTATGAAACCATGTAAATACTTAATAGCATATTTGAGGATTAGCACATTGAATGATCACTAAGGTATCACTTATAAATAGTTTGGGTTTGTTAGGTAAATCGTGAGTTAGGCACCATAGGATGCTTGGTTAGAAAGGTAGATAAGTGGGAAAAGAGGGATTAGTATGCCTTCAATAGCTTGTGTTAGAAATTTGATGTGTGAATTTGTTGGAAAAAGCAATGTTATATGTACATGTGGCCACAACCCAATCATATGCATCATTATGTGCCTATAATTATGGCCAATGCCATATTTTATTTCATTTATTATGTACTAAGTTTATGGTTGAGTCTGACTTCATCAAACTCAATATGTAGGCTCAATAGCCATCTCGGGGTGTGTGCCCTTGTTTTGTGGGCCCATAACCCACTCTAGAAGGGATGCCTTCCCCTCAACAAGATTCCTCACTTGAGTTGTATATAAACACACAACTCAAGCTCTCATTTGTATCATCTAATTCGATGATTTTCTTAATTCAAAATACTAAGTTTAATAAGCCTAAGGGCACTTAATTTTATTTTTTTCTTGTGATAGGCATTTTTCTCTAGGCGTGCTTGAGTGTTTTTGTTTTGAGCACTTCTTTTTTTTTCACTCTCTCTCTAGCATACTAAGGAGACCATTCCACGATTTGGGTGAGATTTGGTTCCATCGATTCTTTTGGTGACCCTTATAAATCTCAACATGGTATCAAAGCAAGTGTCAATCTTCCTTTCTCAATTCATTTGA
>ML791128.1:371789-386789 GCA_009831015.1 Picea engelmannii
TGATCTTCTTGTTCTTCATTATGTCTTTCCATTGGTATTAGAGCACTTATGGTCTCAAGGGCCTGGTAAATCCATGGTTGTGATCCAAGAGAGGTTTTATTAATGGTGATAATGTTGGGATGAGAATGATAAAAGAATCCAACGTGTACCTGAATCTACAATGAAGAAAAAAACCAACGTTGGAAATTGCACGAAATTTGAGGAGAAGATAGATCAATGCAGAAGAAATTCATTGTTTTTGGAGTCATTGTTGGTAAAATTAAAATTTTGTTCTCATTATCTATCTATTTTCAATGATTTCAGTTGCATTGAAAACTAGATTTAGAGGAACACCAAAGGGTTATCATAGTTTTCCAATATTCATCATAGATTTTGAGTTACTAATCCTGGAAGAATAATTTTCTACGTTAAATGGAGATATGTAGTCAGTGACTTGCATATTAGGACCATCCTACTCAACCAAATTGAGAAAATAATGCCATTGGAAATCTCTTTCAGAGACTGATCAAAGCCCTCTAAAAATTCTGAGTAAAAGATGTAAAGAATGAGAAAACACAGTGGGCATTTTTTTGTTGAAGGTTTTAGTTGTGACACTTAGCATTTTTTTGTGGCACACTATTTCAAGCATTGAGACAATCTTATTAGAATGACAATAATTGAAGACTTTTTTAGTCTTCCTTACAATTTAATCAACACTACACAAGGAACAACTATTCATATCAACAAAGATTCACTCAGTAATGTGATCACGTGTTTGCAATTTATGCATAAAGAGGTTGATATTCTCAAAACTCATAATAGGTTGTTAAACAATACATTGCAACTTCTTTGACATCGACATTCTGAACCCATACTTATTCAACACAACCCATCATTTGGATTAATTGTTGTTGAAAGTGACCAAGGGGACATCGAGCATCATACAACTATGAATCTGATAGAGCATTTGATGAAAACATTAAAGAGATAGAAGATGAATTGGATGAATACAATAAGAAGGACAAGGACAAGTTTGAGAATAAAGGTAAATTTGTCAAACCATTGGAAGAGTTGCAATTCAAGGAAAATAAATTTCTCTTAGTATATGATAGGAAGAGTTTGACTTCTTTCATATTCATGATTACTCCAACCTCGTTAAGTTTTTGAGTGCCCATTTTATTGAGGATGATTTGCAGAGGCACATTGTGTAAAATTTCAAACCCCACCCAATTTCAAGTCTTGTTGATTTTTGTCAATGTTTAATGCCCAAACCCAGTTTTGTGACAGCTAAATAAACTCAGCATGTAAACAAAATTTTAGAACTGAAACATGAGGATTTTGAACAATCTTTAATGCATAAATAGAAACATATCAGCAGCACAATATTCAAAAAATTTACACATGGATTTTTGGTCTAACAACGACCCTGGAAAAAACCCACAAGGGGAAAACCAGTGAGAGAGGGATTTTTATTATTTCAGAGCTTCAGAGAAAATTCTTTTACAGCATATTCATCTTCATAAATTACACAAAATTATCTCAGAATTTCTTCAGCAAAACTCTTTATGAGCAGTCCCATAATTGCTCCTCGATTTCTGTGTCAGAAATCCGTACAGGTGTACGGTTGTCCCAACAATAAATGTTGTATGGATTGTCTCGAAATTTGTGCCCATTTTCTGAGTTTTTTGTACGAAATTTTCAACAGTAATGACACTTCGAAAATTGTGCCCTTTCCTTGAAAAATGAGCCAAGGAAAAGAAAAGCGTATGGACCTCGATTTCCATACTAATGGATGTACGAATTGTACGGATTTTTCTACAGAAATTTGTGCCAGCAGTTGCCTCGATTTATGTGGAAGGAAAACTTGTATGACATGCTTGGGATGCATGCCAAACACCTCAAAAAACTTGTTCTTTCTCGATTTTTGTGCATACACAAAGTGGTACGGCCTCTAGAAATCTTTACTGTACGACCTCTTATCTCTGTTGTACTATTGCCTTGATTTGCATGCTAGTAAACTGCCTTGGAATGTGTGCCTTAGCTATGCAAAATGGCATCCTTTCTCAAGCTCAACCTCCTCTACTCTTTCTCTCTCAAAAATGCATCAACAACCCAAGAATGGGTGCGCCCTCTACCCTAATCGACCTCACGGAGGGAAGGTGAAGAGTCTCTCAATCCAACGGTGGAGATTGGATGATAACTCAAAGCCACTAAATTTTTCTTCCAACTGAACCAAGACACCATTGTTGAGCCCAATCCGAAACAACATCTAGAAGTACTTTTCTGGTCACTGACACATCCTTCCCAATCTAAATTTGAATAGCCCACCAATCGAACTCCATCCCCTCTCAGATAGTCCAGACCATAATCCATGGTACAACAAAGATACATGAGCACATGTTTTGCTGCCACCCAATGCACTCTCCTAGGCTCCACCATGAACAACTAAGAGTGTTGACAAAAAAACAAATATCTAGCCTGGTATTGACCAAATACATCAATGAACCGATCAACTAACGATATAAAGTGGAATCAACCAACTGTGACTCAGAAGCATGAAGCTTCTTCCAGTTGGTAATCATGGGTGTGGTCGTGGGACTACAATCCTCCATATGGAATCTCCTCAGAATGTCACAAACATACTTCCCTTATCCCAGGAAGATGTGTCCACGATCCTGCCAAACCTTCAATCCCAAAAAATAATGCATCAGTCCAATATCAGTTATCTCAAACTCTGAAGCAAGGCTCTCCTTGTAGCTAGTGATGAGTCTCTATGCCCCTGTAATGAATAGATCATCAAGATATAGCAAGATTATGAAAGGATCCTCTCCAACCACAATGAAGTATAGGTTGGGATCTACCTCACTCTTCTCAAATCCCAACTGCTGCAAATAGGCATCAATCCTAGAATACCAAGCTCTGGGAGCTTGTTTCAGCCCATACAATGCCTTCTTCAATCTACACACATGAGACTCTCTCCCATGCATCTCAAAGCCCAATGGTTTCTCAATGTACACCTCCTCATGTATGAGACCATTCAGAAATGCGGTCTTCACATCCATCTGATGGATCTTCCAACCCATCTATGTTGCAATACAAATCACTGACTTGATCGAGGTATATCTAGAAACTGGAGCGAAGGTCTCATCATAGTCAACTCCCTCAACCTGTGAGAACCCCCAAGCCACAAAGTGAGCTTTGTACTTCTCAATGTTGCCATCAACAACATACTTGAGTTTATAGAGCCACCTGGAAGTCACCACTGACTTCCCCTCAAGTCTAGGAACAATCTCCCACACATCATTCTTCATGATGGAATTGTACTCTTCCATCATGGCAACACTTCCATCATGGCATCTCTCCAAACCTGTCTACCAGCGACCTACTCAAAAGTGGAAGGCTCAGACTCCCTGATGTTTCTCACCATTGCAATGTAAATGCAAAATCTCTCGGGAGGTTTACTCTCCCTCACAACCTGCCTGGGATTCCCCACTGAACCATGTGCCTCCCTCAAAGTATCCTGAAGCCACTTGGGATTCCTCCTCTCTGAAGTAGTGTCCCGTGGAGGGGACTCTCCCTGCTCAACCCCATCACCTGAAGACTATGAACCTCAAGTATAATCTAGATAACTCGATCCTGAAACCTGTGGACCAGTAACCTATGATCCTGACATCTGTGGCCCTGTAACATGTGGACCAGTCATCACTGAAACTGGTAGTCCTGAACTCTGTGTCACTGAAGTTTGTTGTGGACTCACCTAAATATGAGGTGATGATTATTCACCCCTCAGTCCCTCACGACTTCCTAAAGGCTCCATCCTCCTCAAATCTCACATCCCTTCTCAAGACTGTCTTCCTCAAGGAAGGGATGTATATGCGGAAATCCTTTGAAGTCTCGCTATACCCAACAAATATCCCCCTCTCTCTCGTGGGTTCTAGATTTGTCCTCTTCTCAAAAGGGACATGTGAATATGTAAGGCACCCAAAAATCCTAAGTTGCCCAACATCAGGCTTCTTCCCAGAGAAAGCCTCCTCAAGAATCTTGTCCCCCACTGCTCGGTGTGGACTCATGTTCTGCAGTATAACATGCCTCAGCCCAAAGAAAAAGTGGCAGCCCCTGATCATGCAACATGGCTCTCACAACCTCAACTATGGCCCTGTTCTTCCTCTCAGCAACCCCATTCTGTTGTGGGTTGTAAGGAACAGTGAACTCTCTCTCAATGCCCTCTCCTGCACAAAAGTCCATAAACTCCTTGGAGGTATATTCACCCCCATTGTCTGTCCTCAGAACTCTGATTTTCCAACTAGTATGGCTCTCCACAAGAGCTCTGAACTCTTGGAACCGATTGAAGACCTGTCCTTTGGTCTTCATGAAGAAAATCCAAGACTTCCGAGAGAATTAATCAATGAATATGACATAGTATAAACAACCAGTCAAATATGCAGAAGACATCGGACCACATACGTCAGAATGAATCAAATCAAGTATACATGCTTCTATGTTGTCATTGCTTGGAATAGCAGTCTTGGTGTACTTTCTCAAAGCACACCCCTTGCACAACTCCTGGTGCTCTGTATTGAACTCTGGAACTCCAGTCACAATCTCCCTCAATATCCTCATAGCCCCATGATGCAAATGGGCCATCCTCATGTTCCATAGCTCACAGAGATCATTGTTGTTGGTAGAATGAAATAATGCACTCGCTGGTTGGAACATGAGCTTGTACATCTTCTCATGTCAAGTCCCAATCACTTTGGCCGAAGTGATACTGGACCCCTTGGGAAATAGGACCACATGTCCATCACAGAACAACACCTCATAACCCCTCTGCTCAATAGTAGAAACTAAAATCAAGCTCTCAACAACATGGGAGGTAGAGACTCCCTCTGAAATGATATTGTCCCACTACCAACTGCCTTGACCACCCGGTCATCTCCAAGCACTACCTCAAGATCACCAATCTGAGTAAGATCTGTCAGATGCTCACGAACACATGTCATATGGTGGAAGGCAACACTGTCAATATACCACACATTGGAATGAGTGGTTCTAGTGGAAATACATGCCACTAAGGAAAAATCCTTATTAAACTTGGCGGAGAACTCCTCCACCTTTGTTGGAGATGTTGTCTGCTTCTTCTTCTTGTTCGGACACTGTCCTGCATAGTGCCCAAACTTGTGACATGCAAAGCACTTGGCTTTGCTCATGTCCTTCTTGACTTCACCCTTCGGTTTGTTTCCTCCCTTGGGACCCTTTTTGAATTTCTTCTTGTTGTTGGAAGCAATACCCACATTCTCCTCATCATGACCTGTAGATGAACTACCATGCACATAACCTCTCTGGGTCTCCTCCTGAACAAAATCATCCCAAAGACGTTCCCACTTGGAAAGGTTATCCCTAGCCACAATGCCCCTAAAAAAAAACAACCCATTGTTTGGAAACTCCATTCAATGTTGTCCTCACAAGTTCACTGTCAACAATGGCCTCCCCCACAGCTCCAAGTTCATCTCACATGTGTCATCAAGATATGTGACCACATTTTCAGCCTTGGTCATTTTAATGCTTTTAAGTTTTTCTCTCAAAACCATCTTTTGGTTTTCATTTGTACTCTGGTACAACTTCGTCAAGGAGTCCCACATCTCATAGACATTTACTTTATGTCACATGAGGAATCAAATGGTCATTGATGGTATCAAGGATAATTCTCTTAGCCTTGATACTCTTCTTGGTGTATGTTGTTAGAAGAGTAGCATATGTGGGTACATTCACAAGATTTGTTGTGGAGTTTTCAACAATATCTCTTAACTCACTTTCTTGCAACAACAAGATCATCCTCTCCTTCCAAGCACCAAAGTTCATTGCCCCATCAAGTCTATCATCAACCCTCAAACCAATAGCCATTGACCATTTTTCTGCTGAAAATGAAAAATTCAATTTTTTGTCCGGTGAAGTGACTTTTGTCCCACTTTTCTGACTTGCTAATATAAATCTGTTTTTCTTTAACTCATCTCTGATACCATGTAAAATTTCAGACCCCGCCCATTTCAAGTCTCACTTATTTTTGTCAATGTTTAATGCCCAAACCTAGTTTTATGATAGCCAAATAAACTCAACAAGGAAATAAAATTTCAGAACTGAAACATGAGGATTTTGAACAATCTTTAATGCAGAAATAGAAACATATCAGCAGCACAATATTCAGAAAATTTACACAGGGACTTTTTGTATAACAGCGACCCTAAAAAAAACCCACAAGGGGAAAACCAATGAGAGAGGGATTTTTATTATTTCATAGCTTCAGAGAAAATTCTTTTACAACATATTCATCTTCAAAAATTACACAAACTTATCTCAGAATTTCTGTAGAAAAACTCCTTCTGAGCAGTCCCAGAATTGCTCCTCGATTTTTGTGCCAAAAATTCATACAGGTGTACAGTTGTCCCAGCAATAAATGTTGTACGGATTGTCTCGAAATGACACCTCGAAAACTATGCCCTTTCCTTGAAAAATGAGCCCAGGAAACACTGAACAGTACGGACCTCGATTTTCATACCAATGGTTGTACGAACTATATGGATTTTTCTACAGAAATTCATGCCAACAATTGCCTCGATTTTTGTGCAAGGAAAACTTGTATGGTAGCCTTGGGATGCGTGCCAAACACCTCAAAAAACTTGTTATTGTTCTTTCTTGATTTTTGTGCATACACAAAGGTGTACGACCTCTAGACATTCGTATTGTATGACCTTTTATCAGTGTTGTACTATTTCCTCGATTTGCATGCTAGTAAACTTCCTTGGAATGTGTGCCTTAGCTCTGCAAAATGGCCTCATTTCTCAAGCTCGACCTCCTCTATTTTTTCTCTCTCAAAAATGCATCAACAACCCAAGAATGGGTGCGCCCTCTACCGTAATTGACTTCATGGAGGGAAGGTGAAGAGTCTCTCAATCCAACAAAAGATTGGATGAGATCAATGGTGGAAATTAAATCACTTGAGTTTCTCACTTTCCCTAAGTCCAAAAAGTAACCTTTAAATTTGTCTCTCACAAATTAAATGACTAGGGTCCACATTAGGCATTTTCTCACCCCTTAGGCGCCTAGGTGATGAGAAATACTTGCCTAGGTGCTTTTTAATTATTTTAACACATTGTTGATGTTGATTAGTTGGATGAAGTACTTGAACTTGAGAATCATGATGAGGAACACGAAGATAAGGATGATGATGATGGTGTAGATGATCTTGATGACGATGATGAAAATAATGATGCACTTGATGTTGCTAAGTTGGAATAAGTACCTAAACAATGCCAACACTATCGAAAAGTTGGTCATAAGGAGTTGTCATGTTTTAATCTTCAACCATGCAATTTATGTGGAACGACAAATAGTCTTTTAGAAAGGTGTTGGAAGTGAAAAAAGAGTCAGCGAAAATAGGAACATACATGTTGGAAACCAAGTTATTGAAGGGCTATTATCATCGGATTCATATATAAGTACATACATGTTTATTAGTAGAGATTCATACAACATATGGCTATAAATGTTTTGGTTTGGGACATGATGATTTTTGGGTATGACCATGTCCCACTTGATGTAGCATTTTGAGTTGAAGATAGAGTCTTTAGACTCTACTCAAAAACAATATGGTTACCCTTCAAGTTTCAAAGTCTACTCAATGATTTTGAGGACTGTGATTTATTCATGGTGATGGATTGAGGTTTTACTTTGGTTTTTTTCTAATTGATTCAGGACAAGATGATGGATTCTTGATTTGATGATGTTGACATGGTTCACTCACATAGAATTTTGGATTGGTCAAGTTGATCTTTAGCGGATTTTCGCTAAGGCAGTTTAGCACTTGGCGTTTTTGAGGATTTGAGGATATTTTGATGATGATGTTTTTTATGGAGGTTTCTTAAGTATTTTCAGGATATTGGTATGGATGGATGGTTTGTTATATTTTGGCTTCTAAGGATTCATTCAATTACAAATTTGTGACTTGCATGATTGCTTGACATGTTTGATCGACATTTTAGTTTTCAAATTTGTACTACTAGTCATTCACTTGGTTTACTTAACATATGTTGTTAGGATTATGATTCACTCATTGTTGAATCATTCACAAGTTATAATGCGTAGGTTTTACAAGATACAGGATTGGGATGTTGATCAACACTTTTTTTCTGTCAACTAGATTATTGATAGTTTTGTTTGTGTCAAAGTTTGAGAGTAGTTTCGTGAACACATTTGTTCACTTTATAGTCTTTAGACTTCACAAGGATGGTCATTGGACCTAGTAGAAGACCATTTATTCTTTGCATTTCCACTTGGCACATTGGATTATCGGGTATTTTCAAGGTTTGGAATGTGTTGGATTTGCAACCGATTTATTCACTTCTCATCAAGGTTTGCTCTCATCAATTTTGGGTTCACATCAATGAACACTTAGAAATTATCTAGCTCATTTGTTGCACAATGGGTTTTCCATATTTAATTTTTGGCATCCACTTTTGACAATTTTATAGGTGGATCTTCATCAACACCCATGAGGTTTCCAACCATGAGTATCATATTGAAGACTTGGATATGTCACCATCTTTTGCACTAGTCTTTTTTGCCTAGCTTGTACACTTGTATGGACTATTAAATTTTGGGTTTACTCTGAAAGTGTTTACACCATGCTTGGGGTGCTTCATGAGATTTGGGGTATATGGTGTATGTTCAACACCTAGATGGTCCAAGATGGATTGGCCCCTGAGAGATAGTCCTTAATGGATTTGCACAATTCAGATAGTTTCCTTAGTGGATGTTTGACCTTATATGGTTGCTAACTTAGTGTTTTTCCCTTAACTGTTAGAGTTTTCTTTACAATTTGGTGAACACCCTTCATTGGGGCCCAATGAAAGATCTAGTTGCTTGGAGAGTGCCCTACACCATGTTGAGGAACAGATATGAATTTATCTTCCTCGAGCATTTTCGAATCCTGCTTGGCTAAGGCAAGATAGTCGTGAATATTACCCTATGTTTATAGCCTCAAAAAATGTTTCTCAATCCACAAGTATTAGTTACAAGGGCTTAGGCTGATTTTTTTAAATAAAAGATTGTTGCAAAATATAACATTTTTATATAATTCTCTAAATATACCAAATTGCAAAAGTAAATGTGGATATGAAAAGAAAAAATACCAAGTCACATATTAACAGTGATGAGACAAAATAGCAATCACTTTATTTCATTCCAAGAAATCAAAAGAATCGTTCTCTTTACAAAAATCCATGAGGGGGGCATGGACCAAGGTCAAACTTAGATATCCCTGATGAAAACCATACAAAAGGACTCTGACAAGAAGTAAAAATTGAACTTTAAAATCTGGATCAGCATGCCACAAATTGTTGCCCATTTGACTCTGCACAATATCATTTATCAAGCATGAAACTCAATTCATAAACAGACAAGTCTACATAGACTATCAAAAATAGATCAACACCTCTGAAACAAGCATCTGAATGATGTGGTTTAGCTTTGAACCTTGTTGTCTACAATAGGACCTTGTTTTCATAAAAGAGAATTATGTTTTTAATGAATTGAAGAATGAATGAAAACTATACAATCTCAATAAAACTCAAGAGAAAACCTTAGTATGTTTTCTCCTTCTACTCTCCCCTTGTTTTTCCTTCTCATTTGGCTTTTATGCATTCCAACTTAGTTGAAGTAGTTCAACTACCTCATATAGTTAAGTTAACTAAAACTCAACTAACTTTTAGTTTAGGGGAAGAATTAATAATAATAAGGGTATTTTATTAAATAATAACTAGTAGGTGGGACTCCTTGTGACTCTCTTTAATTTCTTAACAAAAATAAACATAATTAGACAATCAATCAAACACATCCTTCCTTGTGACTCCCATAATCATTCCACAATTTGAAATTTAAATATCAGTGATATTTCAAATTATATTCAAACATATAATATCCACAATATCCAAAAATAGTTTGTTGTCCAAAACTTAGCAATCCATTATCCTCAATAAATCAATAATAAACACATAATCAAAAACCATATTTGCCACTTTGAGAGGCAATTTTTCCTTTGTTGTTGCTATCCCCTTTTGACTTTCCTGAATTAGCCTTAGGTTGGGTGGAACCTTGAGGCTTGATCTCACTAATGACATGGGAACAATCATCCCTCAAGTGCATACGGGAAGACACTGACTTGGTTGAGTTACTTGAAGGGGAGGAGGGAGTAACAACAACTTTTCCTTTGTCATGCATATGGTGGGCCTCGGTTTTGAGTCTTTTTCTTGCGTGGGAGGACTGTACAGGTGAGTGTGCAGGATTAATCTGAACATTTGGGTTAACAGGTGAAGGAGGAGGAGGTAATGACAAATTTGGTCAACCACGATGGTGGGAGACTGTTGGGTGAACAATATTTTGCCATCCATCATTCTCGGGAACTTCAGGTTGCAAAGATACATGAGGGGGCACGGGGATACCAGGAACATGTTGGGACTGGAAGGGAGGCCTCTGGTCTAGGTTGGACTATCCCTTGCCCAATCCAATTGAAAAATCCAACTTGAAAGAGTTGGTTTAACTCTTGAGGATCTGCATCGAAATGTATTGAGAATATGGGCCTTCTAGGCCCTCTGTTCCAATTTCCTCTGCCCCTATTATTTCGACTATGACTTCTTTTGTTGAAGAATCTCATCATGTATGCAGCAATTATTAGCAACTAGCTCTAAACATACCATACATGACATTCTCTTAATATGAAACAAAGTTTGGCTCAGCAATAACATCAAACCCATGCAATACAATCCATAAAATGTATTTAATAATTGTCAAATGAGCAGAGGGTGAGATAGGGTTCATGGGATATCTGGGGGGATTGTATTAAGCGAAAAAGTGTTATCATGATAGGGAGTAAGAACACGATTATTGCTTGACAATTCATTAAACAACTAACTTTGCAACAATACCAAAACATATCAGTTGCCAACTATCTCTGTGTTATATTTTATCACTGTCATACATAGTTTTAATTTAATTTTAGCGAACAGGGCGTGCAAAATGAATTGGGGATCGTGAGGAGATTTATAATGAGCGAAACAGTGAGACAATGAAAGAGAATTAGATGGATATTATTCATAAAATAAATTAAATCAATCAATTATCATCACTCTGTTTCAAATTTAATCCAAAGAGCATCCACTTCCAAGACCAAATCATTCATTGTTCCTCAATTGCATACAAACTGCTTGTTGTCTCAACAATTTAATTTCCCAACAATCTTCCATTTATAACAGTCTGTGTATTATGACCTATGTAAACATTTCCAATTCAACGGTAACAATGTAACCATTTGAACCACAGTATTACATGTGCTAACGTTGATCTCTTCTTTTCAAATAAACAAAATAAGCACAACGATCCTTGTTATCTATGCCCAACATTCATCTTTGGTAATTTATAATAATACACCCAGGATAAACAATCAACAGTCATTGTCATCTAATAAACATCAAGACCGATTCAACCACACACAAGTTCCCCTTTAATTTTTAAACAAAAGACAGACTTAAGAGCATGCACGATGAACCAATCATATACACAGGTCTTCAATCATATCATTGACACAATCTTGATTCGACAACAGCAGTCAACCCCAAAAATATAACCCCAAGCTTGATCTCTATGTGAATTAATATGTATAGACTTATTTTTAAGACAATCATAGTCTGCACGGTGACTCCCATAAGATATATGCAGAGAACATAACTAAATTGACACACAGGAATCTTTGTTAAACTTTGACAGAACCATAACCGTGCTTGGTGAAACAATCACTCACACAAGTGTCTTCTAATCTTTGAATGCAATCATGATCATGTTGGGATTATACACAGTCAAAGAGACCATGATCGATTAGAAGGACAGCTCTTGGTTGTAGGTAACCATACTTCTCTTTTTGTTCAAACGAATTCATCACAGAGAGGAACATAGAGATTCGACCTATTAGGGCTCTGTAAACTTCGTTCGGCTGAGAAAGCGAATGACAGGGGCAGCCTACAAACCAACTTTGAGGCCAGAAAATATTGTTTCCGACCTGGAGAGGGCTCTCTCTGAGACTTCATCTCTATACAAGTTATGGTTTTAAACTGTCGTCTAGATTTAACACTTTTATACAATATTTTTGGTTCTATTGGCAAAAGAAAGCAAGACCTTGGGCTATGGAGTCAATTTAAGAAAACAATAGAAACAAATGACTTAGTGACTGAACTTGAGAGGATAAAGGCTAAGTCAGCAACAGTCTTTCAGTTAAAAATCGTTGTGTATGTAAAGAGAAAAACACATGAAGCAACT
Source organism: Picea engelmannii (assembly GCA_009831015.1). Lineage (NCBI taxonomy): Eukaryota > Viridiplantae > Streptophyta > Pinopsida > Pinales > Pinaceae > Picea > Picea engelmannii. The sequence continues at coordinate 384,129 of ML791128.1, forward strand.
CAGAGCACCATTGGGGATGAATTCAGAGTTCACTTAGAAGAAACACAGTCATCTAAATGGCACAAATCTAGAGCACCATGCGGTGAATTCTAGATTCGAATCACGTTCCTATTTAGACAAAAATACAGATATGAATATAAAGAACACAGGAAAGCACGTACGCAAAGAGAGAGTACAATACATCAAACTGTCATCATTATAATCGTTACGTCAAAGCTTCAGGACCTTTGCATTAAGTTTCAATCGAATTTGAAAGCTACATTCAATAGTCACTGTCTACATTGTTTTGCCAACCAACCTGGTTTACATTGAAAAAACAAAATATATAGACAAGGGTGTGTCACTCGGGCTACCCTGCTCTCTAACTACTATCCCTAGAAATTAGGCTCTGACTATTCTCTGCTAGATGACTCTTCGTATGGCACTTTACTAAATATACACGATCGCAGAATAACCGACGTCTTTTCCATGACAGTTTGGCTATCAGCAAAAATTCATTGTCATGGAGTGATGTGTCGATGCTTCCTCGTTGACAGGGTATCCGGATGATCAACTGCTCTATCAGACTCCTACCACACATTGTAACGGCCTTGATTTTTATCGCGCAATCATTCGTTGGAGCATGCATGTGGCGGGTAACCGCGAGCTGCCGCAGGTGCTTCCAAGATGACAACACCAGCTAGGGGACAATGCCTTTCTTCAAGTTGTCGTGTGTCCAACATACACCTTTCATTTGTAATAGATGGGTCTCCAGTGTTGCACACCATATGCTTGCCGCGTGTGTAGCTGTCAAAGTCCCTACTTCCCGGTGGAAAACAGGACACGGGGAGACAAAATTTGCGCCACGTTTGAGAAGACAAAAACGGAGTCAGTTGATCATTCTTTTGGCCTTGTCTATAGTTTTGATATCCGAAGCGCTCTCCTAAGAGACCGGTTGCACCTTTTCAGATTCATTACTTGTCTATTCAACGGTCTCCTTCCTGTGAAATGCATCAACAATCTGATGTGATGTGGGTGTATTCTGTCAGACCTCCTTTCACAGGTGAAATATTTTCTAATTGCCCCCAGGAGATTCTGAAAAGGCTCCTGTAGATATTTACTTGGAACGCCTGCTTCGACTTTCCGGTTTAAACAGTCTGATTTGATGAACTCCTCGTAACATATTGCATCCAAAGGTATGCCTTTAGACCACCTTTCACCATGCAAAGGGGTCTCCGTTGTGGCTGACAGATTTTCCTCTGTTACCTGGAAAGTGATTCCTACAATTACTGCACAGAACCCGTTGAATCTGAGTGCGAACTGCTCTGTCAGCTTCATGTTGAATCCTTGGATTTTCCTACAAAATACCATGTATCCGACCTATTGAAATATTGTAACTGCAAAGAGTATTCTTATTATTATTATTGATATATTATTCATAGGATCAATCCCCATTGTGGATTGATCATGTCGGTTATTGTAATACGACCAAATCCCCTTTTGTGGATTGGTCAAAAGACAATTATAATAGGCAGAAGAAGTCGGCCCCAGCAGTTAATAAAGAGACCCAAAAATATAATAAAGGTGGGTTTACCCACCCAGTTGGAGAAGTCGGCCCTGCTAGTGAAGAGACAATTCACACGTGCCAGACTTGTATAAATAAAGGAGGCTAGCACCTCACTTAGACACAACTCACTTGCTCAGTTTGAGAGACAAGATTGATCTGTTACCGGCAAAGGAGAGAGAGAGTGGTGCATATCTTGGAGAGGACTTTCTGTTTTAGCATAGAGATCTCTTGGCATTGTATTGGCTATCTATATTAAGGAAGTTTTGTTGGGTTTTCTTCCCCTAGAGGGTTTCCCAGGATAAATGTTGTGTCTCTTGTGATTGTGTATTTCTCAGTGATCTTGGATGATGCTATTGTTATCTAAAGAAATGAAAACATATATAATAATGGCTTAAACATTAACATGGTATCAAAGCCAAGCTAAAGGAAGCATCTTTCGCAAGAGAAAAACATCATTGTTGCAGTACCTGCAAATTAGGGTTTTTCAAAAGTGAATCTTTTCAGCCCTAAAACTATCTAGAAAGTTGTGCCCTCCCCTAAGGATCAATTCGGCATCATCAGCGCACCTTTTCAGTGGCGAGATCTCTCGAAAAGTGAAACCCTAGTTTCACAAAGTACCAGAAAGTACCAGAAAACCGGTACCAGAAGTACCAGAGGTACCAGAAGCACCAATCCATAAATCCGCAGATCGGATTCTAAGGGGCAAAAGTTGGATTTTCTCAGATCCAAACACACCAGGCAGCTCGCCTCAGCCAAGCGCATCTCCTAGTAAGTTCGGTTTTTTATTTTGAGCACTTTCATTTTTTGGTCATTTTCCTAGCTCCAAATAAAGATGTCTGCGAGCATTAAGCTTGTTGACAAGTTAGAAGGAGTGGAAAACTTTCGTGCCTGGAAGTATAGGATTGGCCTCATTCTTGAAGAGAATGCCCTAGCAAGATTTTTCAAGGAAGAATTATTGGAACCCGAAGATGTTGCAGAAAAGGCAAAGCATCAAAAGGACACAATAAGGGCCAAAAGAATCATTGCAGATTCAATCAAAGACCATCTGATCCCTTATGTGTCATCTAAGAAGACCTTGAAAGAAATGTTTGATGCCTTGACCAGACTATATGAAG
>ML791128.1:391994-413448 GCA_009831015.1 Picea engelmannii
ATTGATGCAGATGATGATGGCATTCCTTTGAGAATGATGATGTTGTTGATGAAGAAAACTTCTGATGATTTATAGATACGCCAGCCAAGATGATATTGATGATGTTGTCCTCCCATTTGATGTTGTTGATGATGTTGTCCTCTTTCTCTCGTATGATGTTGCTAAAGAATACCCTTCTTGTTAAGGGGGGGTGTTGAAATATTGTAACTGCAAAGAGTATTCTTATTATTATTGATATATTATTCATAGGATCAATCCCCATTGTGGATTGATCATGTCGGTTATTGTAATAGGACCAAATCCCCTTTTGTGGATTGGTCAAAAGACAATTATAATAGGCAGAATAAAAAGTCAGCCCCAGCAGTTAATAAAGAGACCCAGAAATATAATAAAGATGGGTTTACCCACCCAGTTGGAGAAGTCAGCCCTGTCAGTGAAGAGACACTTCACACGTGCCAGACTTGTATAAATAAAGGAGGCTAGCGCCTCACTTAGACACAACTCACTTGCTCAGTTTGAGAGACAAGTTCTGATCTGTTACCGACAAAGGAGAGAGAGAGAGAGCGGCACATATCTTGGAGAGAACTTTATGTTTTAGCATAGAGATCTCTTGGCATTGTATTGGCTATCTATATTAAGGAAGTTTTGTTGGGTTTTCTTCCCCTAGAGGGTATCCCAGGATAAATGATGTGTCTCTTGTGATTGTGTATTTCTCAGTGATCTTGGATTATGCTACTGTTATCTAATGAAATGCAAACATCTATAATAATGGCTTAAACATTAACATGACCTATTCAAAATATGCTCTAACATCTGGATCTTCATTTATCAACGTCAAGTTTTGAGGTTCAGGCCCCACATTTCTGCTACTTCGCGCACCTTTCCTTATGTTCTGGGATGTTTCCATGGTGCACCACGTATTTGTTCTGCGCAGAGGGTTTAGCATGAATCCAAGGCAGTAATCTTGTTTGACCTGGGTTTGTGACACAGCTGACGAAAATCGACTTTCCAACCACGAGAAACTCAGGGCTCGCGGGAAGAATTACAAACAGTGCATAAACCTGGCTAGTGAACAGGATACATGCAGAGCAACCCGAATTTATAACTAGGCGGGTGAGAGATGGAATCGTGTCGGGGGACACTGAATCCAGGTGACTAGAGGTTTTGAAGCAAGCCGAAGATTTTTGCAGCACATCCGCGCGACGGGTACACTCTGGGACGTGTAAAGTACAACTGATAAGAGCTGCAAAGTATACGTGATATGAGCGCCGTGATTTTTCACTCTTTCTGGCTTCAGAATGAGCTGAAGATGTTCATCGCGCCTATCGATGTGACCTTTATTTAACAACTTGTCTCGCCCTTTGGCACGTAAAACCTTCTCTTCTGACAAGAATCGACTCTTTGGGAAAATACCTTTATCACCTACACATGTTTTGATTCTGACATCCCTTCCCAACTCCAGGGGCCAACCGGCCACTTGCTAACTTCAACCCATTCATTATTCGGTACCTAACCTCACACGCTTTGACACACGAACCATGACTCGACTAAGACTGACTCTAAATAGAAAAATGGCGGCTCTAACAGCTGGCTCCAAAGGGGATGTTATCCTCCCAATGGGGTGGCAAAGAACAGCAGACCAGGTGCCTGACCATTGGGCCTTATTCGACTTCCAGACTATGAAACAACGAAAAAGAAAAACACAACCTAGACCTTCTTCACATAGTTTCGACCAGACTCACCATAAACTTAGGGCCTTCACTCCGGGCTTCAATTTCCTGCTGACATACTAACTCGAAATGCCTTCTTTGAAAACAAAACTGAAACAATCGTTTACAATGACATGAAATACGAAACAGAGCTTACTGAACCAGATAGTGTTTGAGGAACCTGTCATTTACAGGCCCTCCACTATTGGACTCTTTGTTAATCTCTTCTAACAGATATGCGGTGTTCTCGTGGTACGCACCAATTCTGAAAGGTCTCGTCAATAGATGATCGAAATTCCCATGCTTTCCCTTGTCTTTGTTCCTCGCGTCCCACTTGAGCACCAGATCCTCCACCTGGAATTCTTCCTGTTTAGAGTGCTTGTCAAAAGTTTTCTTCATCCTATCTTGGTGAAGTTGTGATCGGTTGTAAACCTCCCTCATCTGTTGCGCGTGAATCAACTGATTTATCCTTCTCTGAGTGTCATCTCGCTCGACCTCTTGTTTTTGTAGTAACTTCCTGACTGGCAATCCCAGTGAGGTGGGGAAAACTGCATCTGCGCCATATACAATTTGGTATGGCGATGTCGAGATGGACTTTTTGGCAGTGACTCTGTCAGCCCATAGCGCGTAAATGAGTTTCTTATGCCAGACCTTCTTGTTGTCCTGTAGGAGCCTTTTGATAATCCTGGTTAATCTTTTGCTGGATGATTTCGCCAATCTGTTACCCTGTGGGTAATAAGTCGTAGAATGTCCCAGGGTTATATTGTAATCGTTACAAAACTTTTCCATTTTCTTAGACTTAAATGTCGCTGTGTTATCCGTGATGATCTTGATAGGGCACCCGAACCTAGACAGGATATTGGTCTCCATAAACAGAATGATGACTGTGTCGGTAGCCTACTTTGTTGGAACTACTTCGATCCATTTTGTGAAGTAATATGTAGCCGTAAGTATCCATATGTGTTGCGTCGAGGATAGTGGATGAATCTCTCCTATAAAGTCCAGGCCCCATTGCATGAACGACGCTTCGACCGAGATCGGTTTTAGCGGTAGGGGTTGCAGCTTTCTCCTTCCATCGAAGATTTGGCACTCGTGGCAATTGGAAACTTCTTTGTATACATGTGCGAAGATGTTGGTCCAATAGTAACCTGCCCTTAAAATTTTATGCGTAGTGGTTTTCCAGTAGTGATGTCCTCTCCAATCGCCTTTTGTGAAATTCTTTGATAGCTCGCCCCGCGGCATCTTCTAGTAGGCAACTCAGCAATATCCCTCCCGGATCTTTCCAATACAGAGCGTTATCTAATATGTAGAACTTAGTAGCCTTCAGCTTTAAAAACCTGGCCTTGGTCTTACTTAACCCTGGAGGAGCTTGCAGATTCTTCAGCACATAAATGATGTCCATATACCAAGGTGAATCGATGAATTTTTGTCACACCTGCGGGGTTGTTTCTTCTTGAGGATTCTCCGATAGATTAGCAATGAATTTTATTCCCAGAACGTCGCAATTTGACTGTGCCATCAGCTTTGCGAGGCCCTAACCTTTAATCAACTTTGTGGGCTTGATTTCAAGGTCGTATTCCAACATGACTATGATCCACTTCCCTCTTCTTCCCTCAAGGTCAGGATGAGTCAGGATGTCTTTGACTGAGTTGTTGGGTACGTAAGCGACAACGTGGGAATGTAGTATGTAAGTCCTTAACTCCTTGAGGGATTTCACTAAGGCGTATGCTTGTTTCTCCATAATGTCATACCTCAGTGGAGAATCTCTCAGCGTCCTAATGAAGTAGGATATAGTCTTTTCAAAATTATGATCGTCCTTATGTAACAATACGCCAGCAATGGTATGCTCTGAGGCGATTGAGAACAAGATGAAGTCCTTCGTGAAATTTGGGTTGTCCAATACGGGAGCCTTGGTCAGCGCTACCTTGACGTCTTCAAACGATCTCATGGCTTCAGGGTTCCATTTGATCTCGTTTCCCTTTCTGAGCATGATGGTGATATGTTTTATAACTTCCACCAGATTTGGGATGAATCTTCTCAAGAAATTCACCTTTCACAGGAAGGACTGCACCTCCTCCTTGCTACGAGGAGTGTTGATTTTCAAGATTCCTTCTACCCTGTTGGGATCGATCTTTATACCCTCCTTCGAGATGATGTTGTTGATGATTGCAGCTATGTGAGACATTCTCCAACTTACAAACCTGTGAGGTGTAGATCATTGTTGCTATGTGAAGTCTTTCTCTCATCTTACAAACCTGAGAGAAAGCTCCTAAGAAGGGTACGTGGTTCCTGCCTGAGATAGAGTTGGGAACGTAGAGATGACCTCCTCCATTCAGAGAGTTTAGAAGAACTCCAGATGATTATCCAGTTGGAAAGGTGATCTGTTGAGTTAGGACGTGCTTGTGGCTGAGCACAAGGTGAATGTGTGAAATCCCAAAGTGTTGGGTGCATCATCATGAGAACAGAAATGAAGATGATGCATTAGCCTCCTTTGAGCAGCAGAGTTGACGACAAGACTCCAGATGATTCTCCTGTGTGAGGTAGTGGGAAAGATCTGTAGAGTGGACATGTTTGTGGACGAGCACAGGTGAACATGTGAAGATCTGGTTCTTCTATGTAATGCAATGAATCAGAGCTATGACATCCCTATGGATGTGCCCCTAGTGGATGAGCACTAGTGGGTGTATCAAATCCTTTGCTATATATTGTTCAAGAGTCAAACCTACATGTAACCCTAATTGTTATGTAAAGGGTACAGGTCGGCCCCACCTTAATATGTTTAATAATAAATGTAAAAGATAATTAATATTAATATTAATTATAATAATAATAATATGTCTAAGTGAGGTCGGCCCTGTTGTGCCAATAGACACTTTTGTTGACAGAATTATATTAGTATAAGTAAAGGTAAAATCCCCTTTGAGGAAACATATCTTTCTTGTGAATTTGGAAATTTCATCAAAGTACACTTCTTTGGCAAAAGGTGCACACCTCTCTTAGGCGCTAGAGTTATAGGGTTTGAGCACCCTCTTGTGTGCTAGGTCCTTCTTGGTGGTAAAGGTCTTTCTCTTGAAGATTATAGCAAAGGATTCGGCTGGGTTTTCTTCCCTTGTTGAGAAGGGTTTCCCAGGATACATTTTGTGTTCTTATGCACGGTGCTTCTTCTTGTGACCTTGGTTGCTGCAACATTTATGGTTATGGTTAAATGATAAAAATGGAATGAACTTCATGCTTAACCTAATGCTTATGAAAAATCAACAGATGTGCCCCAACAGTTTCCCTTCTTGCATCCCGAAATGTGATTTTTTCGGATTCAACGATATGTCGAACCTCCTGCATTTCTGGAAGACCCTCTTCAGGTGCTCAAGGTGTTGTTCGTCGGAGTCAGAATACACTGTGATGTCATCCAGATAGATCAAGATAATTTTTTCCTTTTCCTCAGCAAATGCTATATCCATCGCCCTCTGGAAAGTAGCTCCAGCATTCATAAGGTCGAAAGGCATCTTGGCATACATGAACGCACCCCATGGTGTCGTGAAAGCTGTCTTTTCCTGGTCATCAGGGTGTACCATGCTCTAATTGTAACCTGAAAAGTCATCCAGCATAAACACCTTCTGGGATCCAACTACCTTCTGCAGAATATAGTCCATCTTAGGGAGCGGGTAGTTGTCCTTGAGGGATATTTTGTTCAAGTTTCGAAAATCCACTCACAACCTTATTTCGCCGCTCTTTTTCCTTATAGACACCAGGTTGGCAACCCATTTCGGAAATCTTAAAGAAACAATAATTTTGGCTTCGAAGAGTTTCTTTACCTCTTTTTCAATTAGCGACAGCAGGAGGGGATTGATTCGTCTTAGCTTTTGCTTGAAAGGTTTTTGGTCTTCTTTGAGAGGAATGACATGTTGAATCATTTTAGTGTCGTAGAATTTCAAGTCATCATAACTCTAGGCGAAAACGTCAGGAAAATCTTTCATGAGTATGATGTAGTCATGTTTGACCTCTGCACTGAGCGTCTTTGATAATTTGATTATCCTCGGATTCTCCTGGGTCACGATGTTGCAATCCTCGGCATCCTCATCATTTGCGGTGATCTTGGGATTTCTGGCCACATCGTTTTCATCAAACAACTTTTCCAACGGAACCAATACTTTGGGGATGATATTATTCTATAGTTGCACTATGTCCCTCCCAACGATCTGGTTCTAAAAGGGGTCGTCATTACTACGCCCAGATACGTTTTCATCTTTGTCGTAAAAGCAGTCATCATCAATGTTTACATTAGTGAACTCGTCGCTCATTTGGAGAAATCTCTCCACATGTTTGTCATCCTCAAAAAGTTGTCAATACTTGATATTATCGGGCACTGTCAGCCTATGTTTGACTTCGATCTCATACTTTCTGTTGGGGAAAATGGGAATTTTAAAAACTAAGGCCGAGGTGGCCAAGGCATCCACAATTTGATTGTGCCCGCTCGGGATCGTTGATAAATTATACTCCGAGAATTCTTCGAGGAGGTCCGGCACTAGATTTTTGTACGTCGTTAGTCTAGGGTGCTTGGATTGGTATATACCTTTCACTTGGTTTATAACGAGCTCAAAGTCTCCATGCACCGCTATGCTCTTTCTGCCCAACTCTTTCAAAACTCTCAGACCCGAAATCAATGCCTCATACTCAGCCATGTTATTTGTACAATCGAAGGCGAGTATGTATGAGTAGAGTTTTGTGCCCACCTTGGGAGGACTTATCCATACACCGACCCCTTCCTTGTTGACGACCCTGTCAAAGCTCATGTTCCACAGCTCGTTCTTCGCACGGTTCCTCGGGTCTGCGCACTCTTCTGCTCGTCACGCGGCTTTATCCTTGACAGTCATGACGGTCGTCAACTCTTCCTCTTCAAAACTCAAGTCATTGTAAAATATGGAGGAGTCGATCTCAGTGTCGACGGAGTAGATTGAGTGGTTATTCGGTTGGGTCTTGCTACTCACCATGTATTTAAGCAGCACCTTTATGTACAACTGTCTCTCTAAGCCGAAGACAGGGATAGTGGCATACGACATATCCATCTGCAGGGTTCCCTTCAATTTCGCGGCCCACGACCTGGACAATAACATGCCAAATTTAGGGGGTATATTGACCACAACCACGTCCATAACCAAATTCTTAGAAGGGATTTGGGACAACGACACAACCAAATCTTTGATCGGGCCCAAACATTTCACTTTCCTTGAATCGAAAGAAAAAATATCCTTATAGGGCCTGGTGATGTCCAAACCCAACTCATCCATTATCACCTTGGCCATGAGATTGTGCGATGTGCCCGAATCCAGCATGGCGTTATGCAAATTCATGTCATGGACCTTGAGGCTAACATAGAATGGGGGAACATCCTCAATATCGCATATTTCCTCCATGTGCAGACCAAACAAAATGGCAAGGTGGTCATCCTAGACGTTCAGGGTGTCGGGAGTCTCTCCCATATTTAGCATTTTAATAATATGATCCCGATATTCTCCTTTCTTGATGAGCTCATTGAAAGGGACGGATATTTTAATCTTGGCCATTTCATTCTCGAAGTTAAAAGGGGGGGAGATTTTTTCTACCTCCTTGACGCCTGTCTCCCGACTTGTTTCTAGTGCTTTCCTTGGAACCTCCTCCTTTGACTTTCCCTTTTCAGTGGCATCCTTGGTCGGCTTGTGGAAGGGGCATCCGCCTGGGGTTCCCTTATGGGATTCATCTGTTGAGGTTCTACAAACGCTTTTCTACTCCTGAGGTTGTATTTCTTTTGGAACTGCATGATGGCATTGTGATAGCCCTTCCTGAATTCTTTTGTTTCCCATGACAACACATCATCAGTGTCTAGCATAATATCGTCATTTTTGCTCATGTATTGATCGTGTTCTCCCTTTGTCAAAAACACGCGCATGTATGTGGCGTCACAACAATGCATTTGATCTTGGATCATCTGATCAAAATCTTCGTCCGCATAATTGTTTTGGAACGGGGGCCTTATTTGTTGGTCTCCCTGGTCTCTCTGTTCCCTCTGCCTGATCTGCAAGACCGGACCTCTTCTAAGGTTCTAATTTTTGGGTTGGAGGTCATGTTGTTCTCAAGCAGCGGGCTTGTTTCCCACAAACATTCTTTCCATTAGCTTCTCCATCATCTTCATCATCAAGTCGAACTTGTCCTCCGAGGGTCGAGAATTCGATGGTTGCGCATCTCCTTGGGGCTTCTTCCCACCTCTGTGGAATATTTGTTTAATATTTCCCAACGCCATCAAGTTGACCTCAAGTTCGATTCCGTCACTCATCATGGCATCTAAATTAGCAGATCTTATCTCCCTCAACAGCAAGGCAAAATCGTTGTCAAAGGAGTCGATGTATCGAAGTTGCGCAGCCCCGGGAGGCGGCTGGATTTCTGCGGGAATTGAGTTGTAGACCCTCATGAAACGGGTCGAGAACTCTTGCACCGTCTCTTTCGACGCTCTCTTCATATTGTTGTACTGTGTCAATACTTGCAAAGGATTCTTTTTGTCTCCCCATCTAGCAATGAATGATGTTTCAAACGCACCGAAGTCGGGAATGCTTGCTGCTAGGAGGACCTTGAACCAATTTCTAACCTCCCCCGAAATACTCTGCACGAACAACCTCATATTCGCGTCTTCATGATCCACCTCTTCTAGATCAACGAAATCATTGAACCAATCCAGGTGCTTTTGGGCAACTGTGTTTCCTTCAGCATCATATAGCTTGATCCTTTGGTTGTAGTTCTAGGGAAAATCATGTAGTTGGGTTGGTAGGGCAAGAGGGGTGAACTTGGTGGTCATCGCTCTAGGGGGGTTTGGGATTTGCGGTGTGTTTTGAGCATGGACTGTGGCAGTTGGTGGGATTTTGTTTGGTATCAGAGATCGAAACCTCTTCTCATCGAAGACTATATCATCCAAGCTGGTTTATGATCTAGACCTGAACAAGGTTTGCTCGAACAGTGTGTCAAAATTGAGGTCGTCAATGCTCTGTGCACCGTCCTTGGGTAAGGACAGGCTTTTGTCCAGGTAATAGAATGGGTCTGGTGCCTGCTCCGTTGTCCTGTGCAGAAGTTTCTCGAGATCACAAACGGGCTCTACAGGGTTCGGGTCCGGATTGGCTCTGGTATAAATCGTCTTCGGCGCCAGGGCTTCTGAGTCGCGCTACTCTGTGCTACTGGTCTCTTTAACTGGAGTCGTCAGGGTAAAGGTTTCAGCCAATATAGATGCTTGGCACATTGTTACCCTCAGGGGTCAAAACTATAGCTTTAGTCGTTCTCCCAGGGAAAGTTTCATTCAATTTCGTCCCCGGCAGCAGCGCCAGAATGTTAGCGCTATGTAAACTTTGTTCAGCTGAGAAAGCGAATGACAGAGGAAACCTACAAACCAACTTTGAGGCCGAAAACTAGCCTTTCCAACCTGGAGAGGGCTCTCTCTGAGACTTCGTCTTTGTACAGGTTATGGCTTTAAACTGTCGGCTAGATTTAACACTTTTATACAATATTTCTGGTTCTATTGGCGAAAGAAAGAAAGACCTTGGGCTATGGAGTCAATTTAAGAAAACGATAGAAACAAATGACTTAGTGAATGAACTTGAGAGGATAAAGGCTAAGTAAGCAACAATCTTTCAGTTAAAAATCGTTGTGTATGGCGAGAGAAAAACACATGAAACAACTCGGAGCACTGTTGGGGATGAATTCGGAGTTCACTTAGAAGAAACACAGACGTCTAAATGGCGCAAATCTAGAGCACCGCGTGGTGAATTCTAGATTCGAATCACGTTCCTATTTAGACAAAATACAGATATGAATATAAAGAACACAGGAAAGCACGTACGCAAAGAGAGAGTACAATACATCAAACGGCCACCGTTAGAATATTTCCGTCAAAGCTTCTAGACCTTTGCATTAAGTTTCAATTGAATTCGAAAGCTACATCCAATACTCATTGTCTACACTGTTTTGCCAACCAACCTGGCTTACATTGAAACGATGAAATATATAGACAAGGGTGTGTCGCTCGGGCTACCCTGCTCTCTAACTACTATCCCTAGAAATTAGGCTCTGACTATTCTCTGTTAGATGACTCTTTGTATGGAACTTTACTAAAAATAGAAACTAATTGTACACGATCGCAAAATAACCGACGTATTTGCCATGATAGTTCGGCTATCAGCAAGATTTCATTGCTAGGGAGTGATGTGTTGATGCTTCTTCTTTGACATGATATCTGGACAATCAAGTGCTCTGTCAGACTCCTACCACCCATTGTAACAGCCTTGATTTTTTTCGCGCGATCATTCGCTGGAGCGTGCATGTGGCGGGTAACCACGAGCTATCGCGAGTGCTTCCAAGATGACAATCTTCAAGTTGTCGTGTGTCCAATGTACCCCTGTCCTTTGTAATAGATGGGTCTCCAGCGTTGCGCATCATATGTTTGTCGCGCAGGTACCTGTCAGAGTCCCTACTTCCCGGTGGAAAACAGGACACGGGGAGACAAAATCCGTGCCACGTTTGAGAAGACAAAAACAGAGTCGATCAATCATGCTTCTGGCCTCATCTGCAGTTTTGATATCCGAAGCATTCTCCTGAGAGACCAGTTGCTTGTTTTCATATTTATTACTTGTCTTTGCAGAACCGCGTTCCCTTTCAGCTTCTTCTGCGCACTGGCCAAAGTCGCGCGGACGTTTTCCACAGTCGGTCCACATTCCTTGAAGTGCTTTGCATTTCTTTCTTCTGACATCCTATGTGCTTCATGCAGCTGGATGATTGTGTCTTGTGCTTCTCTGAGCTACGTCTTGAGCCAATTCACGTTTCCCTCTCGGCCCTGTGATGTTGATGCTTCGAGGGTCTTCGCTGCTAACTGTTGTCTCAACTCCCTATTCTCCTGGTATAGCTCGGAAATAGCGAGTTGTGCTTGCTTTAGCTGCTACGACAGTTCACGAATATATGTTCCTTCAGTGTCTTTCCTTATCCTTCTCTCGCAGATTTCTCGACTTGGACCTTCGACAGGTTACAGTCGAATGGCGCGCATGAGTAACTCTTGGGCGAATGACTTTGCGTGCGGCTCGTTCGGGACTTGGGCCTCCCCGGTCTCCTGGTTCTTCCTTGGCCTACCCCTCTTATGGGGCATCGGTTATTGGGGAGATGGGGCTTCCAATGTCTTTCCTTCCTCCGCAGCCCTTCCTATTTTCGCCTCCGCGTGGTGGGATGTTACTTTTCCCACGGGTGAAAAGGAATCTCCTTTGGGGTCCCTGGGGATGTCAGCTATGAGCAGAAACGAATCCCAGTTTTTGCCCAATCGTCTTAACTCCTCAACTATCAGTAATTTGATTAGCGAGACGTGACATAGTTTCTTCTTCGACTGGTTTGCTTCCATTTGGACGTTGTCTGCCATTTCTTGGAGGCTTCGGTGCAAGAAGAACGACAAGTTCAATGGTCTCCTTCATGTGAAATACATCAACAATCTGATGTGATGTGGGTGTATTCTGTCAGACCTCCCTTCACAGGTGAAATATTTTCTAATCGCCCTCAGGAGCTTCTGAAAAGGCTCTTGCAGATATCTACTTGGAACGCCCGCTTCGACTTTCCCGTTTAAACAGTTTGGTTTGATGAACTCCTCTTAACATAGCACATCCAAAGGCATGCCTTTAGACCACCTTTCACCACACAGAGGGATCTCTGTTGCGGCTGACAGAGTTTCCTTCATTACTTGGAAAGTGATTCCTACAATTACTGCGCGGAACCTGTTGAATCTGAGTGTGAACTACTCTGCCAGCTTCATGTTGAATCCTTGGATTTTCCTACAAAAGACCATGTATCCGACCTGTTCAAAAGATGCTCTGACATCCAAATCTTCATTTACCAACGTCAAGTTTTGAGGTTCGGGCCCCACATTTCTGCTACTTCGTGCACCTTTTCTTATGTTCTAGGATGTTGCTATGGTGCACCGCGTATTTTTTCTGTGCGCGGAGGGTTGAGCACAGATCCAAGGCAGTAATCTTGTTTGACCCGGGTTTGTGACGTAGCTAAAGGCAATCGACTTTCCAGCAACGAGAAACTTAGGGCTTGCGGGAAGAATTACAGACAATGCATAACCCTGGCTGGTGAACAGGATACATGCAGAGCAAATGGAATTTATAACTAGGCGAGCGAGAGTTGGAATTGTGTCAAGGGACACTGAATCCATGGTGATTGGAGGTTTCGAAGCAAGCCAAAGATTTTTGCAACACATCTACGTGACGGGTACACTCTGGGGCGTGTAAACTACAGCCGATAAGAGTTGCAAAGTATAAGTGATATGAGCGACGTGATTTTTCATTCTTTCTGGCTTCATAATGAGTTGATGATGGTCATCGCACCTGCCAACGTGACTTCTATTTAACAACTTGCCTCGACCTTTGGCACGTAAAACCTTCTCTTCTGACAGGACCCGACTCTTTGGGAAAAGACCTTTATCACTTACACATGTTTTGATTCTGACATCCCTTCCCGACTCCAAGGGCCAACCATCTACTTACTGACTTTGACCCATTCGTTATTCGGTACCTGACCTCACACGCACACACGGACCATGGATCGACTAAGACTGACTCTCAATGGAAAAATGGCGACATTAACACGACCAAGAGATGGTTCTTGAAGCGAAAGAGCTCGTGCCCTTAAAACTTCCACAATCATTAAACCCAAAATTTTGACAAACCCTAGGAGGTGCCCGAGGAAGGTAGAAGCAAGTCAGACTCCAAGTCGAGCTTTTAGAATTTAAATGCAGAGAGGTAACGAAAGTCTGCTTGACTTTAGAAAACACAGAGAGCACATCTTCATATCCATTTACCACCGAGTAACAACCACATGCCACAATGTAATCTTGAAAACAGAGAGCCATGCTCTTTAAAAACACCTATAGTCCTTCGTCTTATAACCCCAAGATTTTGATAGAACCATAAGCAAATGCCCGAGTGGAAAATAAGGCAATTCGAGTTAAACAACCTAGTCACACACATATGCCTCTAACGCTTTGTTGCAGAGAGGAGACGCGGGTTAATTTAAACAGTGATAGATACTCAAAAACAAAGAGAGATAATGTCTCTTTCCAACACCCCGGAGGTCGATAACTTTTGATAGCAATTCACTGTGAGGCCACACAACACAACAGTCGCTACTATAGCAGAGATGAGAGGAGCGGGTGTGAAACTCTTTGTGAAAGAATGTCAAGACAGAACTCGTATCAACTCGATACATACACATGCCTCTATTAAACATTATGGGCCAATCAAGATTGGGTTGTGGAAAGCTTCAAGTGAAATGACAGTAAAGAACGAGCCATCAGCAATAGCTCGGGGCTTTGACAAAAGAACCACACCACTGTCGACTAACGCATTGCAACTTGGATAAAGAATCATAACAACGACCGGGAGGGAAAAAGAGTTGACAGCAACTGATACACAAAATGGTGGTTAAAACCCCTCAACCATAAAACTCAGAGCTCGTTGCACCACTATCACCCTTATTTCACAGAGAACCATCATAAAAAAAACAAGTTGACCGAGTAAATAACCAATGTGCAAACTTTATCATCAATAACACCCATTTCTTCGCTTAAGAATACCAACATTTCGTAGTAATCACAAAGAAGCCAAAACACAATATTTACACACAGTAAAAAAACTCAAGAAAACACAGAACCCATGCAATCATGAGCCACCATTTGATTCATAGTACAGAGAGTCCATCATGGATGGAAAGCAAAGAGCCATACCTGTGAGAAAATCGCTTGAATGACGAGTTGGTCGTGTTTTCCCTTCTGAAACCTAAAATCGCAGAGCTTCCACAACCAACAGAAACAATGCAACAATGTTAGGGTGACGGGCTCAAGGGAGGTTTGGAGTGACGTGCAATAAATGCACGTCGCTTCCTCACCTGGCCCCATTCAATTCCATGTACGGGCCAGCCCACTAACATAACATCCACCATTAAAATCAAACCATAACTAATGCATAATGCAATGCCATGTCCATCGTAAAGATTTGATACCATATATATTGCATAGTGCACCACCCAAGATATATCATAACTATACGTTAACCTCTTGCCACAAGTCCAACGATAATCACATATTAACATTACCATATGTGCCTTCATATTATATTCTTTAACAAAGCGCTTAGTATAACAGTTAGGTCCAACACTTGTATCCATTTATACATTCATTTGAAGTTCATATGTAGTCTTTTACCATGGCCTTAGGACTTATACCTAGTTCATTTCTTTTTGTTTTGAGGTAGCTCCCATTTAATTATCCCTTGCATAAATTATATATGGATTAGTAACCAATGTTATAACATAACATAGCATAGCACCGGTAAACAATATGATTCTCATCACCATAGAACTGCGATGTATCACAAATAAATATCAACAACATTTAGCACAATGCATCCACCACCCATTTATCATATCAAATGAGACCAAGACTACATCATCAAAAGTATAGGACTATGTAGGCAACATTATAATAGCAGCAACATATGAGCGTAACATGTCTATCTTTGCACCTCTAGTCTACAAGGGGGTCCCACCTACTAGTATTATATTATTATCATAATTAAATAATAGCGCTTTAGCAATCCTTTGCAGGCGAAATTCATCGTTGCGATTTTAATTGTCAACACACCGGATGAGGAGCGTTGTATAGCTTGGAGGAGGGCATCAAGCCCTAGTACGCATGTAGCAGTGTGTATTCATGTTTGGAGAATTGGAGATGGGTCAAAAATGCATGGGCCTTCGATAGTTTTCTTCCAGGGGTAGTTGACCCAATTGAGTACAATGCTTAGGAGGATCGATGTTGTCTGTGGAGGCTTGTGAAGGAGGGAAGTGGACTTGCCTTGCATAGCTACATCACCTTGGAGTCATTATTCTACACGACATCACCTTGGAGGATGAGATATGTACTTTAGAGTATAATGTCTCACTTGTATTGCCATACAAGTGCTCATGGTATGTTGCTTGTAAGGGATAAGGCCCACATGGTATTGTTGGCCTTCCTTGTCTCTCATATAAATAGAGGAAGGAGAGAGTATTTCCATCCATATATGTTCATTCACTCACTTTCACTCTTGTGATGAGTTGTGACCTAGAGAAGAGTGTGCACTAGTCTCTCTCTCTCTCTCTCTCTCTCTCTCTCTCTCTCTCTCTCGGGTTTCTTGGTCTGCTTGGAGTACCTTGGAGGTCTAGGGTTAGGGTTTATCCCTTGGAGATTGGAGATTAGGGTTTTGTGATAAAACCCTAAGGTGGAATTATGAAAAACAAGAAGAAGAGGGGAGAATGTCATGCCTTGGAGGATGTGTTGGAGTGACTCTTGTAGATTGGATCTTCTTGGTTAATAAGGTTTTGTTGATTTTCCCTAGCGAGGGTTTGGAGAGATAGGAGCATTTGTGCTTGCATTGAAAGAATGTTATGGTATGTACATGTACTTCATCTCAAGCATATTAATGAAGTTTTCAGTTGTCCAAAACTTGTGTAATTTCCATATTTGATTTTCAACTATATATGTTATTTATGCATTGTGATTTACAACCATATATATCTTGTTGATTTGACATAAGTAAAAGGGCAATTATTAAGTGATTTGACATCTAAGTGAAGAATATAAGGGGTTGACTTTACAACTGTCATACTGTATACTATTGTAAATGAGTATTTTTTGAAGATTTTTCAGGTCCTATCAAGCTGCCAACTAGGTTTGTCTTTGACCTTAAGTTGGCTCTAAGTTTCAACTGTCAATGAAAGTTTTGTTGTTGTTTTAGGACAACCAACAGTTCAGGAACTTCTTGCTGATTTGTTACAGTTACATTCACAATTTTAGGTGCTCTAGCATGTAGTTTTAGTCACCAAGGGTTAGCACATGCATACTAAAATAAATGTAACACACCTGGAGATCTTTACAGTTGAAAATAAAGAAGTTCTACACTCTATAACACACATGAAATTGTACATAAGTATTTTTGGTCAACATGACCCTGGATAAAACCCCCCAGGGAAAACCAGTTTGGAATATATGTCTATATATGAGGAGAATAGGTGGTGGAATATAACAAGTACAAAATATAGATGAACCTGATACAATAGCAGCTTGATCCAAGCTGAAATACAAGTCCAAACTAAGCAAGAGTGCCCTAGGATGGTGCGCCCCCCAGAAATGTTGCCAAGACCACTGAAATGAAGTCAGATGCCAACTGGAAGCTCTGAGCAGGAAACCCCTCCACAATACTCTGATACTGAAGTGTAGCCTCCCTCTGAAACAGACCTCACTGCAATCTGACAACTCCAAGACCTCACCACTGTTGATGCACCCTCCTCCTCAAGTGCGCCCTCCTCGAATGTAGAAGCTCCTTGGTAAATAAACAGGGAACTAAGCCTCCATGATCCCTCCATGCAAGTAGGTGCCCACGCTTTCCTCTCCCTCTGCCTGAAACCTCATGCTCTTGCTCTCTCTCAAACTCTTGGAGTGAACAAATGAGTGAATGGCCTCTCCTTGGCCTCTTGCGCCCTCCTTTAGGATGCATAAGGAAACATAAAAGATGGGTGGATGAGATCATATCATCTCATCCCTAATCAATGGTTGAGATCACTCAAAAAGAATCTCACTCAAAAACCCACTTTACTTAAGTTTCCATAGTTTCACTTTATGTCTATTAATTCACCCACTTTGTGAATTAATTGTCACTTTAGGCTAAAATGACCAAATTTCACTTTCGACTTAAATCTCCTAAGTCAAAGTGAAATTAGACATAAAGTACATAGTACATGGTACAAAGTACTTCCCTCGTGTGTTTAGAAGCTCACAAACACAAGGGGACCACTTTCCAAGGTACCCAAATCTCAACATTTTTATATCTGAGTATTTGTTGATAAATTTCCCTAAAAGGGTTGAAACTTGTCCCTTTGGTTTGGTATCTTTTCTCCTTGAATTGCTGGAAAGTTTGGGTTGTTTGGAATTGAAACATTGTACTCTTTCCCCTGTTGTTTTATACCTTGTTTTACAACAACCCTAAGGATGGAAATTCACAAGGCTAAGATCTGAGAAACCTTCTAGGTTGAAGGAAAAAATTTTGTTTTGCATTGAATTTTTAATTTCGAGAAATCTCCACGTGGACTTATGATTAAGGGGGGATTGTTAGCAATTTTCCTTCTAATTATTAAAGCCAAAACCACCTTATGTTTTTCTTGGGATATATTCATTGTCCCAAGCAACCTATGTTTAGTTGTGCCAACCATTAAATGTGGTTATTAGAGGAATGCACCATATATTTTACTATCATGTGAATAATATGTTATTATGATGAATTAGGTTGAGACTTTCAGCGAATTCCTAGTCTTCTTGTTCTTCATTATGTCTTTCATAATCTTCTCCACCATTAACTATTGGTTAGTATTCTAAAGAACTGGGGCATCTACCACCTAAATCTCATTGGATTTCAATGTTTCCCATTGATGGTATTGATGGTTTTATGAAGGAGCGATGTGGAGTTCAAGGGGGGTGATCTAACCCTCTACTCGATATTAAGGGGGAAGTAAAAATTCCTAATATTGCATTGAAATGGCTTCTCTCCATGATCTCCTATTCAGCTCAAGGGGGGTGTTGGAATTATTGATGTAATCTATACATGTGTGCATTCATATTTTTTTTCCAAGGAAAACCTTGCAGGGAACCTAAGGGATGTTTCCCCACATTCATGGAAGACATCCCTAGTAAACCCATTAGCATATACTAATGTGCCTAACCTAGAGGAATTTGAACTAGACACTTGTCGACGGGGAACTAGCCAAATGCACAATAACATTGGTGACAACAAATTGAGCTAACCCCTTGAGCTCCATGACCCATTCATATGTATCAATGTGTACTTGTAATTATGGCTGAGGCCAACCTTTGTTTCATTTGTTTTATACTAGGTTTATGCTTAAGGCCAACCTTTGTTTCATTTGTTTTATACTAGGTTTATGCTTAAGGCCAACCAAATCAAACTTAATAACTAGGCTCAATAACACTCTTGGGGTGTGTGCCCTTGTTTTATGGGCCCATAACCCCCTCTTGAAGGGATGTCTCACTTGAGTCGTGTATAAATACAAAACTCAGGCTCTCATTTGTATCATCTCATCTTGCGATCTTCTTGATATGAAATACTAAGTGTTTTAAGCCTAAGGTCACTTCATTTTGGCATTTTTCTCATGATTGGTAAATTTCTCTTGGGTGCACTTGTGTATGTCTGTTTTCAGCAATTGTGCTTGACGTCTGCACTCTATCTCTAGCACCCTTGCGATGAGGCTATTTCAGAATTTGGGTGAGATTTGGTTCCATCAATTCTTCTGTTGATCCTTATCAATCTCAACAGAATCCATGTCAGTGTCCTACATGTCATTTTAGGTGAAGGAAAAATTATCCTATACATGACTAGAAGTCCTAAATGTAAAGCTGAAAGACATCACCTTGATATCAAATCTAGAAAAGCCTATGTAAAAAATCCTAACTATTGAATCCAATGAGACTATGCCAAGGTGTAAAAAATTATTTTTGAGATAAGGCAGTGCCAATACTGGCCCTCTGCATGTGATTAGAAGTCAGAGGACAAAGCACTGATATTAGGAATAAATTACTCTCATGAAAGATGGTCCACCTATCCATCTCTAATAACACTAAAAGTTGCTGCAAATAGAATCTTACCCATTTGATCCATGATTAATATAAAGATAAAGACCAGTTACAGATCTGTAATATGTTAGGATGTTTTTAACTTTTTTACATGCTTTTCACTAGTATGGACAATTTAAATAGAAAGACCTCTGTTAGAACAATGGTGCATATTTTGTAAATCCAGTTGTTTCCTCAAGCCATCTGTTGAACTCTTGCTTTTTAAAACAAGTCCTGTTGATAATCACAGGGAAACTGAGTTTACCAGCTATAAAAAATATGGTAATTGCCCTTTCATCACATAATGGAACCTCATAACTCATTATCTATTAGGCATAATACCAAGAGAAAGAAAATGGTATGATGGTCCAACTTAGTAGAAGATGTGCAATCAAGGACATTATATATATATCCACAGAAAGCATTGGCACAAAATTGCAATTGCATTACTACTATTTCTATGAAGTCTGAAATAACACTTTGGAAATGAAGAATGACACGTGAACATAATTCAAGTACAGAAGTGGGAAATTTACAAATCCTTTCCAAGACCTTGTAGCCCTTGAGCTAAGTGAGCTAAGTATGGCTCAGCCTGTGAACAGCTGCTTAAGAAAATGATTAGACTCTTCATCTCCTCGGTGAATTCCTCCTCATATTTCCTGTCAGATAAAAACAAAATGGCATATGAATTAGATTCTAAGCTTTTGCAACACAAAAATAATCTAAAGTCCTATGATTTACTATTTAATACATCTAACGAGCTGTTAGGCATGGTTGCTCACATTCTCTGTATTTAATTGCCCTATAAGCTATGGGGTTCACGTGGACAAACGCAGATGCTATATAAATGGGAAATCACCTCACTTTTTAAATTTCTCTGTTTTCCTTTTGTTACTGTAAACTTCAATGTTTGCTGACAATTTGTCCAAACTCAATATAATAAAGTGATCTTTTACTCTGCTCTTCAATCTGTTCTACAAGCATATTTGTGTTGAATAATAAAATGATCAATTGTATTTCGACCATTTCATAGAAACACTTTTTGCACTTTTGTAAAGTACATTGTAAATAATTACAAGATTATAGTATAGCTGTATTGGCAAGAATGACATGCATATCGGTGCATCTGTAGCATCTCCCTTGATGGATATTCAAAATACGTAGTTTTTTATGCAGTGTCTCAAGGGCATAAAGAAAGAATCTATGAAAGCAAAAGCAATCTTAGATTAACACAACATGTTAAAATTGCTTATTCCACATCATTCAGATTCCTTGAAGAAAGAAGGTATGCGCATTCATCTATATCAGAATTTGTGATTTCCTTACCCAAGGGTAGCCTTAAACGTTGCATCATCTGTCGATTTCCATGCTCGTATAGTCTGGGCCCTGTGCCTTGATCTTGTTCTGTTTGCTCCTTTGTTTGATATTTCTTTGAGTACAACACTGTCTGAAGAATTGACATTAGGAACAACTGAATCTGACACGGACATTGATGGTATCAACCATTGTATTGCTGCTGCATACTGTAGACATATGGATTTCAGCTTCTCCACTTTCTGCAGTTGAACAAATAAAAATTACGAATCAGGATAAAGTAATACAATACAGCATGACATAATAATAAACTGAAGGTGACAATCCATTTGAAATCAACAGAAAGAGAAGCCTCGATCTCCAGAACTTCAATATGTTTAACGTGATGATCCTTGATAATAAGAATTGATGGATGATTGTCATGCATCCCACCATCTCCCCCAAATACTACAGGAAGTCAAATATTAGGAATCTAGCAAAAGAATGTATGCATCACGATAGTGTAATGCAATTATATAATACAAATCTTAAGATTATCAAGGATGAAATTTTGGGAACTCCAGTGATCTTTTTTATTTTAAATTTTGACATAATGGCACCAGATGCAGAGTTCGGTTCTATATAGAATTTTCAAACTTGATTGTCTGCATTAGTACTGAGAATAAATGCTGTACCTAAATGTTTCCACATATACATAAAGATCAACCATATACTGAGAATAAATGTTGTACCTAAATGTTTCCACATATACATAAAGATCAACCATTACTCTTTTATGTTATCTGAGATCTCTGATGCCACTTCGTTGTATGCATAAAGATCATATACAGTAGATTGGGCATTGCATTTAGCGACCAGAATGTCCAGTTGTTGACAAGTTAACAAAAGGAGCCTTAGTTGTGAGTCAACATCACTGGCCATTTCAAGATAAGTTCCTGATGTCTCCACGAAGAGAAAGTTGCTGGCAGAAGACATTTACCTAGATGGTCTCATTGCTCCACACCCATGGTTTCTATTTTCAGTGGCAATAGCAATTGCCAGTAATAGAACGTCTGTTGACTTGCAGTATCAGAGTCAAAGACACCAATTGCCAACATGGATTAATGACTCGGCTTGAAAGTAAACTGCAAATGGAATCAACATTTAATGAAGTGACCAATCAATATGCTATTGAAGATAAGATTTGTGCATTGTAAACTAGTCAGACGTGAGTCAATTGCTATACATGAGGTGTAACAGTTGTTTATGAGACACGTCAGATTGTCACGCTTCCTCATATGAAATATGAAAGATTATTACCCATATTGTCTCTACTGTAAATGAAAACTGTCTTTCAATATATGCCCTATGAATAAGTTATGAATTAAAGCATTCAGAGTGTTCGGTAGATCTCCATATATGATATAGGCTATGTAGCACAGGGTCCCGTTCCCTCCTTTGAAACACACATTCCATTTTCTTCAGTGTTCTACAGGGGATCAGTACTCCTTGAGAATGTTCCAAAAAGGGTGAGCACTCAATCGGGGACTTTGGGATACCCACCCCATCCATCAATCAAATCAGGGACTTCCTCAGAACCTACCCTATGTCCCTCATCTAGATTGGGGACTCCTCGAAGTACCCTGCGATAAACCCTTCTCTGCCAAATTAAAAAATGAAATAAAACAACAGCATGAAAGGAGGACCCCACACCTCCAAAAGCATAAAACCTAAATAAAACACA
>ML791129.1:22119-58032 GCA_009831015.1 Picea engelmannii
GTACAATGCCTTGAATGCCATGATTATGGCCACTACAAAAAGAATTGTCCTAAACTAACAAAGAAGAGAAAAGAGAGACATCACACATCAGTTGCCAATGATGAAGAACCCTCAAAGAAGACAAAGCATGATGATACAGATTTCTTCTATTATTCAGCGCTTACTGGAACCATTGAAGATGACATGTGGCTAATCGATAGTCGATCTTCAAGGCATATGACAGGTGACCGTAAGAATTTCTCAAGCACGAAGGAAAAGGAAACACCTCATAAAGTAGAGCTTGGAGACAAGAACTCTTATGCAGTCAAGGGAATTGGACAAGCTACTATCAAAATGGAATCAGGTAACTCTATCCATCTTAGTAATGTTTTATATGTTCTTGGTTTGAAAAAGAATCTAGTATCTATCTCTTGCTTGGAAGAGAAAGGAGATAGAGTAGCTTTTGTGGATGGAAACGTTCTTGTATGGTCTAAAGATTCAAAGATAGAAGACGCTAGAGTCATTGGAATTCGTGAAGGAAGATTGTATAAACTCCTAGGTCATAATACTCAAGCTCTAGTACATGATGAAATCAACCCTAGTGAGTTATGGCATAGAAGGTATGCTCACCTTCATTATCAAGCCTTTCCACCCCTAAAATAGATGGTTGTAGGCATACCAAATTTACAATTAGTACATGAAGGTGTGTGCAGAGGTTGTGCACTTGGGAAGAATATTAAGAAACCATTTCCAAACAGTGAGAATAGATCCAAAGGGATCTTAGACCTAATACATTCAGGATGTATGTGGTCCTATGCCACTGAAGTCTCTAGGAGGATCTCTTTACTATGTAATGTTAATAGATGACTTCTCAAGAAAGAGATGGTTGTATCTGTTAAAGACTAAGGATGAAGTATTTAGCAAATTCCAAGAATTCAAGGATGAAGTAGAGAACCTAACAGATAAGAAGATCAAGACAATAAGATCTGATAATGGAGGATAATACACCTCCAAGGAAATCGTTGCCTTTTGTAAAGAAGTTGGGATTAGGAGGGAGCTCATTGTCCCTCTCAATCCTCAACAAAATGGTGTGGCTGAAAGAAAGAATAGAAATATTGAAGAATCAGTCAAGGCAATGATGAATGATCATAATTTATCTATGTTTCTATGGGGAGAAGCAGTTATGACAGTTGTTTATATTCTGAATAGAATTCCACATAGAATATTGAAGAACATGACTCCAGAAGAAGCCTTCTCCGGAAAGAAGCCAAGTGTTGAACACTTGAGAATCTTTGGATGCCCTGTCTATATTCATGTTCCCAAGGATAAGAGAAAGAAGTTGGAACCTTCAGAAAAGAAAGGTATATTCGTTAGATATAGTGAATCATCAAAAGCATATAGAATTTATGTTCCGGGTCAGCAGAAGGTTGAAATTAGTAGAGACGTAACTTTTGATGAAAGGATTACATTTAAGAAGTCTATAGAAGACTCCATAGACTCCAACGAAGAAGAGGAACACGAAGATACCAAAGAAGAAAGTAAATGTTCTCCAGAACACACCAGTGAAGAACAAGAACCACCACATGAACATGTGGAACCAGTTATTGCGCCTAAGACTAAGAAGAGACCAGTATGGCTTGAATCCCCCTTGCAGGAAGCAAAGAAGCATAAAGCTCCCAGTAGCACCTTCAGACAAAGTAAGAAACCCAAAAGGTTCTCCAGTTATGCAGTGCTCATAACAAGTATTGTCAATGCAGAACCTTCCACCTTTGAGAAAGCAGTCAAGCAGAAAAAAAATGGAAGGAGGCCATGATGGAGGAATACCAATCTATTATGAAAAATGATGTATGGGAAGTTGTGCCTAGACCTAAAGAGAAGTTTGTAGTCACTTCAAAGTGGGTTTATAAGATAAAGCATGTTGTAGATGGAAGTATTGACAAATACAAGGCGAGATTTGTGGCTAGAGGATTCTCTCAGCAGGAGGGAGAAGATTATGATGAGATGTTTGCTCAGGTTGCCAGATATACATCTATTAGAGCCATCATATCTCTAGCAGCTTCCATGGGTTGGAATTTACATCAGATGGATGTAAAGACCGCCTTTCTCAATGGAGTGGTTGAGGAAGAAGTTTATATAGAGAAACCTCAAGGTTTTGAGGTACACCCAAGAGAAACCCATGTATGTCGATTGAAGAAGGCCTTGTATGGACTCAAGCAAGCTCCAAAAGCTTGGTATGGACGTATTGATAGCTACTTGACAAGACTTGGATTTTCCAAGAGTCATGCCGACCCAAACTTCTATTACAAAGTTGTGAATAATGCACCTATGATTCTACTGTTATATGTTGATGATTTGTTCCTGACAGGTGCAGAGCCTCTCATTATTTAGTGTAAGAAGGAGCTAGCCACTAAATTTGATATGAAGGATCTTGCTCTCATGCACTACTACTTAGGATTAGAAGTATGGCGGAAGCGTGGTGAAGTCTTCCTAAGACAAGGGAAGTATGTTGTAAAGATCCTTCAGAAGTTTGGGATGATGGATTGCAAATCCATGGCAACTCCCATGGTAACAGATTTGAGGAAGATGAGAGACTTCGATTCTAATCAAGTAGACTTGTCCCTGTACCAGCAATTGATTGGCTCCTTGATGTATTTGGTGAATACTAGGCCAGACATTTGCTTTGCTGTAAAGATGTTGAACCAGTTCCAGGTGGAACCTTGACAAGAGCATTGGATAGCTGCAAAGCATATCTTGAGATATCTTCGTGGGACGATAACTTATGGTTTGAGATATGCCTCAAACAGTGATGTACAGTTGCATGGATTTACTAATTCAGATTGGGCAGGGAGTGCAGATGACAGAAAGAGTACTTCTAGTATGTGTTTTAGTATGGGATCTGTTATGATATCATGGGCTAGCAGAAAACATAAGTTTGTTGCACTTAGCACTGCAGAAGCAGAGTATATTGCAGCGTGTGATGCTTGTACAGAAGCAATGTGGCTCTGTAAGTTGGTTTCTGGACTGTTTGATCATGTGTTGGATTCGATCGTGATATATTGTGATAACCAAAGCTGTGTGAAGCTCTCAGAGAACCCCATGTTCCATGACAGGTCGAAGCACATTGAGATCAAGTACTATTTTCTCCGTGATAAAGTCTAGAGGGGAGAAGTGGTTCTCCAGTATATCTCCACTGATGAGCAGACTTCAGATATTTTGACGAAGCCTTTGTCCAAGATAAAGTTTGCATACTTGAGGGACAAGCTGGGGCTCGTGGAGATTGCTCCCTTGGTTGAAAGGGAGGAGATGACTTCCTCGGTTGGGAGGGAGCACTGATATGTGGCATCATGGACTATCAGTGAGTTGTGGATCTGTATCATGCTAGTACAGCTTAGATATGGTCATACAGCTTAGAGATGATGCTTGCATCGTGCTAGATATGAGCATGCTAGTACAGCTCAGATATGATGCAGATGGTTGGAGTTGTTGATACAGTGGCCTGAGGCGCATCGTGCTAGTACAAATTAGAGGTGGACATACAGCGTATATATGATGTATTGACATTATGCTAGTTATGTTCATGCTAGTAAAGCTTAGAGACGATGTTGGTGAGCCGCATCATGCTAGATATGGCCATGCAAGTACATCTTAGATATGACATACAGCTTAGATATGATGTATTAACATCATGCTAGATATGTCATGCTAGTACGGCTTAGAGATGACCATACAGCTTAGAGATGATGCAGGGGGCTCGTGTCATGCTAGATATGATCATGACAGTACAGCTTATAGATATGATGCATTAGCATCATGCTAGATATGTCATGCTAGTACGGCTTAGAGATTATCATACAGGTTAGAGATGACACAGTGAGGCACTGATCTACATCATGTGAGTACAGCTTAGAGGTGGCATACAGCTTACATATAATGCATTGGCATCATGCTAGTTATGTCATGCTAGTACGACTTATAGATGATGTAGATGATACTCTGAATCACGCTAGTACAACTTAGATATGATGCATTTGCATCATGCTAGTATGGCTTAGAGGTGATGCAGTTGATGGCATTGTTGATGCAGGATGATATCAGATGATATGATATAGAGACTGTATGTCTCTGGACTGTAGTTGTATGCTACTGTGGTGGATGTGCTCCACCGGTAGTGACTATGGGTCACTGGTCAGTAGCTTTGTGCTAATAGGAGTGGTTGTGTACCACTGGATAGTAGTTGTATACTACTACGGATAGACACAGTTGTGTTCTATTGGATGGCATTGTTCTGATTGCCATGGAGACCATCACTAGTGTTGGAGATGATTTCCAGCTAGATGGATAGTGATGTTGGTGCTCGTGATTTGATCTATGTGATCATGAGATAGCATGTGTGGCTATGATGATGCTACCAGTTGAATGGTTTGTTTGTGCTCAAGACCACTACCTTTAATACCTCCCTAGCTAGGCGGGAGTGTTGATGTTACGGTAGTTGCGGGAGGTATTAACCTCTACGTGTAACCTTTGACGAGACTAGAATATTCTAGGAAGCAAGAGAAACCCTAAACGGTTGGTTAAAAACCCTAGAAGACATGTCAACTCAAGAGAATAATTTATATTAAGTTATTAGCCTCCAAGAGAAGAAGTCGGCCCAGTTAGGTGACTTGGAGGACTATAAATAGAGGGCACTTGAGCTCATTTGTCACACTCACTCTCACAACTTCATAAGGACTAGTGGTGTGCATGACTGGAAGAGAGTTGCAGTTGATGCAATGGTGACTTGGTCTTTGGTTTATGGTTTGGACTTTTTGCTTGGTGCACTAGCTTTGGAGAGAGGTACACTATCTTCATTGGCTATCTGCTCTAGTGTTTGCTTCTGGAATTATTCTCGCTATCAAGGTTAAGGTGCTCGAGGGTGGCCTTGTGCCTATGGTTGGGTGACAATATAGTGATATTGTCTATGGTGAAACGAGCACACCTATTATTTTAACACTTATGCACTGGGATGAAGGTAAGACTGTAGGAGTCAAAACCTGTGTGGAAGTGCCATCCAAAGACAGAATCAAATACATGTTGATGTTTTGGTAGCTACGGGAGGTATTTTCCTCGTGGACAACTTTTCTTAGAGAAGAAGAAGATTCCAAGAAGTCAAAGGAAGACCATTGAACAGTTGAAAAACACCCCGGAAAAGAATAAAGAGAAATAGAAGACCATAGAAGAGAAGTCGGCCCACAGAAAATAATAATAAAGTGGAAATATAATTTTCACGAAGAGAAGTCGACCCATAGAAATAATACAGTAAATCTGAAGACCCAGAATAAGAAGTCGGCCCCAGACAAGCGCCCAGATTAGTATAAATACAAGTCTGGTTCAGTTCATTTGTACAGCTACACAGTTCTCCTTCTGCAATGTGTACTAGGTAGTTGCAGCAGTTTCACTATTTCTGGTTTATGGTTATCTTGGAGAGTGCGCCCCACTTGGGGAAGGATATTATTGGTTGCTCTTGGTGATCTCTCTTGTGCGCTACCTCTAAAAGAGTTGCACTAAGGTTGTGTGGTGCTTCCCAATTGCTTCGTGCCAGTTGCAGTTGGAGTAGCAACTGTAGTTGCAGTTACGAGTTGTGCCAGTTATGTGGTGCACTAGTAATGCGCCTATCTTGCGCCAGTGCTGTGGTGACTCAGTTATCTACCCTCGCTAGGGTTTGACAAGAAGAAGAGATAAGTATTTGGTTCTTCATTATTGATTTGCTCTTGTGATTAGAGTCTGTTCATGGTTGTATTAGAATATTCTCTCTAAGAAAAGTTGGTTGGGTTTTTCCTCGAGTTTGGGGATCTCCCAAGATAAATCTTTGTGTCTTATTGTGCTTGTTTATCTATTGCTTATATATTTCAGTATATGATTATTGAATGTTAAAAGAAAATAAATATGCTATGGTAAATCTAATGTATAAACCTAAACTTGTCAAGCTTGTTGAGCACTTTTATAAAGTTGTTGGGACAACTTCCATCATAGATCAGCTCACCTTGCCCTAGTGCACCTGCTACATCTCTCATATTGACTTTTTGTCAAAATTGAATTTTTAGGGGTTTTAGGCTTGTTGACATTTTCCTAGAAATTGAACTTTCTGATTCAGATCTCTAACTTTTTCTTGTTGTTAATGTAATGTCTCAGATTAGAAAACAAAGTTGGATGGTGCACTTGTATATAAGATGAGGGTGTTTGCAGGAGACGTACACTTGACAAATGTGACAATAGATCCAAAGGGATCTTACATGTAGTGCACACAAAGGAAACCCAAGAGTTGGAGGCAGTAGTGACGATGTCTCCTACAATATAGAACAACTCAATTGGGACAACAACAGCTAGACTCCAGGTTTGCATATCAGGTTTGATAATTTATACTATTGTAGCCTAACTAAGTGTTGTAACTAGAATAGTAGTCTTTAGAGTTCTATTACTGCTATTGCTATCAAATGTTTAGTAACACTTGAATATTGTTGGTATTATGATCATTAAGTAAAACCTCATTGTTCAGTATTAATGATGCACTTGTTTTCAAGATGAATTGATCTCCTCTAGGAAATGTTCTTGGTTGTTGACCTTGTTCCAAGCAGGTTATCTTGTAAATTCCATGGATGTTACCATGGAGATGTTGTTCTTATTTCTTGTTATTGTATTTTTGTTTTGGCTCTTCTTCTAGGCAGGTCACAACTGATATCTCTAAGAAGGAGCTATTGTGACGATTGTTTTCCCTTGTTGTTGCTCTTGTTTCGGGCAGGTCACAGGTGATAGCTCTGAGAGGGAGCTATAATGGTGGTTGCAGGAGGCAACATATTAGATGGTCTCTAGCTAAAACATGGAACATATTATCCAAACATAGAGCTATGTACATGACCATACACATCCATGTAATGAAGGAGAAAAGGACGAAGTCAAAACCTTCTGGAAAGAAGGGTACTTTTGAGGGATACAGAGTATCTCATATAGAGATTGATTATAAGGAGCAGAAGGCTCCGAAGATGACCGTACAGATCCCTCTAGTTCAGTTGATCACTCTTCAGATCATCGGGAAGAGTCAGTAGAGCCAGAAGGGCCTACCCAGAATCGTTGCAGTGATCAAGAAGAGACCATCATGGTCCCATGATACTTTGCAGGATGCAAAGGGGATACAAATATATGGCATTGATGAGCCATATCATGAGGAGGAGCAGATGGCTCCACCAATGGTGAGGCAGGTCACCCCACGAAGTACCAGTTCAGAAGGAGCTAGAGTTTAGAGGGAGTCAGCCCTCAGGATCTAGTAGGGAGGAGCAGCCTCCCAGTACAGTCCATAGGAGATCAAACTTCAGAGGAGGTATGCAGAGGGAGCAGATGGCTCCGAAGATTATATAGACTCAGAGGGAGTCAAGCTTCAGAGGGAGCATGCAGAATCAGAATGAGCCTAATCTCAAAGAGAGTTAGTGGCTTAGAGACTTTCATTCAGAAAGTATTACTCCTCAGATTCAGATGGGAGAGAGAGACGTCTTCCAATTCTGACAGACAGGTGCCATGAGTTGAGGAGGCTAGATCGAAGCTTCAGAGGCTTCGAGGAGATATCAAACCTCCTGAGAAGATTCCCTTGTTTCAGTGACAGAGGAGGAAGCCAGTCAAAAGAACTAGGATATGAATTTTTCCTTGATTCCTAGACCAGAAGGGAAGTCGATGGTGCCTTCCAAGTTGATCTACAAGATCAAGCATGTTGCAGATGGCAGCATAGAGATGTTCAAAGCTTGATTTGTAGCCAGAGGATTCTCCCAGCAAGAGGGAAAAGATTATGACGAGACACATGCTCCAGTAGCCAGAAGAAGTGTACATAGAGCAGCCACAAGATACATGAGAAGGAGTCTCATGTTTGCAGATTGAAGAAGCCTTCGTATGGGCTTAAGCAGGCACCCAAGGCAGGATATGCCAAACAGTTATTTTGATGAGCTTGGGGATGGTTTCCCCTTGATATTGGATTACCTGTTTCTTATAGGGGATGAGAAGCTCACAGATGGGTGCAAGAGGGAGCTCACTTCAAAATTCGAGATGAAGGATCTAGGTCTGATGCATTATTTCTTAGGATTGGAGGTGTGACAAAGGTCAGACGAGATTTTCCTTAACCAAGGAAAATACACTGTTGAGATCCTGCAGAGATTCAGGATGATGAGCTGCAAGTCCATGACCACACCTATGATGACGAATYTGAAGCTCTTGAGTGATTCATCTTCATATTTGGTGGATCCCACTATGTACAGACAGTKGATCGGATCCTTGATGTACATGGTTAACACCAGGCCGGACATATGTTTTGTTGTGAACACTTTGAGTCAGTACATGGTTGAGCCTAGACATGTACATTGGATAGTTGCAAAACATGTGTTGAGGTACCTACATGGTACAAATGGATATGGATTGAGATATGTCTCGGATGGAGATGTGAAGTTGCAGGGTTATACAGACTCTAACTGGGCAGGGAGTGCAGTGGACCGGAAAAGCACATCTGAATGTTGCTTCAGTTTAGGATCAGGTATGATCTCATGGTTAAGCAAAAAGAAGACGTTAGTGGCACTCAATACACCAAAGGCGGAGTATATCACAGCTAGTGTTGCAAGCCGTGAAGCAGTGTGGCTTCAGAAGCTGCTTACAGGGATATTTGATCTAGAGTTGGAGCCAACTTTGATACATTGTGACAATCAAAGTTGTGTGAAGCTTTCAGAGAATCATGTCTTTCATGACAAGTCAAAGCACATAGAAATCAAATATCATTACATCCGAGACATGGTGCAGAGAGGAGCTGTGGAGCTCCGGTACATATCCACAGATAAGCAGATAGCGAACATTCTCACCAAGCCTCTGTCTAGAGTGAAGTATGAGTACTTCAGAGACAAGCTTGGCGTGACGTAGAATGTCCACCCTCGTTGAGAGGGAGGTGCGGTGCTTTCTCCTGCAGCCGGCTAACCCCTTTGGCCAAGGGTTTCCTAAATCGGTCATGGGAGGTGACTGAGGGAGTAATGCACAACCAAGTATTAGTCTTGCCTACGCCATGCGAGGTGGCTAGGTACAAATGAGACTATCGGGAGAGCAAAAACATCACAACGTAGTCGTGAGACTATGGCGGTGACTGTGTGTTACTGGACAGTAGTTGTGTGCTACTACGGTTGTTGCGTACCACTGGCGGTGACTGTGTCATTGGGCAGTGTTGGATTTTACTTATTTACAGAGCATTAGTGTTACTAGTGTTCTTTTACTTGTTACCATTAACATATATATATCATGTATTGAGCAGTAGCAACATAAACAAGAGACATAAAAGAACACAAGAGATTTATCCTGGGGAAAACCCAGCAACCTTTCTTAGATAGATTTCGTTTCACAAAGCAAGTCCAATCAGATAAACCCTAGCACAAGTGCTAGCTTAACCAGAAATACCACCCCAATTGCAGC
The DNA here is from genome assembly GCA_009831015.1 of Picea engelmannii. Classification (NCBI taxonomy): domain Eukaryota; kingdom Viridiplantae; phylum Streptophyta; class Pinopsida; order Pinales; family Pinaceae; genus Picea; species Picea engelmannii. Next base: position 31,561 of record ML791129.1, read on the forward strand.
AGCACCACCATACAAAGGTAGCGCACCTCCTCAAGGAGTAGCGCACAAGAGAGCAATACCAAAAGACTGAGCAATAATAAATTGTGCAGTTGTAGCTATTACGTCACCTCCTCCAAACTTGCGCCTTGCTTCTGTGTAGCTGGGAGAGTGTGAGTGAGTGAACAAATGAGCTAAGGCGCCTCCTTATTTATAGTCTTCCTGTCCTTCTAGTTGGGCCGACTTCTCTTTTAGGGTATTTAAACATCTGTCCAATGGATCTCTTGCTTCCGAAATCTTCTCTGTATCTAAGAAAGGTCATCTAGGAGGGAAAGATCCTCCCGCAACTACCAAAACATCAACACTCCCTAAAGCTAGGGAGGCATCTTTCACGTTTCTTCATCTGGTATTCCACTAACTACTTTGCAATCTACTAGCAGGCACACGGCTGCTACAATGCCTTCGGTAGCTCGAATCATCAGGCACAGTCTCTACAATCAAACGATAGCACACACAGCTACATCCAAACGATCTGGTAATATCCATGACAATCAGCTAGTAGCACACAGCTACTACAATGTCATCCAATAGATCACAACTGTTGCCAAGTAGTACACATCTATTGTCCAGTGACACACAGTCCTTGCTAGTGGAACACATCCACTGTAGTAGCACACAGCTACTATCCAGAGACACACAGTCTCCACCAGTGATACATAACCACCAAAGTAGCACACAGCTACCGTACGGAGTCACACAACCTCCGCCAGTGGAACACATCCACCGAAGTAGCACACAGCAACTGTTCGGAGTCACACAGCATCCGCTAGTGAGACACATCCACCGAAGTAGCACACAGCTACTGTCTAGAGTCACACAGCCTCCGCTAGTGGAACACATTGTTGACCACCCATTTCAACTAGGGGTCAACTCCATGTTCCATGAAGATATGTGCCTAGTGGTACAACCATTTTGAAGATTTTTTCTCAACAAGGCAAATTTTGCCCCTGGCACGCTTTTCTATGTAATCGAAATTTTCGCTCCCCTGCGTGGGATAATATTGTAACAATGCTAGCGTGAGTCAATTGTTGTCTAGTTACCTAGGACTTTATCATTAGGGAAGTCCTTTCATCGAGTGTTTTTTTTCCTCGGGTAATTAACCTTGCTTAACTGCAATTTTAATTATCCTTGAGTTTTTCACTCACAATAATTCTCCAAAGTGGTGAAAGGCGTTCTAATGATCGAGCCCACGAGGTAACTAAGGTCTAAGAGTGTTGTAAACGACCATGCTAGACATTTCCTAGAGTCTTGCAGAATTTCGTTAAGTTTTGATAGGATTTTTTAAATAATTAAAATTCCCACACACTAGGGATTTTTAATTATTTTTTATGTAAAATGTAAAAAAGTGGTCCTTGGGGATTTTGTATAGGGGTATGAGTACTCAAATCAAATGGTTTATGAACCCCTACACCCTTGGACCAAGTCTCATCTCATTTGGACAAGTTTTTCTAGGCCATTGTCCATGAGGTGTCCAAGTCGGTCAAAAATCAGCATGTAATTGGCTTAATTAAAATAGCCAAATTTTGTAAAAGTCACTAAAATCATGAGAGAGAGTGGGAAAAGGATCCCAAAAGTATTTCCTAAGTTGGGAAAATGATTTTCAACTTAGAAAGACCCCCTTTTCTTAGACAGCAACCCACAATGACTATCTCCTTATAAGAGGGGCGCCCCCCTTGCTTATAAACTCATGGGAAATTAAAAATATAGCATGAGGGGCCCCAAAACTTTCGTAGTACCCCCCATTGACCATGCAAATAAGTTGTTGTCCATAGCAATAACCCCACCATGATAACAACATAATGATAAAATCGAAGGTCAACCTAGGCTTGAACCTAGGGTGCACCACCAAAGGACAATTACATGATTAATACATCATCCAGCCTTGGACAAGGCTATATCACCATCAAATCATAAGTAGTAGCCCCCTTCTAACTCAAACTTAGGAAATAATACATCACAAGAGTACTAACATCATCAAACATATTCCCACCTAGGTGATACCTAGCAAATGTTACAATATTAAGTCATATCACCTAGGGAAATCCCGCCAAGACAAAGTGCACTACCACAACATGCATCATCCAACCACATCAACATCATAAGATAAGGGGGCAATAGAAAATGCTAATCCATCCAATCATCAAGTATGTCCCCACCACACATCCAACACAACAAGACCATCTAGAACAACCCCCCTTAGTGACACAAATAATACAAGATCATCACATAATCACTAGGAAACTCCAACAACATCATGAAACATCTGCCTCCTAACATCATCTTCTAACCCCTAGAACCATCATCCATGAACAAAGTGTAGCACCTCAAAGATAAAAAAGTATACCAAAACCACACCATGATGAGAAAGCATGTTCTATGACCATCAAATGTGCAACCAAGGGGCGATCAACAAGCCAGCACATGTGAGAAGACCACGAAACCAGCAAGCATAATCATCCAACCAAGTAGAAATGAGACTCCCCCAACCAAGGGCCTCCATCAAATAATCTAATGCCAAGAAGAGAAAGAGCTCCATGAAGATGTATTCCCCTAAGTCTATAATGTCCCCATTTTTGGATTCCCCTACTCTGCAGTTGGAGGTGACCTTTTGGGCTTATATAAGCTTGACCATGGGGGTAAACTAAGGTTAACAATGAGCTCGAGTGGTTTGGACAAATTATATGAGGCCCAGCCTAGCCCATTTATCATATTTCATCATTGGGATCGCTTCCGCACAGTTCGCTCTTGGTTCCGTGGCATTTTGACGATTCTCGTAATTCTGGGTTATTATTGGGCATAATTTAATTAAATACACTAAAGGTGTTATTTGGACCACATTATCTAAGGGAATACCTCAGTGTAATAGCCCGTTGGAACCGAAACGAATAGGTCTAAAGGTTGGGATGATGAGAAAGGAATTTTCGACGTCCGGGAATGTCCTAGAAGCCAATTAATCACTTTCTAGCATTAAAAAGAGTTATAAAAAGGGGAAATAAGGGTTGTGGATTTGGTCAGAGGAGGAAAGACCTAGAAGGGGGGTTCGGAGAAGTATAAAGGAAGAGTAGCACTTCACCTTCTTATTAATGATTTAATCTCTTATTTGAAGTGCTCTTGGAGCCAAGGTTTTCGTTGGGGTTTTGGCAAAACCCTTCCATCAATTAGTTTGGTTTCAGTGGTGCAATACCCACCCTAGCTAAACAAGAGGGAAACCCATCTGGGGTTCTCTTGGAGTTCCATTTGGTAGTTTCTTCTTCAGATTGAAGGTGCAGTGATTCACTTGGGAGATTGGAAGACTTTATTGAGGGTTGATTCTTCATCTTTGGCAGGGTCGTGGTGATCTAGAGAAATCGTGAGGATTTGGAGAGACCATTGTGATTATTGGAGGGCCGATCTCACTTCCAGCATATCCGTGAGGGCTTGTGTGGATTTTAGAGCAGGCCGAGAGGCATTTTTTAGCAGCCATGGCAGTTAGAAGGGGTCTGTATGCCCTTTCTGTTGTGTCGCGAGGGTTGTAGAGGGCCGAGAGCCCCTTTCTGTTGAACAGTCAGGAGAGAAGGGGAGGCTATGTGCCTATTGCTGGTTCGTTGAGGTTTGAGAGGAGGGACGCAGCCCTATTATTGACCATTGGAGGATTAACAGAGGCTTGGAGAAGCCTTGGAACAGTTCTGCAGCATTTGCTAAAGAGACAATGACACCGTTATCAGGTTCTTGGTTTATTTATTGTGTCTTATGTGATGTAGTGCAGCTGCCATAGCAGCCCATAGAAGATTTGTATTTGTTGTGATCGTTTTCCATCCATAATAAAAATGCCTACATTGTCTCTTTAATTTCTTGAGTATTTTAGATGCATGTGATATGCTTGAAAAAATGTCCATTATAGAAATACATGCAAACTGTTTGTTAAAAGTGGCCAGCCACCATTAAACATTGTAGTACAAAGTGTTCGTCAAAAACACACCTCCAGAACACAACCAAAAACCATAATATCATTGCCTACCATAATCGGGAATATTACAAAGTCAGTCTAATGCTCCAAGGTACCAGCAACAAATCCCACAAATGTGATGAAAATCACAACATGAAATCTCATACAATATGAAGTGTAACACCTCCAAAAGAAGAAAAGAGTAAATTCCCACACACAAACTCTTCATACTGACATTTTTTTCTAGAAGAATATCAGTTTCTAATTACTACAAAGCTAAACAAAATAATATACACACAAATGTGTGGAGACGCTAACTCCAAAAGAAAGAAAAAACCAAATTCAAAGTTAATTTGAAGACAAAAGCAAAATGAAAACACACCACAAACAGTGTGCATGTTGAATAGGTCCACCACGGGGACGAAGCATATGACTACTTCCATGACGTTTCCAAATGCAAATGTCTCCTCCAACAAGCCCTACAATCTGTCAATCGACACAATTACACTTCACAAATGCATCATTAACTAAATGCATTAACAAGACAAACAAGAATCTATCTCAAGCATATATAACACTAAAAGTAAAAGAGAATACATAATTAAAGAAAATATACATGCATAATTTTGAAACTTAATTTTACCTAAATATGTTGCAAAGTAACTCTCTTTGGATTATTAAAAACAAAAAGAAAGAGATAGCAACTACTTGAAGTTACTCTTCATACCAACTACTACTCAGTTTTGTAAAACCTAGATTTGTCTTACTTTAAAGGTTGTATATTTATTTATTGACAAAATATCACTCTATACAAAAGAATATAATCTAAAACCCAATATGAGAAGCAACATGAAACTTTTATCTAAAACTACTACTCCATTCCCTAGTTAGATTATCTTTCAGCTTTGTTTTCCTAGTGCAATTCCTACAAAAGACTTGAATTCCTCCATGAAATTGCTATGTGGAAATTGTTGCTTTGTCCACCAAACTTAAAATTACTATGAATCTTGTAGTAAGACCTATTATTTCTGTAATATTACCAAAATCAAGTGCTTTAATATAGAGATCACAAAAGCAATCAAAAGGTTCCTGAAATCCAAAGGAAGGGTTTTAATAAAGATAGATAACAAAAGTAATCAAAAGGTGAAATTCATAGTAAATTTTCTTACCCAAACTCTGAAATCAAAGAAATATAATCTACATTTATTTAATTTCCTAAAAAAACAAATTTAAATAGGTTGGTAAATCAATTGATTGTTTGACAAACAAGCATGTAACAACAATGTTGTATTAGATATAGAATGTTACACTAAATTGGATGTGGCAATAATGTTGCATTAGATATAGAATGGCACCCACAACTATGTAACTTGAAATTTAAAATCTTAAGAATTGGTTTCTCTGTCCTTGAAAGTTGAAACATAATGCTCAGAAAACATTTGTGATAAACGTACAATACAATGCACCTGACCAATTACTAGAACATAGTGCCGAATATAATGTTACATTCAACTTTGCATTAGATATAGAGTGTTGCATAAAATTGAAAGTAACAATAATGTTGCATTAGATATAGAATGCACCCACAACCATGTTACTTGAAATTCAAAATCTTAAGAATTGGTCTCTCTATCCTGGAATGTTGAAACATAATGCTCCGAAACATTTGTGTTCAATTTACAATACAATGCACCTAACCAATTACCACAACATAGTGTTGAACAACCATCCTCCCAAACAACTCAAGTGAGGAAGTAGAGTATGGCCATCAACCAGCTTCCCATGGAACCAAAACTAACAAGGTCAACAACATTTGAGATTCATCACTGTTCCCCCAAGTTGGAGGATTAACTCTCCAATACTGAGTCCAAGTTGAATAAAGTGACTTTGATATATAATAAAGGTCACATTAAGATTAAGTGACCATCATAGATGAACAAGCTGTCATTCAGATAAAGTTATTAGGTCAAATAGGTTGCACAACTGCATAATGAATGTAATATAAGGTATCCTACCTTAATGTATGAAGTATCCTACCTACCTAATGAATGTAATATTAGGTATCCTACCTATCAAACAAAAGAAATTTCATGAAAGAAAATAGACTATAGCATAAGAATCCTACAAAAAAGGGATTTGCGTGGCAGACAAAGAGTGTGTAAGAGAAACACACAGCAAACAATTTTTCAGACAACAAAATTGTGTAGAAGAAGAGATAGATCTGTCCAGCAGAAGGAAAGCACCTCTGTAGAAGACAAGCAAACACATGCAAAACACACATGTACATGGATGTGATTCAGATGCATGAAGAAAACAAATCATCATAGACACTAAACGTCGTAGAAAAACCCGAAAGATGCAGAAAGGAAAAAAGGACAGCTTGAAAAAAATTGCAGTCAGATCTAAACCACGCTTCTAGCAAAGCTGTAAGCAGAATAAGATCAAAACAAGATATTTTTTCCCCAACAAAGATGAGAAGCAGAGTTTTCCCTAGCAAAAGTAGCAAAGGGAAATGTTACCAATCAAACTAGTACTTGAGCTATAAAGTCCAAAAGCGGTGCTAGCCCAATGGTAACTCGAGAGGCTTGTCACTATCACCTCAACAATGCCTCTTCTCACTTAAGACCCACTCTTCTCCGGTACAAAGGGGGTGTCCTTAGGATTGGACAGCTAAGACATAGACAAATCCACCATAACAAGAGAAAGCATCCACAATATCACTCCAAAAGTGTGCACAAGAGCTCCATGATGAGATAAGAAGAGAAGAAGACAAGTAGTAATGATTATTAGAAATATAAGGCTTACCCATGTAATAAAGTCACCTTAGTGACTTTAGGTTAAAAGATTACAGTTTTCATCATTTAGGGTTTTGGTCTCTCAAGTTCTTTATAAGAGAGAGGACCTTCATTTCAATGGTGTACCGTTCAATAATAATATTGTTCAGTGTTTACAAAGATCATGTTTCCGGTATCGTAACCCTACCTAGGGTTTCTTTGGTTCTCGTAATATGGTATCAAAGCAAGATGGTCAAAGGATGAAGTTTGAAGATCAGAGGGTTCGAATATTTGTTTGAAATCGTGAGTCAATTTAAAAGAGCCACCATTGTAGTTTTGATTTAGCCTGTCTACAAGGATAGCCCAGCAGCAAAGAACAACCATACACACACACAGAGATCACCGAGCAGAGAATACGTCTGTATGGTGCGTGAGGATGGAAAATCACAGTCGTACAGGCGTGGTCATTAAAAATTTTGCCAAAACCCTCGGATATGAGTAAAATCACTGCAAACACTTCGAATCTGGATGAAATCGTTGCTAAAACCCTCAGATTGTGGCACCCCAAGCTGAGAACAACGAAATTGTTGCAAGGAAACCGTGGTTGGGTCATACACAGGTCGTACACAGCAAAGAGGAGAGAAAACAAACCCTAGTGTGGTCATACGAACAACGTACAGTGGTAAAGGCATTGGATCAACCCTCTCAGCAAACAAATTGGCCTTCCAAGAGACAAATCGACCCCTCAAACAGTCAAAACACTGCACATCTAAGATCAGACAATCCGTACAATAAGTACATAGATGCAATGTTAATTTCAGTGAGTTTTTATTTTTTAGTTTCATAAATTTTATTTCCAGCAGTAATTATTTTTTAGCAACGGAAAAAAAAAAAAAAAGATCAAATCTAATTAGTCATGGAGATATCGTTAGAGAAGTACTCTGGCTTCAATTTCCATACGTGGAAAGTGAAGATCCAGATGCAATTAATGAATAAAAACCTTTCGGGAATTGTCAAAGGAAGCGAGGCAGAACCTGCAGGTCCGAACAAGTTGATAGAATGGCAGAGAAGAGATGATAAGGCAAAAGCCATTATTGGCCTTTCCCTCTCAGATTGAGAGCTACATCACGTAGATCTCAACAAATCATCCAAGGAGATATGGGAAAATCTCAACAAGTTATTTGGGGCACAAGCAGTGAATGCGAAATTTTCCCTGAAATTATAGTTATTCAGCGTTAAGATGCCACTAAAGCCACCATGTCAATTCACGTCAACGATCTAAGATCTATTATCAAACAGCTTGCAGAAGTAAAGGCAATAGTTGATGAGGAGGATGTTAAGGCTATTCTCCTAAATAGTTTTCCGACTAAATATAATAGTGTTATCTTTACCCTAAGTCAACTACCTTCACAAAGTCTGAACGGAATGATTGCAGCATTTCTAGCAAAAGAAAAGAGAACCACTTAAGGTGATAGCCAGTCGAAACTTACATTCTATGCAAGAAACAACTGCAATAGATCAACAAAAGACAAAGAGGAAATAGAATGCCACTATTGCAAGAAGCTGGGTCAAACAACTTGGAATTGTAGACAGCGAGCCAATGATGTTCTTAAGGGAAAGGTCAAAGATAGAAAACATATAGCAAGTGTAGCCATGATTAAAGATCCATCGAATGCTGAAAGTGGTGAAGAATCTACTGAAGAAAAGGGATTTTGTGCATTTTAGGAAGACCGTGCTTTGAAGACAGGAAGGGATAAGTTAACAGCTCAAAATGGATTGTTGCCCAGTTAGTTCAGAAGTTGTGGATCTAGGGAAAGATCCCTCATTGGTTGGAGAGATATGCATGTGGATTGCAGTCTACTAGTGAGGTTACGCGACATGCATGTGGATTGCAGTCTACTCGTGAGGTTACGCAACATGCATGTGGATTGTTGTCCAATAATTAACTTCGAGAGATTCGTGATTCAAGAGTTTGGGGAAGTGGAATCCAAGAATTCGAGAATTCAACTCAGCAACTACACCGCTACGAGGGTTATGAAGCAGCTTGATGGAGCTCAAACTAGTCCGGAAAATGTGTTCAAAGCTAAGTTACCAGGATCCAGATCCACCAATTTTTTTAAAAGCCAGGATCCAAATTCGCCAATTTTTTTAAAAGCCAAGATCTAGATACAGCGAGGAAACGGCAAATACAAACAATATAAATACATTTTTTATAATTTAAAAAAAGAAAATTTAGATAAAAATTTAAATTTTATAATATGTAATTTATATATATTAATAATATATAATACTTGTATCAAATAATTAATATATTAGTTTAAAAAAATTAAAGTTAATGCAGTATTTATAAGTATTAAACACTAATTATTTATATAAATCAAATTATAAACATTTTTAATATTTATAATTATTAAATAGTTAATAATTAATATAAAATATATTATCGATACTTATAAGAATTATAAACACAAATTAAAAGGGGGCAAATTTAATAATCATTTATTTATAACATGGGCTATTCACCAAAAACATAAACATTTGGGAACCCATCCACGACCATTCACGAAAATCATACACCATCGGGAAATATCTGAGGCCATTGAGTTGGAATACAATGCATTGGAATACTATAGAATCAATTGAATCCAGCATGAGCCACGCCCCAAGCCATTTACCAGCCTTAACTTAACTTCCTTAGGATCTGCGCGAGTGTGGGGTCTGCTACCTCGAGATGCATCTCATTTTTCCGGGATCTGTTTCCAATTTACGGGATCCGTATCCTTTGCGAACGGAAACATTTAGGTGACAAATCCTCTGCGGACCAAAGGAGCTAACTTGGGGTTCATTTTCCTCAATTTCTGTCTAAAGGGCTTAGTTTCTTCCTTCAAAGGAATCACATGTTGAATCACATCCTCCCTATAGACCTTAAGTTCATCATAACTGAAAGCCAAAACATCCCTATATTCCTTTAACAATTTGACGATTCCTTTCCTTTCTTCTATAGGGGTAGTTTTGCCTACCTTTATCATCCTAGGCTCTTTTTCATTTCCTGTGTTGACCTCCAAGTGATCACATAGTTTTTCTTTTGACTCTTCTTTTCGTTTGTGACCATCTTGTCTATCAAAACTTTTCTCTTGGGCAATAATGCGCCTAGGAACTGGATTTGACTTATTGTCATCCTCTGTGTAGTTACAACCCTCCTCTTTTTCATTGACATCAAAATCAGAAAACTCATGCATGTGAGTCAAGAATTTAATAACCTGTTTATCATCATTAAAAATTTGTCAATGATCCATGTTATCTGGAACTGAGGGTCTAAAAATTACTTCCACCGAAATATTTTCCTCAATCAAATCATCTGAAAGTTGAAGTGTGGAAGCAGCTACTGCAAGTTCATCAGCTTTAGAATTTTGTTCCCTAGGAATAGCAATAAGGTTTAAAGCATCAAGATCACCAATGGAGTCCCAAATTGCATTCCTATACCTTTTTAACCTTTCTGACTTGCAAGCAAAATTACTCGAGTTGTTGTATGACCAAATCTAAGTCCCCCTTGATATTCAAACATTTGACACCCATATCTTTGCAAACCTCCAAACCAAGCAGCAATGCCTCATACTCAACCACATTATTAGTTGCATCAAACTCCAATCTATAAGCAAATTTAAATATTTGACCACATGGAGCTTAAAGAACTATTCCAGCACCTTTTCCTGATCTAGAAAAAAAACCATCAAAATTCATACACCATACTTTATCAACTCTATCATCTTGAATTTCTTCCTCTAAAGGCACAATAGAGTTAGATAAAATAGCATAATTACCAAGCTCATCCTCTCTATACTTTAATTCATTCTTAGGATTCTTGGGATCCTCAACATGATATCTTCTTTCTAACTCTCTATTCAACTTAAAGGTATTTCCATCTGGGGTAGGGATGGTAGCATAAGTTAGATCCATTTGTAAATTACCACCCAAATCTGCAGTTGCTTTTCTAGAAAGCAACATTCCCCAAGCATCAGGAACATCATTCACAACAATATCCATTTCAAACATGATGTCTGGAAAAACTGCTAAGTGTACTTGTAAACCTTTAATCAATACATGCACTTTAATCACTTTACTGTCCATGGCACAAATGTTATGGTAAGGTCTAGATATCCTTAAGTTTAATTGCTCCATTACCTTCTTAGTCATAACATTTGAACCTGCCCCTGAGTCTAGCATGCAATTGTGTAATACTTTGTCATTCACAAGCAAAGAAAGGTAGAAAGGTCGATTCTTCTCATTCCCCCTATCCCAATTCTGCAAAATAATCGATGCATCTTGGTAGGCTATTGTTGGTTTCCTATCAACAAAACTCTGAGGAGGATCTTCTATGGATTTAAGCAATTTCTCCCTTTGAGAAGGGATCTTCCTGAGTTCCGAAACTGGGACCAACATCTTCGCATTACTTAACCAACCACCTAAGTCAATATTCAAATCTGAGTTAACATGCACATTTGACTTAGGAGGAGTTGGAGCTACCTTGGGAATACTAGTTTGACCTTTATCTTGACCTCTATTTCCATTCCTTTGGTATGTAATGCCTCTATACTTAACCATTTGTGAAATATGTTGGGGTGTGGGCTTAGGCCCAAATTTCTCTGTTGCCTTGTCAACAACATTATTCATGTAGCTTGCACTACTCTCTTGTTCAGCAAAATCCATCCAATCATACATTCCAACATTGTATTTCCTACCACACATGTTAACTTGTTCATTTCCTTGATTTCCATAATCATCATCATAACAACCCTCAAAAAAAACTAGACAAGTTATTTCCTCGTGAAATTCACCACATGGCCTACAATAAGGTATGGCTTGATGATCTACCAAGTTGGTGGACTCAAAAGGATTAGGTGGCCTTTGATCATGTGGAGAAGGTCTCTTTGGCCATTTGTCATTTGGCTTATGATGTTGTCTATTATTTTGAGATCTCTCCATAGTGATCAATCTATTTTGCAAAGCATTTATCTGATTCGCATGGTTTATTTCCATTTGCTTAATTAGTTGGGTCAATTTCTTAATTCCATCACTTGAAGACTCTTGACCCTCTACTTTCTTCTTCTTTTCTTCATTAACCTTTGAAGAAGAACCTCTTGTAAAACCAGGAATGTTGGATTTCCTAGCATCTTGCATATTCTTATCAATCTTTATAGCGAAATCTTGTGCTAGCTTTAGATTCTGAGGATCCTTATCCCTTAAGGCATACCTCATCTCCCCTTCAAATGCTTCCATATAATAAATCAAGATCGCAGTATTTGAAGGCAATATGTGAGCATGGAGACTCTTCACCAAGTTATTAAACTTAGTGTTAAACTCTTCCACTGTCTCATTCTCTTTCTTATGACTAGAAGTAAGTGCAACTAGCTGGAATCTGTTTTCTTTTTGGTCACCCCATCTTTTCTTAAATTCTTCCAATATTTCATCAAGGGTGCTAAACTTGTCTGGATCAAATTCAGTAAACCATCCTGCAGCATCTCCTTCTAGTGAATACACAAATAAAGTCATTTTCACATCCTCCTCATCATGACCCCTACAATACTTCAAGACACATAGATTAAAATTGAGGATGTGTGAATGTGCACTGATTGCATTGTTCCCTTGAAAGAAAGGAAGCTTCTCTATGGCTTTATCTGGGATGGCGTGAGGAGCTCCTTGTATGGCTGCAAGATTCAAAGGTCTCAAAAAGGCACTCATGGTTGCGTTAGGATTATTAGTGGGAGTATTAACAGTTGGTTGATTATTAGTTTGGAACAAGTATTGGATATCAATGAGTGCTTCTTCTCCAAGATTTTCAAGTAGCCTTCTAGGAGCAAGGCGATTTAACCTCCTCCTATAAACCTTTTCAGGTTCAGGAAAAGAATAAATCACTCCTTGTGAAATGCTCCTAGTAGTATACTTGACAGATTTGTTCAATGGAGTCGCCACTTGGAAAGAAAGCAAACAAAAACAACCAATGCAAGTTCAAAAATTTTAGGGACTAAGGTTTATTATTTAGTTCTTAAAAAATAAGTTAATTAAGTTGTTTAGACCAAGGATAAAAGACTTATCCCCGGCAACAGTGCCAAAGATGTTGTCGTCCTTATACACACTTGCAAACATGAGCTAAGTCCTGTTCACCTAGTGTGTCCTTGGAGGCACAATGCCTAGGTTCAAAGCCCACGCTGTCACTTTGACTTGAACCTCTTTCGTCTAGGCTTACTCCTAGGGAAGCCAAGGGGAGTAGACCCTAGTTTCTAGATGAGATTAAACGTTAAGTTCTAGGAAGAGGCTTGCTTTTCATCTTGAATTGTTGCACATTGCATATAGGCTAGATATTTCCCCCCAACCTTTTAACTAATTAAAACCAACTCCTAGAACTTAACGTTTAATCTCATCTAGAAACTAGGGTCTACCCCCCTTGGCTTCCCTAGGAGTAAGCCTAGATGGAAGAGGTTCAAGTCAAAGTGACAGTGTGGGCTTTGAACCTAGGCATTGTGCCTCCAAGGACACACTAAGTGAGCAGGACTTAGCTCACATTTGCAAGTGTGTATAAGGACGACAATAACACCCATGGAAACGAAGTTGAAGCTCCTGGTAGATACCTCGTCAGAATTGATTGATATTACTTTGTACAGACAGATTATTGGTTCGGTGATGTATCTGACAAATACAAGGCCAGATATATGTTTTTCCTTGAGTCAGTATCTGGTAGAACCCAGACGTGTTCACCTTGATGATGCAAAACATGTGATGAGGGTACGTTGGATTTTGGTCTCTGTTATACTAGAGATCATGAATTCAGATTGTATGGATATACTGTTTCAGATTGAGCTAGAAGTGTTTCTGATATAAAGAGCACTTCATGATGTTGATTCAGTCTGGGGTCAGTCATGACTTCATGGCAGAGTAGGAAGCAATCAAGTATTGCTCTCAACACGGCATAAGCGGAATATACTGCTGCATGTTCCGCCAATGGTGAATCCATATGGCTTCTGATGTTGTTGACAGATCTATTTGATCTGGAGATGGAAGCCACCATGATCCTATGTGATAACCATAGTTGTATAAAGATGATATGTTCCATGATGAGTCGAAGCACATAGAGATCCGGTATCATTTCATTCGTGATATGGTGTAGAGAGGAGCCATAAAGCTCCATTATGTTGGCACGGATGAACAGCTTGTTGATGTGTTGACCAAGCCTCTGTCTCGTGTCAAGTTTAAGCACTTTCGAGACAAGCTTGGTGTAGTCTGAAAGGACCTCCCTCGAAAGGGGGAGTAGTGTTGATGCCAACCTAGTGTTGAAGATTTCCAGTTTAAGTGTTGATGTTGTTGAGATGTCAGCCTCATGCGGAAGATTTCCAGCTTTGTGCTGATGTTGTTGAGATGCCAGCCTCGTGTTGAAGATTTCCAGCTTTGTGCTGATGTTGTTGAGATGCCAACCTCGTGCTGAAGATTTCCAGCTTCGTGCTGATGTTGTTGAGATGCCAGCCTTGTGCTGAAGATTTCCAGCTTTGTGTCAATGTTGATAAGATGCCAGCTTTGTGCTGAACATTTCCAGCTTAGTGTTGATGTTGATGATATGCCAGCTTCGTGTTGAAGATTTCCAACTTAGTGTTGATGTTGATGATGCTCCAGCCTTCGTGTGGTGATGTTGTTGTTGTTGATGTTGTATCAGCCTCGTGTTGTTATTGATGATGATGATGTATTAGTGTTATACTAATCCATGTTCATGCAGATGATGATGATGCCATTCCAGCTCCTTGTTGTGAATGATGATGTTGATGATGAGAAAAACTTCCGATGATTTATAGATATGCCAGTCAGTGTTCCAGATGTTGTTGATGTTGTTGCCCTCTCTCTCTCCTGATGATGTTATAGAATACCCTTCTTGTTAAAGGGAGTGTTGAAATATTGTAATTGCAAAGAGTATTCTATTTATTATTGAGTCGTTATTCATTATATCAATCCCCTTTTGTGGATTGATCATGTTGGGCATTGCAATTGACCAAATCCCCTTTTGCGGATTGGTCAAACCCTAATTGTATTATGCAAATTAAGAAGTCAGCCCCCAGGCCTAATTAAAGTGGTTTTAACCACTAAGAAGACAAGTTGGCCCTGCCCAGTGAAGAGACACCTTTCCAGCGCCTGTCAGCTAGTATAAATAAAGGAGGCTAGCGCCTCATTATCTCACTCACTCATTTGCTAAACAAGTGCGCAAGTTTGGTAGCTACGGTTGGGAGAAGAAGGAAGAGAGAGGCGCATTGCTCAGTGTTGGATATTCTCTAGTGTTTTGGTTTATTGTCTTGGCATTGTATTGGCTATCTATATTAAGGAAGTTTTTTTGGGTTTTCTCCCCCACGAGGGTTTCCCAGGATAAATGTTGTGTATCTTGTGATTGTGTTTCTCTCAGTGGTCCTACCTATGTTATTATTATCTAGTAAATTGAAAAGAAACCTAATAATAGCTCAAAACTTAACACTTAACTTCTTGGTTGATTGTCCTAGGGGGACAAAGTTTGTTAAATTTGTTGATGCATATACGCATGTTAAAGATGCATCATTATTATGTGACTTGTTGGACGAGTTCATTCGAGAGGTGGGTCCACAACATCTTGTCCAAGTCATAACAGACAACACTGCTAACTATGTTGTTGCAGGTAGGATACTTATGCAGAGGTATCCTACCTTGTTTTAGACTCCTTGTGTTGCACATTGTATAGATTTGATTTTAGAGAATATGGGAAAAATTATTTTTATCAAGGACATTGTTGAATCGGCTAGGAGTATCACAAAATTCATATATAATCATGCATATGTGCTTAGCTTGATGAGAAGATTCACAAATAACAAGGAGTTGGTGCATCCTGCAATCACGCGCTTTGCCACTAGCTTCATATCTCTTCGATCTCTCTTGGCTTGTATGCGAGACCTAAAGATGATGTTCGTTTCACATGAGTGGGATTATTTATCATTTAGCCGTAAACCGGAGGGGGAGGCCATATGCAGGCTAGTGTCATACCAGGAGAGCTTCTGGGTGGGAGTGGAGGAGGTGGTTGCTATTAGCGAACCTTTGGTAAAGGTTCTTCAGTCGGTTGATGGAGACAAGCCCGCAATGGGCTACTTGTATGAGGGCATGGATAGGGCCAAAGAATCCATTTGTGCCTATTATGATGACAAGGGAGATGATGGATTTCAAAAATGACTACAAATATTGAAATATGGGGAGTGATTGATCAGCAATAGAACAATACACTTCATCGCCTGATTAATGTTGTAGGGATCTACCTCAATCCCACATTCTCTTACTCATGTGGTTTTAGATTTGATGTTGAGGTTATGGAAGGATTTTTCACATGTGTTGAGAGGATGGTGCTAAGTCATGAAGAACGTGCGGAGATTTCCAAAGAAATGGAAATATATAGGATGTCTGGTGGGACTTCTGGCTTTCAGATGGCTATAGCTGACGGGAAGACCAAAATGCCACGTAAGCTTCATTAAATTTCAAATTTCGATGTCTCTTCTTAATTCTTAGTTCTAACTTCTAACTTCTTACTTTGTTTCAACTTTTAACTTTCAAATTTCAAAGTCTTTTCTTATGTTTCTCTTATTTGTTGTAGATGCTTGGTGGACAAGCTATGGTGGTAGAGTACCCAATCTACAAAAACTTGCCATTCGGGTGCTTAGCCAAACATGTATCTCTTCAAGATGCAAGCGCAACTAGAGTGCATTTGAGAAAATACACACCAAGAAGCGCAACGGGTTACAAATTTTCAAATAAAATTTTTAATTCATTATAAATTATAATATATTATTTTATGCCCTGTCACCCTCTAGAGTCTAGATTATGTATTATAAATTATAATATTATTATTAATTTATAATTTATAACCCTCATATAGGTTGGAATCCCAGCGCCTCAATGACAAGGTATATGTCTACTACAATCTCCGATTGTGGGTGAGGCAGATTCATAAATCACCTGATGTGGACACCATTTCGATGGATGGGATTGACACTACCGTTGCATGGATGGTTGAGTCCGAGAGGCCTATCTTGGAATCGATTCCTAATTGGATACATGAGGAGGTAGAGGGGGTAGTAGCAGAGGCGGAGGAGGAGGATGTTACAGAGGAGAGTCAGCCACCATCAAACTCCAATAGAGGGAGTTGTACTTGGCAGTAGCACCAGTAGAAGACACCAGAATCTAGCTCGTGTTTCTTCTACAAGGCCTCAGAGTCCAATGCCAGCCCCAGGAGCTTCTTCCTTTAAAGGAAAAGCCATTTCTGGAGCCATCACCTTTTCCCGTAAAAGGGGCAGAGGGAATCATTAGTTTTTATCTAATTTTATTTTAGATGACTCATGATTATGAGATACATTTGTCACTTATTATATTTTTTGATGATATTTTGAGGTTTTAGACTCAAAACATGATTCAGTGTTGATCTGTGATGTATTCGCGTTTACGAGACATCTTATAATGTTCCCAAGCCAATTTTTTGCTTGGAACACTAACTGCTCACTGCCAATGGTTGTGTGTATGTTTATTTGCAGGTTTGCTCTTGGAGTTATGTTTTAGGGTTTGTAGATTCAGTTATCACACATATGAATATAGATCTGAAGATGCAACATATGAAAGTACAAGAGATAACAAGAAGCTCCAAATATAGAACCAAAACATCATAGATCTAGAATAACATCAGATAGATCCAATAGCTGAGAAAAGAGCTGCTACAAAATGCTTCGAATAAGAAGATATAAGCCTCCAAAGGATGAATACAAGATGAAGACCAAAACAAGATGAACTAGGGTCAAGTCCAAACCCCCATGGCTGAAGATACGTCCTCCTGGATAACTGTGAAGGAGCATATTTCGTCCTAGCTGCTGGAAGCCTCCAAATGGCACCAAACTCTGTAGAATGATAGATCGGGGTGAGTAGAACCCCCTCCTGAAGTCTCAAGCCGAAATGTCAAGAGATGCTCCTCCAAATGTTGAATCCTCAAGTAAAATTGCGCCCTCCTGAATACTGTCAATGCCCAATAATCCGGCCCTGATGGAGGAGACCTCCAAATGCCCTGAAACTCCCTAGAAAGATAGATCGGGGCAAGGTAAGCCTCTATGTGAAGTCTCAAGGTGAGATCTGAAGTTTTACTCCTCCAAACTAAATAGATCTGATTCCTAGTAGCACCCTCCTTTCCTCCAAATCGTGCCAATGCTCTAGGAAATCAACTGGATGATATAACTCTCTCAAAATGCACTAGAGTTGATGATCAAGGACTTGCAAAGAAAACCCAAGTGCTCAAATCTCCAAAAGCCTTCTCAAACTCTTGGATCGAATCTTCCTTCAAACAATGATGTGCCCCCTTGCTGGAAACCCTCAAGGGTATGGCATGTTGCTGCCCTGAATGAGTGATGGTACCTGTGGCTGTTGTAGGATGGTGTGGGTGGAGTATTGCATCCCGGAGACCAAGCTTGGAACAAGAGAGGTGGGATCTTTCACCACCGAGTTGTCCTCTAGGGTTTGTGTTCTCAAAACCCTCAAAACTGTGTGCTCTAGAGCCCAAAAGCAAAATGCAATAATAATCCAAGACGAGTGAGAGGTGTGCCCTTGCCTTTCCTTTATACCTCCAATCTGTTTCTCTGTTGAGTTAGTTAACCCCTAGGGTTAACTCCTAACTCAACCTCATGTGTTCTATTTCTTCATTGAGTTACTTTTCCTTCTTCAAGTCAACTTAATATTATAAAGTTGAGTTTAGCTGACTTTTCCCCATGCTGCATGGTGCATGAGACTATTGTCTAGTGGGGATGACTAGACTACTGAGTCTCTCCAACCCTCTTCATCAAGAGGTGGGGGACATTACACATCTTATACATCTTATATATCAGTTCTCTTTTCATATTTATGTGGAAATGCATTTATTTGATGTTGTTGATGCTTTAGATATTTAAAAATTTGAAAAAAATGAATATTTTTGTATTTTTTCGTTCTTACGACATTTTCCGATATTTTTCCTGATGTTGCCGATATTTTGGTTTTTGGACCCTTGGCGACATTTTCGCCGACACGATGTTGGTAACACTGGATGATACACACTGAATGTGAATGTCTCTTCAAAAATAAAAATAAAAATCCATTAGATTGAAAACCAGAAATGGCAATCTAATGAAGCCCCAAATTGAAAACCCATAATGGGCGGCTTGGTGATGCAAGTGCACCTAAATAATCAAAACATTCAAGACCATGGATTTCCAGCACAAGTGAGCGAGAGATTTGTAGTGATTCAGATACAAATTTCCTCTATTGTGGTAAGCAATCCAAAATTGGAGGGGCACCAGTTCTGTGCCACGAATGAATGGGAACAATGGGAGTAGACTGAGTCGGTTAGAGAATATCATGAACTAGGTGCCTTCATTCGTATGACCTCATATGATTTGAGGGATGGGTGTCTAAATTTAATGGAGCATAACAGTTGATTTTGTTGCACAAGAGCGTGCAAATCCTTCAGTTGGGGTTTAGATGAGCCCCAGAAATGTACTATTTTGCTCATCTTTTCTTGACCTTTTTTATGAGCATTTGAGCTCCAATCTACCTGTTTTGTACCCTTTCCTTTGTCAAAACCATCTATGATAACTTAGGTTTTATTCAGTAAATCTTTGCAATTTTATGAGTTTGGTAGTTTTTATGGGGATTTAGAGTGAAAAATACGAGTTTTAATGATTATCATGTGTTGAGCACTAACCATCTATGCTGCAGAGCAAGTCTAGGTGTTCATTTGCTGTAAAATGCAGCAATCTCGTGTGCTGCAGAAACCTTGTTTGCTGCAGAAACCATGTTTGTTGCAGAATCCCTGTTTGTTGTGGAAACCATGTTTGCTGCGGAATTCCTCAGTTTCTTCAGCACACTAATTTTGGGTGGAATTCTTAAAAAGCCAGTGGAACCCAGAACAAAGACTGGTGTACTTTCTATGAATCTAGCACCCCCAGCAAGAAGACAATCCATCATTTTCAGATTTTAATAAGTTAGGCATTTTGCAACTTCGTGGAAATTTGGTATTTCAAGAAGCTGTTAGGTTATATTTAGAAGTTGGTTATAGCTATTAGGGTTTTTCTGGGGTATAGGAAATGCCCAAGAAACCAAGAACCCTGCTCTATAAATGCAACAGATTTTAAACTATCTGGGTTCAGCAGTTCAGCAATACAATACATGAATTTTGTTGTACTTGTGATTTCCCAATAATAAAGATTGATGTGATTGTGTCAATCCATTTTTCTTAGTACAGTTTTAGTTAAGGGTTTCACCTGACAAAGCTTCAAGAGAAAGGACCCACTCTTGAAGCACATCCCTGGTTGAATCCCCTCTTTCTGTACATTAGATTTCTTTTCTGCAACTTTATTTATGTTGTGTGATTAGCTTAGTCTAATTTCTGCAACTTTGCTTCAGTTGTGTGATTAGTTTAACTTTACTTCTTTCCACAACTGATGGTTAAATTCCCCCCTTACAGAGTTAAATTTGCTTCTTGTTTTATTTTCTTCAATGGATGTAGCTTTCTTTTAATGGTTTTTGTCAATTAGAGTGCAATAGCAGTGGCTTTGAAAGACTCCACTTTTGCATATGAATAACTTAGGCATTCATAAACTAAATTAGTATATCCCAGAAAATTACAGCTTTATGGTTGCACATACATTGCATGGCATCTTGAAAGCTTATGCCCCTAAGTTGACATATTAAAACGTGCTCTTGAATATTCGGTGGCATTAATACACTGGAATGATTGAGCCACAAAATAAACTTCAAAGGAATAGATGTACTATATGGTTGTGGATTTCTTGCCATACTGTGATTCTATAGTACTAAGAGATCTCTACTAGAGTTATCCAAGGAAGATCCCCAACCTTGGGTGTCTACTAAGAGGCTCTATTTCATATTCTCAAGAAAAGATTGTTTAGTCTTGGTGAGACTCCAAGAGCCCTCGGTAAGATAGATTGATAGAAATAAACATCAAACATATAAAAACTATAAGCATTCTTTCATATTTGCAGAAAATTTGAAAATAATATTATTTTGAGAAATATAAATTTTTAATAATCTAACCTCCATATTTTTTATTGCTTTAAATTTATTCTCTCTCCATCTATAAACAAGATTAATGTATATTTCCAAATAAAAAAGATTAGTATATATTAATACCTCCATAGTTTATACACAATGATGGTTATAGTTGCCAGTGATAAATGAAGACCAGTCCAATGGCAAAGGCTTCAATCTAACTTTAATACGATACACTTTTTCCATATAGTTTCCCTTAAGTTTTCCTATGTGAGTTGCAAACTGTCCACGACACCATGGGACTGGGCAAAATGGTGGAGAGAAAAGGGAAGGAAACTCTATATTGATTATAGAATTAGATCAGTGAATACAGGAGCTGGGACAATAAGCAGATAAAATTGAGATGATTGAAAAAATAAGGAATATGACAGAAAACTAGAATACAGATGAGTCTGTTTCCTCTTTTTTGATCAGTGTTTACTTTACTTGTGGGTCATGCAAAGACCCTTCACCGTGAATGGGGGGGAGGATATTGGGCTAACAGCATGAAGATATGTTTGTGTATGCGGGACCAACAAACATGTAGGAACTACATTTTTCTATAAACATCAATATATTCAGTTTGAATAGCTAACACCTACAACCACGGACATTTTTTCTTGGGAGGCTATATGTTATTCTATTCCACCAAATCAGCAAAGACCGAGTTAAAAGAATTCTCTGTACCCACATTGAAAAGAAGATACTGTCAAACATTACAAGGTAGCAAACTGCAATCAATCATTTAGAGAAATATAGACACTACCTTGCTCTCGTCAAAGTCCAAGTCCACTAAAGCAGCCTTACTTGGAGTTGAATATTCCTCCAAACAATGAAAACTCTTTGAGCACCAAATCCGTGCTGTCTAAATTTACAGAAGAGAGAAATTAATTAGTTTTCCTAAAGTCGAAATACAAACTATAAGTGCAATCAATATACAAAACCATCCAAGGACTATTTCCTGCTGGTGGGATATCTACCTCACAAGCATATAAATATATAAGAGGTCAGTGAAAATAAATGCTAGTGTCCCAATAATAGTGTAACATATTTCAATTTCTTGCAAAAAATCGCAAGCACAATTGGGTCTCCAGAAATCTCAAGTATATAGTGAATTAACATGCAAGGATTAATGACCATGTAGTACTAGGTGTTAGGTGTTAGGTGTTCCTAGGTTACGTAAGTGAGGTGATGTATACATTAATGATTGTAAGTAATAATATAGTAGTGTAATCATAATTATCTCCACAGTTAAGACAACCACCTCAAAAAGCAGTTGAACAAAATATCATCTCTATTATGTGAGCAATTCTTGTTTAATAAAATGTGCATCAAAGCATTGTGATTGTTTCTCAATCATTTCTCTCCTCTCATAAAAGATTTAACATGGTATCAGAGCCATGTTTTGGGGCATGCACATTCAGTGCACATAAGCTTAGAGGAAGAACATGAAGCTTGTGCGTGGGTGACATCACTAAAACTGAAGACGACAAGTTTGTTTGGCATCAAAGTCATTCTTGGGCCAGACTTCGGTCAAATACCTTGATTCCTCATTAACCAACATGGGGAATACACAAATCCTGACAAAGTAAAAGTACTAAAGAATGACCCACTCCCGCCACCATTTCAAACTTGGAAGTATTTTCTAGGTGACATGAGCTTCTACAGAAAGTTCATTCACCACTACTCCCATTTTGCTTGGCCTATAAATCAGTTCACCAACAAGAAAACTCTCGCATGGGGACTAGAGTCTGACATGACTTTCCAAAGATTGAAAGATGATCTCTGCTCCGTGTTATCCGTCATTTTGCATAAGGGCTACACTAGTGAAAATTTTCACTACACTTGTGAT
The DNA here is from genome assembly GCA_009831015.1 of Picea engelmannii. Classification (NCBI taxonomy): domain Eukaryota; kingdom Viridiplantae; phylum Streptophyta; class Pinopsida; order Pinales; family Pinaceae; genus Picea; species Picea engelmannii. The sequence continues at coordinate 54,257 of ML791129.1, forward strand.
TTTTATCACAAAGGCAGGTTTATAGGTTGAAGGCCTAGGGATTGTACTTTTACTTGATGAGGATATCTTGATGACATTGATACTTGGGTTGTAATGGTGATTACTTGGTTATGGAGCCCCTATGATCATTGTATAGTTGATGATATATGTCAATATATGATACAATTGTAAAGAATGCGCTAGCACTTTTGGGCTAAGCTAACATTGTATTTGCATCCTGATTTGATTGGCGTCATCATGGCATAGAGCGCTTCACATATACCCCCTCTTCTTTCATATGGTTTATTGCTTTGATGAGTGGGTTTTAGCATGGTTAGAGCCTAGAGGCCCATTACTCCAATGCCCTAGCTCTTATGGATGTTTTTCACACATGGATGGGTTGCTTATGAGGTGGATCATGATCCTATGTGGAGCGCTCCCCTTCATTGTGTTGATGCATGGTAGCATCAGACAAGTATTTCCGCACAGGTCGATGTATCTAGACATGTGGAAATCGTACAAAGCCTTCTATCCTTGATTTTACTTTAATTAAAGGACTTATTAAAGTAAATTGTTTTTATTAATTAATTAATTGAATTAATTGAGTTATTTAAGGAAATGCTAAAAATTAGCATTTAATCTTAGCCATTGATCTCAAGTGAGGTGAGAAGTAATCTCAACCGTCAATCACTTTGGACTATACGGTTAGGTTATAATTCAAGATTATAAAAGCAAGGCTAGGGTAAAGGAGAAGACACTTGAGGATTGGATCACGAAGGATTGTGATTCAAGGAGATCTTGGATAGATGTAGAAGGAATTTCATCTAGAGATCAGATCAAGGAGAAGAGAAAACAGAGGTAGCTGCAAGTGAGTTTCAGCAGAGCGAAGCCACAGGAAAGGCTCAAGCCATATGGAGTTTGTCGTACAGTCCTTGAGGTCGTGTACGCGGGCGTTAGTAGAGACAGGTGTGTATACGCGGGTTTACTTAAGGAAAGGCGTGTACACCACAAAAAGCATGACAGATATGGGTTGTACAGTAGATCAGACTTTGTTAGGTTTGTCTATAGTTGTATTTCTCTCAGTGGGCCATTATGCCTGTTACGGGAGCCCTAATTTTATCATAATAAAATCATCTCAGTACTCATTTTCCCTCCAGGGTTTTTCAAGGGGTATCTACCCAAAAATATTGGTGTTTATGTGTGCATGATTTGGTTTCGAGTTTCGCTTCCGCTATCTTTATTTGAGTTGAATATTCCAACAGTATATTTTTGTTTTGTGAGCTGCTAATCTGATTTGCAGTAAGGAAATCACTACATAACAAGATACCTAGTTGCCGAAGTAAGGTTTTCATAGCAATTGATAGCAGATCTACAAGAGATCTTAGCAAATCCATAACTAGCAGGCACAAATCGAAGGACAGATTTCAGGCAAGCAGTCGTACTGAGGAAGAACTAGGGTTTTGCAGTTTTATGAAGTTGTACACAGGTTGTAGAAGGAACAGGCGCATACATACGCAGACGTCTTTGGATATAGTCGTGTATACGCGAGCTACAGTAAGCACGGGTGCTTACATACGCGGGTTCCAGTCTGGAAAGTCGCATACATACGCGGGTTCCAATCTTGACATGCGCGTACAGGTTAGTACAGGACAGTACAGGGGAAATTTCAGCAGCGGGTTATTTCCGAGGTAGTTTATCAGGTCTAAGGGATGGCAGCAGCACCTCGGAAAGTTGAAGACAGATTGGATGGAGCATCCAACTTCCTATCTTGGAAAGCAAGAGTAACTTTGGCATTGTTGCCGCCTTATAAACACCTCGGGAAGCGTGGAATAAATCTTCAATCCATTGGGTCTGTCCTTGGGGGAAAATCTCGAATCAAGTTGTTGTCACCTGATCCTCGACTCCTCCGTCTAGGCCAACTCCTAGCGAAGCCAAGGGGGGTAGTCCCTAAGAAAAGAATCTAAGGATTAACTAACTAAGTACAACTATTGATCTAGGAGTTTATTATGAGACAAAAACAAGAACAACTATTCTAGCAGCATATATGACAAAAATAATAGAAATTGCTTATAATAAAGACACAAAACAAGTAAAGCACTTCACCATAAATGATTTATACTGAAAGCAAATGTTGATACTTGAAATGAAAAGATAATAAGAAAAAATGAATATAGACCAGTGCCAAAAGTAAAGGTTGTTGCAAGATAAATGAAAATTGCTACTATTCGAGTTGTGTTGCAAGTGCTCTTGAGTCTTGACAAATTTTATTATTAAATGAGTTCGTTAAGTGAGTAGATTTATTGTGAAGTGGCTATTGTGAGCACAAGTCCACTTATGAGTGTGAAGTGCGTGGAGTGATAACAATAAAAGAAATCTAATCTAGATGTGGCCCTTTAGAGGTTATTCCTCAAATTGGATGCAAAGAATTACGCTGGAGATCCAACGAGGAGAATATCACCACGACTTCACGGAGGTCCTGTTACCTCTCTAGGAGGTACCCTAGAGTTTTCATTTTTCTTGGCTACACCATTGTAAGCCCAAGGATGCAAGTTAAAGCCATGTAAACCATAGTGGATGGTTTTGTAGTGGACTTCCAGATTTAGTCCGATCATGATCAGTCTCCTTATGTCCCCCTCTCACCATCTCTCGTCCTGGATAGGATTGGAGGTTGTGGCACGGATCTATTGGCACACATGATTGTCTGAAGCCACAGGTATTATGTAGGGGTGATTGCAGTTTGTGGGGCCTCCAGTCCATGTCATGCACACCTATGTCTTCCCACATGGTTATTTCATTGAGTTTGTAGACATACCCTGGCCATGGTGCATCATCATTCTGTTCTCAACATGGCAGTCTCACAAATTTTTCATCAGTGCACGTCTTGTCATGCAATGCATGTCTTTTGAGGCGATGGCCCCTGTAGGAAAAATACAACATGGGTTCAGATTGAACAACGTAAATTCACAAGCAAAATCCATATGGAAAAATTGTGATTAATTAAATATTGAGGGAGTTTTCACCATTGCACATCTTTCCATGTAGAGGTCCCCAAGGCAAAAATACAACATGGGCTCAAAATGACCAGAAAGAGATCATGAGCAAAACCCATGTTGCAAAGTTGTGATTGACAAAATATTAAGGGATTTTTTAGCATTGCACTTCTTTTCATACAGACACACCTTTGAGGCAAAAATACATGGGTTCAAAATTAGCAAAAAAAAAATCATGAGTAAAATCCATATCTCGGAATTTTGGTTGATGGAATATGGAGGTAGATAAGTCTCCCCAAAGGAAAATCGTCCCATTTCTTCTACAAAATCGTTGAGCACATTTTACAAGGTCAAATGGTCAAGGAGTGGAATGTTTGGGGTATTCTAGCATTGGAATAATTTTGGCAAGTCAAAGATTCTTACTCCACATGCAAAATAATTAATTTTATTCAAAGATGCTCTATTTCCAAGCAAAGTGGTTTATTCAACAACCAAATGACCAAATTATCCTCTTTGGGACAAATTGCAACTACTCGTTAATTGATTTGACAAGTCAAACTAGCCGTTGGAAGGAAGAATAATCAATGTGGACAAAATATAGTTGTTATGCTCATTTCTCAAGGGGAAATTGTCCCTAAGTTTATTTCCTCTACTAAATAAATTGGTCAAGTGATTTTTAAATGGATTTATCCCATTTTTTTACCAAGATTGATGTAATAAAAACATATTGTCAAGTGGTTTAGCCTCCAACTAATTGTGGATGTGCAAACCAAGAATATTTTTTCTAATGAGGGAGTTAGAAACTAG
>ML791129.1:114787-129700 GCA_009831015.1 Picea engelmannii
ACTGAAACTCAATACCCTAGCCAGCGAATGCAAGGGATGATGCACCTACACTTGTGGCAAGCACAAAAAGAGTACCTACAGCAAATCCAAAGAGGGCCGCACCTGTACCTTCATCAAACTCAGGAGAGGACGCACCTGAACATGCACCAAACAGCAATCAAGGGAAGAGGAAAGCAGCGGCAGCTAAAAACTCATACACAGCGGCAAAGAGGCAGCAGCCATAGGCTCATCCACAGCTGAGAGAAGGCGGCAGCCAACATGTATCCACAGCAGATCAAGAAGTAGCTCTCCACAGAATAATACAAAGAGGCCGCAGACTTAGAGAGAGGCTCAACGCTAGCACAAGAGAATGATAGGTGACTAGAAGGTGAGAGGGGGGGGGTTTATTATATAGTAATTTAGGTTAGGGTAAGGGTTAAATTAAATTAAATTAAAATCACATGTTTAAATTCAAATTTAAACATGTGATAATAACATTTAAATTTTAACTTTAAATTTAACCCTTTAATAAGACCAAAAACCCCAAAACAATAAAGCATGGGTAAAGGAGGGTTTGCAAAGTGGCATTACTCATTCCTTCATATCACATGGTGAACCTATTACTTTATCATCACTGCATATGGGACTTATCCCTCTTGTGGTTATGTCCTTCTTCAAGGAAGGTCATGTACCATCAAGTACTTGATAGAGAATCAAGTAGCCCCGGGACTTTTCTTGGGGTCTTATCCACCAAGGTCAGAGACCAAGGATCAACCCATGCCGTATGCATGGGTACCCTGGACTTTTCCAGGGGCCGTAGGCTTATCTAGGGGCTTTAACTGCTTGGTCATAGACCAAGAATCAACCCATGTCGTATGCATGGGTACCCTGGACTTTTCCAGGGGCCCTAGGCATATCTAGGGGCTTTAACTGCTTGGTCATAGACCAAGAACCCCAGTCGTATACTGGGGGCCCTCGCAAGGGTCGTTTGCCATGGCACTGACTGTTTGGTCCCAGACCAAGTACCCCAGGAGTGCACTGGGGGCCCTAGACTTATCTAGGGTCTTAGCCATCCTCCAGGAGAATGGCTCTCGCAGCTGCTTATAAATTTAACACTTCTCTTTCTGCCTATTACAATTACATTATGACCAATCCGCAAAAGGGGATTTGGTCCTTTTGCAATAGCCAACATGATCAATCCACAATGGGGATTGATCCAATGAATAATATATCAAATAATAATAAGAATACACTTTGCAGTTACATTATTTCAACAACTCAAACAATTCATTGCATGTGTGTTTTTGCTTAAACTAATGTGCTCTTGAAGACTTTTGTGTAGAGAAACACACAGTGCAGAAACTTGCAGGTATCAGTGTTGCATGTAATATCACTCTCTTGGAGAGGAAAAGGAGCTCGATTGCTTCCTATTTTCTGTCCAAGAAGATTCTTAAGGAAGGCATTCACACTCTTATTCACATCAAGGAGAACCCCATAGCTCAAATTTTTCAAGCTCAAGCGGAAACTCAAAATCTCGATAAAATTATTTCCCCTTCTTTTCTTTCTTGGTTGCATGTTGTTTAGAATAGTTTTAAAGTTTATTTTCAACATCTAAAGGCTGCATGCATTTGTTTCCTAGATCAAATTATAATTTTGTCAACTTTTTTAAAGAATAGATCTAGGCATTTTGAAGCAATTTATTTCGTCTTTTCATCTAAATTTTAGATCAAAGTTCTTTGCTTAATTTTAAGTTGTTTATCAAGTTGTTTAGAGATTGTATGTTTGTTGTCCTAGAACAGCAAACAAAAGTCACTAAAAAGAGCCTAAGTTAGGTCTGTTTTAAGTCTCAAAAAAGCCCTAAGATTTACCTCTTTGCCTTAGAGAAAATTTCAATTTTTTTTGATAAAAAAATTTATTGTTTAGAACTCTTTCTTAGCTTGTTCTAACTTGATTTACTTGTTGTTTTATTGCAGCAATTACAGATTCAAGAGGAGACTCTGCCTGTTTTAGGCAAAATCAAGGCTTCCAGGGCACCCTGGGGGTTGTGACTTCATCAAAACGAAGTTTCTCTTTTCTCCCTTTTCTTCTTGTACTCTCCTTGACGATCCAAAAATAAGGATCCCTCTTCTTCTAAAGGAGCTAAAAGATCAAAGAGAACTCCAATTCTCCATTGTAATAGTGCAATAAAAGCGGGCCCTTTGTGCCCAGTTTCTTCATCCCCTTAGGGGGATTTGTGTTGTGGTTTGTTCTTTTGTCTCTTAAAGTTGTGCATGCTTAAATCTAATAATCAATTACACAAGTCAAACATATCAAACACACTACAACACTCTAACTTCATGCATGTTAAACCAATTCTCAGATTTTCATGCATATTTAGTTTCAAGTAATTTCCTTTCTTCAATCAATTTTCCAATAACATTTAATTTCCAAGCAATATCTTGTTGATCTCTCTCAAATACAAAGCAAGGTATATAAACTTAATTGTTGCAATAAATTTCTTTCATTTTCAAGTGTTTTGTGTAAGTGTCTCATTTACAAAGCAGGGTCTGTGATCTATCTGTTTTATTTCTATCAAGTAATTGAACCTTGCTAGTATAATTAGGGCAATCTCTGAGTGGTATTGTTCGTCTAAGACCTCTACCCTGGGTGGAGTGTGTCAAGTCAAGGGGTAACTCGTCTCGTTGGACCTATGGCACACCCAGTCGGCAAGTTTTAGATTGGTGAATAATACATAAGGGGGCCAAACACTTTTCACCAACTAATTACAAAATTTACCTTAATAAAATCTTCAATCTACACTGCCCACGACTCCCTTTAAGGCACTGGTTAAAATATACTTTCAATCTTTCTTATGTGAGCAGTTTTACTTATGCATGTTATCTAATTCTCTTTATGCTCTTGATTATTGCAGATGTTGTATCCTTTTGATGCATAAATGTTTCATGAGCAAAATGTTCTTTATGATGATAAATGCTAAGTGGTGAATGATCGAATTTCATTTTTAGCAATAAACTCCTAGAATAAAGTGTTTTTCTTTCTTGGTTTAGAAAAGCTTTAGTTTTATTTTTATAGGGACTACCCCCCTTAGCTTCGCTAGGAGTTGGCCTAGACGGAGGAATCAAGGATCTGGTGACAGCACCTTGACTCAAGACTTGCCCCCAAGGACACACCAAGTGGATTGAAGGTTTCTTCCACGTTAACCCAAGTGTGTATTAGGACGGCAACATGCTCTATTGTGCCTTGACAAGTCAATTGTAAATTAGAAAGATAAAGTGGACAGGTCAGCCCTAACCTAATTTTGGGGGCACAACTTGTATTTATAAGAGGCTAGGTGCCTCACTTGAAGGACACACACAACTAGATCTCTCACACAAGAAAAGGTGTGCAGGTCTAAGAGAGTGACGCGGCTACAAAGGAAGGGTCACACAGCTACAAAGAAAGAGCGTTCTGGTGAAGGGTTTTGGTTATCTGTTGGAGGACTATCTTGGTATAGTGGTGCGCTACTCGATTATGGTCAGGGTTCCTGGTTTATCTTCTGTTTTGGTGAGATCTCTCTTGAGAGAGACATTGTACTTGTTGAATAATCTATATTGAAGAAGCTTTGTTGGGTTTTCTCCCCCACGAGCGTTTCCCAGGATAAATCTTGTGTATATTGTGGATGTTTTTCTTTTAGTGATCCTTATGCATGCAGTTATTGTTTTAATAGTTTAAAGTTATAGAATATTGAACACACTTAACTTCTTAAGAAAAATTTTAACAAGAGGAAATCTATCCATTTTAGCACACCAAGCTCAATGAGCTTGCTTAACACCATAGAGAGATTTCTGAAAGCAACATACAAGGCTGGAGTCATTCTAAACATAGCCAGGAGGTTGTTCCATGTAGATTTATTCTTGGAAATCCCCATGCAAGAAGGCAGATTTAATATCCATCTAAATGGACCTGTCATTTATGTGAGGCGGCAAAGGCTAGAAAAAGGTGGATGCAATTCATTTTGGCAACAAGGGCAAAGGTTTCATTATAATCAACTCTTTCAATTTGAGAAAATCATTTAGAACCTAACCGAGCCTTATGTCTTTCAACACTTCCATCTGATGCATACTTAGTTCTATACACCCATTGCCTCTGACAAGTTTTCTTCCTTTTGGAAGAAGTACAAGATCCCAAGTATCATTCACCATTAAGGAATGTTATTCTTCATGTAGAAATTCGAGGTACTATGAGGCTGGCAAAACAGGTCTGTCCTTGACATGAAATTTGGCTCTAAGTTTCAATCTCCAAGGCTGTCCTTTGTTGTTGTTTTAGGACAGAAAGCAGTGAAGTAACTTTCTGCTCATAATTTTTATGGTTAAGTGCTCTTTTGAGGTGCCCTTGCAAGTGTTTTCTATTGAATTTTAATGCTTAGCTCATGCACATGTGGTTTATTTCAATTTAGCATGTACTTGAACCATAAACAATGCAGCAATACCATACACAAGTGTTGCAATAACCAAAATCACAAGAAGAATAACCATGCACAAAAACACAAAAGTTTATCCTAGGAAAACCCTTCTCAATCAAGGGAAAAACCCAACAATCTTTTGTTATATTCTCAAGAGAAGATCCCCCACACCATAGACCTTAGCACACAAGAAGGTGCTTACAAAACCTAGAAACTTGCGCCTAAGATAAGTGCACACTTCATTCGTACAACTCCACTTGAGAGAATGTTACAAGTGTGTGAGTGAGTTAGATCCACAATGGGGATCTACTCCTATTTATACAAGACCTAGCACATCAAGAGGATGTATCTATTGGCGCAATAGGGTCGACCTCTTCAACTGAAAAATATAATTAATCATTACACAATATTAATTATCTCTTACATGGTGGGGCTGACGTGTACCCTTTACAACACAAATTAGGGTTACAACAAATCTTACTCTCGAACAATATAGCAAGGATCTCTCTAATCCTCTAGTGCTCAACGACTGGGGACACGTCCACTTGTGCTCACCCACAGGGACGTCACTCTCAACAGATTAACTCAACTGAGTCCACAGGAGTACCCATCTGGAGAGCCATCTCAAGCCGACTCAACTAAGTCCATAGGAGTAAAAGGCAGGGGACCATCTCAAGCCGACTCAACTCAGTCCAAAGGAGTACAAGGCAGGAGACCATCTCAAGTCATCTCAACTCGATCCAGAGGAGTAGACAAGAGACCACACGTCATCACAACTCAGTCCAGAGTCTGACGCACACCCATCACATGGGCACACCCAACACATGGGCTTTCTCACAGATCGTCTCAACTCAGTCCAGAGGAGAACGATATGGAGAATGTCACACGACACTGCAATCATCAACACTCCCTCTCAACTAGAAAGGCATTCTCCACCAGTCCAAGTCTCTCACGGAAGTACTCGAACTTCGTCCTGGCAAGCGGTTTGGTGAAGACATCTGCAACTTGCTCGTGTGTAGAAAGGTATTGCACATGTATTGCTTTCCTCTACACTATATCTCTGATGTAATGGTATTTGATCTCAATGTGTTTCAATTTATCGTGAAACACGGGATTCTCGGAGAGCTTCACACAGCTCTGGTTATCGCAATGGATAACAGTGGAATCCACCTCATGACCAAATAAATCTGCAAGGAGCTTGCGAAGCCACAGTGCTTCGCAGACTGCCACACATAATGCAATGTACTCTACTTCTGCGGTACTCAAAGCCACAGAAGTTTGGTTCCTGCTGCACCAGGAAACCATGGCAGAACCCAAAGTAAAACAACAACCGAATGTGCTCTCTCGGTACACTGCGCTCCATGCCCAATCTACATCAGCATATCCCTGCAATCTCATGTCTACACCAAAGGCATATCTCAGGCCATAACCAACTGTGCCTCGTAGATATCTCAACACATGCTTCGCTGCTATCCAGTGTGTCTATCTCGGCTGACTCATAAACTGACTGAGTACATTCACTGAATAGCATATATCAGGTCTGGCGTTAACCAGATACATCAATGATACAATCAGTTGTCTGTAAAGATGTTGCTTGACTCAGAAGAAGCCTCGTTCATCTTCTTCAAATTCATCACCATCGATGTAGGCATGGATCTGTAGTCTGTCAACCCAAATTTCTTCAATATCTCGACTGTATATTTTCCGTGACTTGGGAAAATCTCATCAGTCCTCTACCATACTTCTAGTCCCAAGACGTAGTGCATCATACCAAGGTCCTTCATATTGAATTCAGAAGTCAATGCACACTTGCATTCAGCAATAAGACTTTCTGAACCGGTGAGGAATAAATCATCAATGTATAGGACCAAAATCAGACACTCATCACCAACAATGTGATAGTATAGGTTGGGATTCTTCAACACTATTGTTGAAGCCCAAACTCATCAAGTATCCATCAATCTTCTCATACCAAGCACAAGGTGCCTATTTTAGTCCATACAGGGCTTTCTTCAACGTGCACACATGAGACTTCTACTCATGTATCACGAATCCATCTGGCTGCTCGATGTAAACTTCTTCCTCAATCTCACTATTGAGAAAGGTTGTCTTTACATCCATCTGATGCAGTCTCCAACCCATGGATGCGGCAAGGGAAATAATCGTATGGATGGAATTGTATCAGGCACCAGGAGCAAATGTCTCCTCATAATCTATTCCCTCCGCCTGAGAGAATCCTCTAGCCACAAATCTCGCTTTGTACTTCTCGACACTTCCATCAGCTGCATGTTTGATCTTATAGATCCACTTGGAAGTCACTACAGACTTCCCTTCTGGTCTCGGAACAATATCCCACACATCATTCTTCACGATGCACTGATACTTTTCGGTCATGGCATCTTGCCAAACCTGCTAACCTGTTGCTTCTCCATGACAAGAAGGCTCAGTATCAATGATGTGGCTCATAGCTGAAATATAGCTCGAAAATCTTTGTGGTCTCTTGCTCTCTCGGAATGTGCCACGAGGAGTTGCATGTCCTTCTGCCACCTACAGAGTTTGTCAAGCCCAAGAAGGCCTCGTATGGCCTACTGCAATGTCTCTGGGAACATCAACTGGAGCTATGGGATCAATTGGATCAATAATTGTCTCCCTCTGAACTGCTGAAGGGGGAGAAGGTACTATCTCTTCATTTTTCTCACTGTCAATCTCCATCTGAGATTCTCTGGATCAGGCTATCTCTTCCTCAAAAGTGACATCTCCGCTTAAACAAACAGGTACGGCTAAGGCATTCACTGAAGAATTTCAGAGGTTGGTCGTGATGGTACAAGATATATCACCAACCAGACTCATGATGCTCTTCAATAAAGGGTTGATGGAGCCCTTGAAGGATTGGGTAAAGGATTTTAATCCTACCAACCTACAGGATGCTATCTGGAGGACGAGGGACCTAGGACCAGCTGCTAGGCCGAAATTTATACCCAGACCACCTCTTAACACTGGGGGGAAGAGACCAAAGGCCTCCAATGAATCAGGGAGGACGTGACCTAAGGGGTTTTGACAGGGGTCATGGCAGAGTGGACGAGAACACCAGGAGAGAGCTAAGGAGGAAGCAACTTTGCTTGACTTGCAAAGAACCATGGAACCCGGCACACAAGTGCATGGGCCGTGGTCAAGTTCATTACATAGAAGTCACTTCAGACAACGAGGAAGAGGAGGAGATCGGCTAGATACAGAAAATTGAGGCCGAAACCCTTGAGACAGCAGAGGAGATTCCAGGACAGGACAGTAGGACTGAGGAGAAAGCCACCTTAGCATCTATCAGCAGAGTGCCTAAATACAACACCTTCCCGATGAGGGGAGTCTTGCAGGGACAGAAGGTATCGGTCCTGATTGATGGGGGAGCTTCTCATAACTTCATTGATTCAGCATCGCTGAAAAGGAGGCATATACCAACAGTAGAGTTTGAAGGGTTCAAGGTGGAGGTAGCAGGTGGAAGCACTATGCCTTGTGACAGGTACATTCTTGGTATGAAGCTAACATTGGGTAGGCATGAGCTGGTACAGGACATCTATGTCATGGATCTTCCAGATACCAACATTATCCTTGGAGTTCAGTGGCTCAGTACGTTGGGGCCTATCACCACCAACTACAAAACCATGGAGATGTCATTTACAGAGGAGGGTGGATGAAAGGTAGTGCTCCGAGGCATGACAAGGAATGTTGCAAAGGTGGTCACGGCCAAGAGGATGGAGGCCATCTTTCGAAGAGATGAGATAGTATATGCAGCAGAATGCAGGATTTCAGCACGTGTGGATGAGCAGGGTAAGATTCACTACACCCCAGAGATCCAAGAAATCCTTGACAAACACCACAAAGTGTTTGGGCCGATTCCTCCTGGGGTGCCACCAAACAAGGAGTTTGAGCATATTATTGAGCTAGAGGGAGGAGCTAAACCAGTCATCACCACACCATACAGGCATCCAAAGAAGTACAAGGACGAGATAGAGAAGGCCATCAAGGAACTTTTGGACATGGGGCACATCAAGCCGAGCACTAGCCCTTTTGCTTCTTCAGTAGTGCTAGTTAAGAAGAAAGATGGCACTATGAGGATGTGCATTGACTTCAGGGCCTTGAATAAAAAGACAATCAAAAACAGGTACCTGATACCAAGGATTGATGAGTTGTTAGACGAATTGCACGGAGCTGTCCACTTCACAAAGATTGACCTTCGTTCTGGGTATCATCAGATCAAGATGAGGGAGGAGGACATCTCAAAAACAACCTTCAAAAACAACCTCCAGATGTCATTACGGCCATTATGAGTTCTTAGTGATGCCCATCAGGTTAACCAATGCCCCAACCACGTTCCAATCTTGTATGAACCACGTGTTCAACAAGCAACTGAGGAAGCACCTATTGGTATTTTTTGATGACTTGCTCATTTACAGCAAGACGTGGGAGGAACACCTCCCGCATGTGGATCAGATTTTGTCAATTATGGAAGAACAGTCACTATACGCTAAGGAGTCCAAATGTGAGTTTGGAATGACAGAGGTGCTTTACTTGGGGCACATCATTGGAGAAAAAGGGGTGCAGGTACATCAGGAAAAAATAAAAGCCATTATGGAGTGGCCTACTCCTAAGACACTCACAGAATTAAGAGGATTTTTGGGCATATGCACGTACTACAGGAAATTTGTCAAGGGGTTTTCTCAGCTGTGTGCACCCTTGACAGATTTGACCAAGAAAGAAGCCTTCAAATGGAATGAGGAAGCTCAAATGACGACGGACAAGATGAAGAAAGTGATGAGTACGTGCCCAGTCCTAGCTCTTCCAGATTTCAACCTACCTTTCACCTTGCAGTGTGATGCCTCAGGAGAAGGGATAGGGGTCGTACTAATGCAGAATAGGCACCCTCTTACCTATGAGAGCCGAAAACTCAGGGGTCCTGAGCTACTCTACAGCATTTATGACAAAGAAATGATGGCTATCATGCATGCACTATCCAAATTTCGGCAATATCTGGTAGGTGCACGATTTGTGGTCAAATCAGATCATAACAACCTCAAATACCTTTTGGAGCAGAAGGACTTAAATGAGAGGTAGCAAAAATGGGTAAGCCGAATACAGGCCTATGACTTTGACATTGAATTTGTCAAAGGGAAGAACAACGTGGTGGTTGATGCATTGTCTAGGAGGCCATCCATCTTTGCCATGACTGGTGTATCGGTTGACTGGAAAGACCACTTGGTGATGGAGTATGCAAAGGATCAGTTCGCTTGTCAGCTACTGGATGGACAGGTACAGGATGATAACTTCAGAGTCATAAATGACCTCATCTACTACAAGGGCCGAATCTTTTTGGTTCCTGGATCGGCCTTCAAGGCCAAAGTATTGTGGGCATGTCATGACTCACCGATGGCAGGGCACCAGGGATCAACAAGACGTACAGGTAGGTAAGAGAGAGGTTCTCATGGAAGGGCCTCAAGGAGGATGTAATAAACCATGTAAAGGAGTGTACTACATGCCAGGTAAACAAGGATGAGCATACTCACCCAACAGGACTACTACAACCCTTACCCATTCCAAAGCACAAGTGGGAAAGCATATCCATGGACTTCATCACAGGATTGCCAAGAACACAAGGAAAGGACTGCATTTTTGTGGTGGTGGACAGGTTGACGAAGTTTGCACACTTCTTCTCCATAGCCACAGACTTCAGTGCAGCACAGGTGGCCGAACTATTTTTCAGGGAGATTTTCAGGTTGCACAGTCTACCCAAGACCATTGTCAGTGACAGGGATAGCAGGTTCATGAGTACCTTTTGGCAGGAGTTGTTCAGATTGGTTGGTACGACCTTGACCCCTAGTACCAGCTATCACCCTCAGACGGATGGGCAAACCGAGATAGTCGACAAGTGGATAGAAGGCTACCTCAAGAATTATGTAGCAGGGCAGCAGAAGGCATGGGTCAGATGGTTGCACTTAGGAGAGTACTGCTACAACACCACCCAGCACATGTCCATAGGCATGTCACCGTTCAGGGCCTTGTACAGCTATGATCCACTATCTTTTGTAGAGATTGCTTTCGGTGACATCAGGGCACCTATGGTGCAGGATTGGGTACAACAGAGCCAAGACATTCTCAGGGAGCTGAAGGATCATCTACAGAGAGCAGAGAACCAGCAAAAGGTCTAAGCAGACAAGCACAGAGTAGAGCGTACTTTTGAGGCTGGTGACTTAGTCTATCTAAGGCTTCAACCATACCAACGAGCTTCTATAAAAAGAAGTGTAGCAGAGAAACTGCAACCCCGTTTCTTTGGGCCCTACAAAGTTAGCAGGAAGATAGGGGTCGTAGCTTATGAGTTGGAGCTTCCACAGGGCAGTAGGATACACAATGTCTTCCATGTGTCCTGCCTAAAGAGGGCCATCGGCCAACACATCACACCCATCGAGGTACTTCCTCCCATGGACGAAGAAGGGCAGCTTGTTCTGATTCCGGAAGAGATACTAGAGGTTCAGGAGAAGAGGCTTAGGAAGAGAAGCATCAGAGAGTACTTGATCAGGTGGAAGGATCTACCCATTGAGGATGCCACGTGGGAAAATGAACAAGTGGTGAGAGAAACAGGTTTGGAATTGCTTGAGGGCAAGCAATTTCTAGCAGGGGAGACTGTAATGTCCCCTACCTCTTGCTGAAGAGGTATTGAGAAGACTCAGTGACCTAGGCATCCCCACTAGGTCATAGTCTCACACTAAGGGGAAGGGTCAACCAAACTAAAGTTATATTATTAAGTTGACTTGATGAAAAGGTGAAAAAGGGTTAAAAGATAACTCAATGAAGGAATAGAAGCACTAGAGGTTGAGTTAGGAGTTAACCCTAGGTTGAGTTAGCGATTATTTTTGTCTTGGGCGCAAAAGAACCCAGGTCTGCAGATTGCACAGGAAGCGCCCAAGCGCAACATGAGAGAATCCTTTTAGTGACGAGTCAAGCGAGCGGGCGAAGTTTTGTTGTCAACGGCCGAGATCCACCTACATTTAGCACAAGGGACAGCTCCCAAAATTCAGGACAGATCTGGGGCATCCGATTCAATTGAGACGGTTGGATACCAGTCGACGTATCGCTATCGGGGTTTCGGGAGTCAAGGAGGTGTCCGTTTATTGCAGTTCAAATCGTCGATCGGCGAAACGCCGAAAGTACCTTTGGCGCCAAGCCCACGGTCTTAGCCCCAGGTCATTTCAGCGAGCCTGTAAAGGGGGACAGCCCCTTTTATAATAGCGCATACTTTTTGGGCCGTTCATCCTAAGGACGCGTGGCGCAAGATCTAGCCGCATCGGTGTTTCGGCATTCGGAAGTTCATGGAGTGAAAGTCTTGTGTCTTTGAACATCGCGAAACCCCGAACCCCGACAGCGCTGAAAGCGCCGAAACTGGGGCCCGCGACAGCACGAAACACTTTCAGCCGTCCTTCCAAAAGCGGGGCAGCTGGCGGCGAACTGAGCCATCTCGGCGTTTCGCCTATCGCGACTCCAAGGCGCAAAAAGCAGCTCCGCTATGTTCCGATGCGCGAGATGCCGGGATAATCCCGGACCCGGGCCCACAGCAGCGTCGGGTAAGTTCAGGACCGTTAGATCTCAGAAGGACGCGTGGCACCAGATTGAGCCGCCTCGGCGTTTCGTTCATCGCGATTTCTAAATGCAGGGATTAGCTCCTTCCCATTCACGAACGCTGAAAGCGTCGTGGTCACAGCCCGTGGTTACTTGGAGAAAGAAGGGAGCTGTGTAAAGGAGGCCAAGGCGCCGAGTTCAGTTACAGAGGGGATGATCGTGATCTCCATGCACCATCTGATCCGACCCCGACACTGGTTTTCACCTGGAGTTAACGAAGATAAGAAAAGGTGGTTGAAACCTCTCCTCAGGCATTAAGTGCAGAGTATGGATAATCTGGCAAGCGGTCTGCTCGAAAGGTCCTGTGTATCGATTTTCTCAAAGGAACCATGCCGAAGTCTGTGCACGCTAGTTGAGCACTAAATGGCTCAGCTACCCTCCTTCCAGGAGCCATGCGTAGTTAAGGTGGCGTTTAAAGAAAGATATCAATACGAGTTTGACTGAATTGACACCAAGCCTTGGGTGACTGGACGCGCCTCTGTGAGGTGAATTTTCTTGAGTATATAAACTCAGTCCTTGTATTTTGTGAGGTATCGATGGTAGAGCAGAGCTCCCTACTGTAAAGTTTTAACAGATATTCTAGTTTACTGGTTATGCATCTGTATATGAGATATCTTGTTTTATGACAGACAGTTTGTCTTACTCCATCTAATTTTCGTCTCATGCTAAGAGAGTCCGTGATTGACTGATTCGCGCGAATTATTGCAGTTATGTTATGATAAAAGATCTAGTGTTGCATTATTGCATTCTCTGGCTTTGCGTTTGAATGTAAGATGTTATTGCGTTTGGACGTCTTCTTCCACAGCCTGTTACAAACCCGATGTTAATAATAGACCTCTGCTTTCCTCTTATATAAGTCTTCCGCCTGTTCACCCTTTACTATGGCTCACTGTCTGAAGTTTAAATAAGACCTCACTCACCTATGCATGTCTGGCCTAGTTTTGGAGTTGGAATGATATTGTGTTGAGTTGGCTTCTATTCGGTCATCCCATCTATAAACCATCGTGACATAAAACTAATGGGCGTCGGGCTCTGCTCCTGCTAGCAATCCAGGAGTGACTTCCGTCGCCAACATTTCTAGCGCCGTTGTCGGGGACGAAATTGAAGATTTTCCCCGGGATTGAACGACAACGATTAACTGATTCTGAAGGTGCATCAGATATCAGAATTATCAAGATTGTTGTTGTGCACCTGGCGACTCCATTGTGACGACTCCGCTGGGAAGAGCCTGCTCTATTAATTGTGGCTTTCAGAGGCAGGCATACGCGGTCTCATCCACAGCTGCCTCTAGCCACGCCTGAAACAGATCCAGAGGCGGTGCTCAGAAAGGGAAAGGCCTCTGAAGAAGAAGTGTCCATCATCGAACCAGGTAATCCACCATATCCTTCTGTGGGAGCTCCTTTTTCTCCTCCTCAATTTCCCGACAGGCCTGTTTCTACAGTTTCCCGTTTCCTAAATTTTGGGAGTGTTCCTGTCGAGTTTTCCTCTCCGGGTCTGGGACCGAAGGGACAAGACCTTGTCACTCCCCTCTCCCCTGAAGTTGTACCCTGGCGTAGACCCAGGACCACAGAAGACTTCCCTACGCCTAGTTTAACCACCCCTATGCAAAGAGGAGCACCCGCTGACTCGAGCTCATTAGCTTTCTCCTTAAATCCCCTTTTGTTTCCCACTCCACTTCGAGACTCATTCTCAGTAACCCCTTTGCGAACTCCTCCTCCAAATTCTCCTCCACCTAATATTCCTACGGCTGGTGCTAATCCCCCTCTGAATAGAATGGACGCCATAGTTGCTGCTAGGTATGCTCCCTTGATCTTACCTCATCCTATGAATCCTTTCCCTACTGGAGACTACTTGAAATATATGCCCAAGTTCACCAGGGAAGGGGGCATAACTGCGGAAGAACACCTGGCTGCTTTCTACAGTTATGCAAACAACCTGAACATTGGAGATGAAGATGTCTGAATGAGGGTTTTTGTCCAGAGCCTGGATGGTGAGGTTAGGAAATGGTTTAGAGGATTAGCTCCCGGATCTATTGCTGGGATTGAAGCCCTGAATAATGCTTTCCTGAGGCAGTGGGGAGATAAGAAGGATTTCATGTATTATATGACTGAGTTCGGGTCTTTGAAGAAGAAGGAAGGAGAGTTTGTCTCTGACTTCTCCAAAAGATTCAATAAAATGAACCACAAAATCCCCGCAGAGATTAAACCCTCAGAGGCCTCTGCTAAGATCACTTACTCTAGTGCTTTTGATCCCGATTTCTACCTACTACTAAGAGAGAGAAGAGCTACCACGTTGGCCCACATGCAAGATGCAACTGTGGAAGTAGAATCTAACGTATTGGCGGTGAATCGACTCAGGAGCGCCAGCGATAGAAATATGGCCAAGAGCAGACCTGAAGCTTCCTCATCCAGTTCCTCTCCCCTACCCCATCAGACAGATGAGACAGCAAGAGCACTAAAATTGTTTTCTGCCAGAATGGAAAGGTGGGAATTAGAAGGTGTTGACCGCCCATTTTGCAACGGTGGTCAACTCATGTGCCATGAAGTATTCATCTATGTGGAAGACAGTTATGGTTCTACTTGGGTATCTGATACCCCAGCATCAAATTTTTGTAAACGAAATTTCCGCACCCCTGCGTGGGTTAATAATGTAATAAGTCTGCATGGATCATAGTTAGGTCAGGTACCCTGGGTGATCCATTGGGGGAGTTCCTTTCATCGGGGGTTTTTTATCCTCAGGTTGTCGACCAGACAAGCTCCTGGCCGACTTCCCTTGAGTTTTTCCCTCCATTGACTTCCTCCAAAGTGGTGGAAGGCGCTCTGATGGTGTCA
>ML791129.1:213522-231862 GCA_009831015.1 Picea engelmannii
TCCTGCATAAGGACTCCTCCGAGCCCTTCTTTACAGGCATCTGTGCACACAAGGAAGTCAGCTTCTGGGTCAGCGATTTTCAACACAGGTGCATGGGTTAGTAGATGTTTTAAGGTTTGAAATCTTTCTTCGCATTGCTGTGTACATAGAAATTTTGTTCCCTTCTTCTGGAGGGCAGTGATTGGACAACCAATCTTGGAGAAATCTTTTACAAATCTTCTATAGTGTCACGCCAATCCCATAAAGGATCTGATGTCTGAAACATCCTTTGGGGTAGGCCATTCCATGATAGACCAGATATTGTCAGGATCTACTGCTACCCCTTCCTTGGACAGAACATGTCCCAAGTAGTGTATTTGCTTCTGAAAGAAGTCACACTTGCTAAATTTAGCATAGAGTTGATGCTCTCCTAGCACTTGCAACACAAGTCTAAGATGTTCTTCATGTTCTTCTCTATTCTTAGAGTAGATTAATATGTCATCAATGAAAACTAGTACAAATTTATCTAAAAATTTACAGAGTACATTGTTCATTAAGCACATGAAAGTGGCAGGGGCATTGGTTAACCCAAATGGCACTACCACAAACTCATAGTGACCATACCGTGTCCGGAAAGCGGTTTTATGGATGTCTTCACCCTTAATTCGGACTTGATGGTATCCCGACCTTAAGTCAATCTTTGAGAAAATAGACGCACCTCCCAACTGATCGAATAGATCATCGATCCTGGGCAAGGGGTATTTGTTCTTTATAGTTACTTTATTAAGTTGTCGGTAATCTATGCATAGTCTAAGGGTGCCATCCTTCTTTTTCAGAAACAGGACTGGTGCTCCCCATGGGGACACGCTGGGTCGAATATAACCCTTGTCCATCTTTTATTTCAATTGCAATTTGAGTTCAACCAACTCAGGCGTGCTCATCCGGCAGGGTGTTCTAGACACCGGCACCGCTCCTGGTGCAAGTTCTATCGAGAAGTCAATCTCTCTTCTCGGAGGTAGACACAGTACCTCTTCCAGAAACACATCTCTGTACTCTCTTAAGATAGGGTGATCATCGGGGCTTGGTTTAGCGCCTTCAATTATTTTCAGTACTTGTATTGCATATAGGGGACATCCCTTTCGGTAATACTTTCTCATTTGCAGGGCTGATATTTGTCTCACCGAGACCGGCTTTCGGATCCCTTGGAGGGTTATCCTTTGTCCTTCTTTGCTCACACATTCTAAGGTTTTATGGTAACAGTCCAGTTTAACTTTATGGGCGGCTAGCCAGTCCATACCAATCAACAGATCGTATGACCCTAGGGGTAATACATTAGGGGTTGCTTGGGTGGGGAATTTACCCAACATTAACTGGCAGGCTGGTATGGCCTCTACCACCTTTCTTTTGATACCAGTGGCTAACTGTACTAACCATGGCTTAGTTTGTTTTCGTGGCTGTAGCTTACACTTATCAACAGCTTTAGGGGCTATATAACTCAAATTTGAACCAGGGTCAATCAAAATAGACACAAGATGGTTGAAAATCATACCTTCTATTTCCACCACTGAAGCTTGGTGGTCAGCTTGGTTATTATCCAAGGCTGCATAGATCTGCGACACACTCCTTGCCACATCATTGACCGTGGTAGCTTCCTACATGTTATAAATTTTCTGACTGTTCTGTTGTCAGTGTGGACAGTCTCTCTGGAGATGTTCTCCTCCGCAATCCCAACATTCCAAAGGTTTCCTCTTTGGGTTATCAGTCTTTACTGGTATAGGTCTAGAAGTTTTATTTTCGTCCACCGAGGGAAAGTTCTGCTGGAGTACACTCCGAGTTGGAAATTCAGTCTGGGGTTCTTCTTGTAGTTTTTAAATCCTGAGGATTTGCTCCCCTTTTTCTGAAATCTAGAACCACTCTTCTGTTTCTAGTCTCCATGAGACTCTGCCCGATGTCCATATTGTTCATGACAATATGTTGCTTTTCGAATAATGTCTTCTAAGGTCTTTGGCTCGTCGAACTCGATTCGGTTTCGATATTCCTTGGGTAGCCCACTGATGAAGCGTTGTGCCTTCGCCTTCTCCGCTTTGATGTAGGGTACATATCTCAGTAAGTCGATGTTGACATACTCCTCCATAGTAAGTTGTCCCAGTTTGAGTTCATAAGACTCTTTAGCCTTCTCGTCAAAATACCTTTCCGACAAATACTTCTTCCGGAAATACTTCTCAAATTGTTTCCAAGACAGGTCCTCCTCAAGGACCCCTTTCATATTCTTAAGATCCTCCCACCAGATGGAAGCCTTTCTGTTTAGATTGAAAGTGGCCACTCGGGCCTTCAAGTTCTCTGAGAAATCATGGACTCTGAAATATTTCTTCAGTCCAAGTAGCCAAGCCGCAACTTCCTCTCCCTTCTTTATCTCGTCGTCGAAGGAGGGAGGTTTGGCCTTTTTGAATTCCTCAAATTTATAAATCTTGGAAGTCTTTTGCTTCTTTTGTTTCTTTTGAGAATAGGAACTGGTCCTGCTACTGGAAGAACCTTATGAATCACCAGCTTCCTTCTCAGTGGAATCGTCTGGCATTGGTCCTTTACCTCTGGGGTGGACCTTTCTAGATGTCCTTCTCTCAGTGTGGCCACTGACACGACCCCGATTCTGCATCTCAGGTTCATGCTGCATTTGTCGCTGTGGGTCGGATAAGCTCTGCAGTAGAACTGCATTAATTTCGGTTTGCTTTTCTTGTTCTTTCATCATCCTTTCATTATCGGCCTTGCAACTTTGCAATTCGACCATGAGACTCCTCACAGTCTTAGCTAGGCCTGGAGGGGTTCCTATTGCTCTTCTTTCGTCAGATTCTTCATCTCTGTTGTGGGAGCCTTCTCCCAACTCTTGGTGAGTCACCATCCTCTGCGTTTGTAGATTCCCATGGTTGATCATCCGCTTGAGTGAAAAACAAACGCTGGTTGTTAGTCAAGAGTTAAATTCATTTTTTTTATAAATTGCGCATAAATTCATAACTTCTTTCACTTGCATACACAGTCGGGTTCTCATTTTCCAAGTTTTTAATCCTAGACAAGGGAGTTAAGTCAGGGAGTTACTCCTCATAGAAGTGCTTCGGACGCGGTTTATGCACGACTCGTGCATGAGCCCAATCAGGCCGAGTGTTGTAACCATGCTCTGATACCAATTTGTCACATACCCACTACGACGTAATAAAATTTTCGTTCTTCCTCAAGGGACAGAATCCCCAAGGTCCTACGGGGGTAGTGCAACTAGTTCTTCCCTGTTCACCTTCTTGTGATCGTGGGTTAGGACCACAGGCCAAACAAACCAGGCGCCTTTTTGTGTTTCACGACTCAGCGATACCATTGAGTCCAATCTTGAAGGTAGAATGGCGAGGGGGCTTCGGAATGAAATCCTAGCCGTAGATCTAGGCGCGCAGATTTTGGCCGTCCAGATCTACCTGCCGCATCACGACAAAGCACTAGCTCCCTTTCTTTAGTCTCTAGTTCGATAGGGCCCATACGCGCCTAAATGCAGGCACCTTTTACAACTCGCGATCTCGCGAATCATGAGTCAAAGACTCTCGGATTTTCTTCCTAATTTACCGATACCCGAGATCACGAGAAGGGTATTGCTTCCTCGTGTCAGCGTCCCCTGCGCATGACCGTCGGCTAGGCTAAACTCTAGCTCCTCTCGTTATTTTCCACTTTGGGTGTTCAATGGTTAAACTCTCGATTCTACCTTATGCGATCCTCCGAGACTTGAAAGTCAATGAAGGTTGACCTTCCTTTCATACCACTCGCAACTCGCCCTCTCGCGAGTTGGAGCGTCGAACCTTGGCACCTTCCCTTCATGAACCCTCGAGAAGCGATATTTAATTTTCCCTCTCGCGTTCTCGCTACTCGCGACTTGGAGCATCCAACCTTTGGGCTCCTATCTCTCGAAACCTCCGAGTTCACGAGATCCCTGGATCTCTGCCATCTGTCCTCCTCGGGTGGACGACTCTGATCCTCTCGTGGCTTCGCCATTCGCGACTTGGAATATCCAACCTTTGGGCTCCTATCTCGCGAACCTCTGAGTTCACGAGATCCCTGGATCTCTGCCATCTGTCCTCCTTGGGTGGACGGCTCTGATCCTCTCGTGGCTTCGCCATTCGTGACTTGGAGTATCCAACTTTTGGACTCCTACCTCGCGAACCTCCGAGATCATGAGATCCCTGGACCTCTGCCATCTGTCCTCCTCGGGTGGACGGATCTGATCCTTTTTACCCCTATTCACGAGGCTTAACCCCCGTCTATCTCCCTATAGATCTAACGACTGTCGGGTTCCTAGCTAAGATCTGATGGTTCAGATCAATCCCGATGCTGCGCCCTTTCCTACTGCTCTTTGGACGTGGAAAAACCAAGGGTCCAGATGTGCTCATGGAGCTTGGGGTTCTACGATTTAGATTTCCTCGCTATTCACGAAGATAGGGGAAACAGGGTTAAGGCAATTAACGCCCTCGTTCATTCCTTTGATTTAACGATCGTGGATGACCGCAGGTTCCCCGACAGGATCTCATCCGTTGATCAATACTTATCCCTACGCTGCTACTTCGAGACTCTAAGAGTTTCATTCCTCTTCATACAGGGTTGTTAAGACTTGCACATTCAAGTCCTTTTTCCAGGTTCTTGGTAAACCTTTCCAAGGGGGGAATCTCTGTGAAGAGGTCTACTCTGGGGCATTCCTGGAGACGGATAAGGGGAAAACAAATTCCCGAGAACGGACTGGAATTCTGACTGGGTTCAACTTATGCATAATTAGATTCATTTGTCAACATAAGCCATGCGTGGTTTCTCTATTGTAAGCATATACAACTACTAGTACTGACCAAAATACCATACAGACCTTCTTATAATGAAAACATTCACAGTTTCACAACTTATGAACATAATTATCAGAATACATATATTTCCAGATGCCAGAGGCAAAACACTTATCAGAAATAACACCAGGTTTATGCAACTGGTAAGAGGGGTGCTCGTTTCCACCCAACCGTAGGCGTAGCGACTCCCAACGGATTTACCACTAGCCACCCCCGAGCTGAGACCACGATGCTCTGAGACTGCGTCTCCCTGTCTGCCAGTGACCAGGAGCGAAGGTTGCAATCCTTCCTCTCTGCTATCACTCACTCTGCGTAAAAAAAACTGCTAGAGTTCCCCTCGCGTCTGCCCTTTCAATCGTCTCTGCCATACGCCTTATCCTCTCGCGATGTTGCGTGTGGCATGATTACCCTCGCGCCGATCAGGGCTGACGACTCTACCGATGGTCGGTTCACCATCCCATCCCTCATCAAGCCATCCGCCGACCAGCCTGCGAGGCATTGAATTTCAGGGCCAGCGAGCCGCTTTTGGTTCTCCGGGCCAGTGGATTCCAAATACGGTATTTAATTCTTGGTGGAAGTTAACGCCACCCTTTCAGGTGTCCTCCACCGCCATCATGGTCTCTTTTTCTGCACATCCCCTCATCAGCAGTCCTGCAATAAATTCAGAATGTTATTCACATTCATTGACCTCTTCCTCAAGGTCCATTTACATCACATAATCATAGTTATGAGTTTGCCATAGTTCTTGGCCAGTCCAGATATATATATATGTATTTACAAGTTGTGGGAAACAGGGTGTTACACTACACCAAGTGTCGAGATGACAAAAGGTAACTCTTGCATCCTTGTATTTAGAACCTGATCAATTTCTTTGGTACCAATGGATTTGTGAAAGAAAAAAGGATTCTATTATATCTTGGTCTATTTTTATAGATGAATTGATAACACATTATGGGGATATTACGAGCAATACATTCTTTATTCAATTGATAAATCTATGGCAAAGAGGTCTAATTACATAGTACATTCAACAATTCCAAAAACCAAGTCTCGAGGTAAAGAACATTCCAGAGGATAATTTGTTAGATGTCTTTGTGGGAACTTTGTAGAAGAGCATTCAACATGAGTTGCATCTCTTCGAACCTAAATCTATATAGCATGCTTTCAGTGTCGCTAGGAAATTTGAAAGTAAAAACATGGCTACTAGAAGAGTGGCCACTAAAAACTATAGAGAACACCATGTTTTCTCTCCTAACCTCACTCAAACTACAAGGTTGACACCTCAACAAATGGATGAAAGAAGAGCCAACGGACTATGTTTCAATTTCCAGAGCAAGTACAGTAAGGGGCATAAATGTGGTGAGAAGAATTATACTACATGGATTGTGAAGAAGAAGAAGATTAAGAATTGGAAGCATCACATGATATAGAACTATAAAAGACTACTCCAACCATATATTATCATGAATTGGTTTGCATCAATACTCTACGAAACCTCAATATAGAAGGACACATCAAAAAGAAAAAGGAAAAAGTGTTGATTGATTATGGTATTACCCATAATTTCATGAATTGCAAATGAGCAAAACTTCTCAATTGCTTGCATTTCTAGCACCAAAGTTTCAAGTAATGATTGCAAATGCATGTAGCATAAATTGTTCAACGAAGTACCATAGTAATAAGCTCAATATTGGTGAGTATTTATTGGATAGTCCCATGATTGCAATCCAAATGGGTGGTGTTGATATTGTATTAGGGGCCCAATGGCTATAATCATTGGGAAAAGTAGCTCTTAATTTTCAAGAACTTTTCATAATATTTTCTTTAGAAAGCAAGGAAATTGAACTCATAGGTATCCAAGGGAATCCCTCTAAAGTGATAAGCTCTAACAACACGACAAAATTACTCAAAAGGGACAACATGGTGTACTTTCAAAATTGTGCTCACTAGATGTTCAAACATCTAGACCTTCTGTTCTAATGGATGTACAAAAAGTTATAGATAATCATTCCAGGGTATTTGAAGAGATTATTAAGGGTCTTCCACCTACTCCAGATCATGGCCATGCAATTCATTTGCAACCGAGAAGTGTATCACCTAACATCATGCCTTACATGTACCTATATGCACAAAAGAGTGAGATTAAACATATGATTCAAGAAATGTTAGAGGCCGACATCGTTCAACCTAGCCAAAGTGCTTTCTCTTCACCAATGGTTATGGTTATACCTTTGACAATATTACATGATGCCATACTTATAGGATTTATAGTAGGCAAAGTCATAATTTATGGTGCCCAAAAATGGTTACAAATCCATGAATATTATTGGTTGCAATCCCACAAATATTGGGATTCTATTACATTTGACTACTCAATCAATCCCTAGTCAGCTATGAACCAGTCGACGTCTAGTTGGTTGTCTTATTGTCAACCTCCAGCCTATATTTTACTTAGCTACCATTCAATCGATCTTCCTTTTGACTTCCCGTCGACCTCCATTCGGCTCGACCTGTTGACCTGACCTTCAACTTAACCAAACAATAGACTTAACTTAACCAAACAATCAAATATTCACCCAATCAATACACCTCGACTAGCCAGCCGATTAGAGTGAGTTTCCATTGCAATCTATATAACAACCCAAGATTCTTCATCTTGTTGTATTCTTTGCAGATACAGGAAAATCTGAACTCATTTTCACTAACCCAGGGCAACCATGCCCATTGCCTCTCTACACCAAGGGAACTTCATAACACTGATAGACTTGGTCAAAGAGTCTGCTATGTTTTCCAAAGTGTCTACCTTATCCAACAACACCATTTTTCTTTCCACCATGTCTCTCATGAAATGGTGTTGTACATCAATATGCTTTGTCCTTGAATGGTAAGCTAGGTTCTTTGCTAAGAAATTTACACTTTGATTGTCGCAATTTATCCTCATAGCTTGCTTCTCTAACCCAATCCATGTACACAACCTATGCAACAATATTGTTTTTTTGTTTCCATGGGTGATTTCCATGTATTTAACTTTTGTTGTCGACAAGGTTACTACCGTCTCTCTCCTACTCATCCAACTAACTGCTCCATCGAACAATCTAACCACATATGTGTTGGTTGACCTCCTTTGATCAGGGTGTCTAGCCCATTGAGCGTCGACAAAGCCATGTACATTCACTTCCTTGTTAGTTTCATGTTTCCCTTGGTAACAAATAACAATTCTATTGTACCATACAAGTACTTGAAAATTCTCTTTACAATAGTTCAATATTCTTTCCCATGTGTCGGCATGTATCTGCTCAATACTCCCGTTGCATGGGAAATATCCGGTCGAGTGAATACCATTGCATACATCAGACTACCAACAACACTAGCATAGGGAGCACATGCCATGCCCTCTATTTTTTTTTATGTCTTTAGACACTATTTAACAATTAGTCATACCCCTACATGAATAGGTACCTTGACTGGTTTGCACTCCCACATGTTGAAACATTTTAAGATTGTTTCAACATACTTCTTCTTATTTAACCAAAGTTTTATAATTTCCCGTCCTCTCTTAATTTCCATTCCAAGAATGAAATTAGCAACACCAATATCCTTCATTTCAAATTTGGAGGATAGTTGCATCTTCACCTCCTTTATTGCATCCATGTTGTTTCCGACCAACAACATTTCGTCAACATACAAAGCTACATATATGAAACCACTGCCTTCTTTGATGGATTACACACAATGATCATACTCTCTTCTCACAAATCCCAAACCGGGGATGTAAGTGTCAAACTTTTGGTACCACATCCTTGGTGACTACTTTAGATGATACAGGGATCTCTTTACTTTGCACACCAACCCTTTTTTACACTTTAATGAAAATCCTCCATGCAGTTTCATGTAGATTTCTTCTTCCAGGTCCCCGTGTAGGAAAATTGTCTTCACATGCATTTGCTCTATTTCAATATCAAATGCTACAACCAAAGACATTAGTACTCTAATCGGAGTTAATTTTGCAACATGAGAGAAAATGTCACCAAAGTCCACTCCCTCAACTTGGGAATATCTTTTCACTACCATTTGAGCTTTGAACTTCTTGACTTGACCTATTGTGTTCAACTTTTTCTTGAACACCCACTTGCTACCGAAGAGTTTCCTTCCATTAGGTACTTCAACCAAATTCCATGTCTCATTCTTATGCAAGGATTCCATTTCTTTGACCATGGCCTCCTTCTAGAGTTTACCCTCTCTAGAGTCAATTTCCTCTCTAACTAACCTAGGCTCATCATTAGTGGTATATAATACAAATACAAAATGAAAATCAAGTGGACTATACCTTTCAGTTGGTTTCCTTACTCCTTCAGCCCTCCTTACAACCAGATTCGGTGGTTCCACCTTTTCATCTGATTTAGTTGACTCATATGAATCATGTTCCTGGTTCATCAACTCAAACACTGGTTTCTCTGGTTCTTTCTCCATTTGGTCCTCTTCAGACTTGGAAGTTCCTCCGACTTCCCTAAAGACCACATCTCGACTGTAAATTGTTTTCCTCAATACTAAAACCCACAACTTATATCCTTTCATTCCATCCTTGTAATCAATGAAAATACACTTGACTGCCTTATTGTCCAACTTGTTCCTCTTTTCCATTGGAACATGCACAAATGCATCACAACCAAATACACTTAGATATGAAATTGAAGGCTTCTTACAAAGCCATACCTCATATGGAGTTGAGTCGACTAGCACTGATGAAGGAGACCTATTTACCAAATATTATGTAGTGTCGACTGCCTCTTCCCATAATTCTTGTGCGAGCCTAACACCACAAAGCATTCTCCTTGCCTTTTCCATCAATGTCTTATTCATTCTTTCAACACTCCATTCAGTTGTGGGGTATATGGTGTGGTATTTTGGCATGCTATGACACATTGCTTCCATAACTGCTCAAAATCCTTTCCACATAACTCACCTCCATTATCAATTATCAATGCCTTGATCTTCTTATCTATCTGGTTTTCCACAAGAGATTTAAAATCTTTGAACTTGTTGAAAACCTAAGATTTCTTCCTAGGGAAGTATACCCACGTGTTCCCAAAGAAATCATCTATGAAGGAGACCTAATACAAATATCCTCCAAGTGAAGGGACCAATACATGCCCAAACACATCACTATGTATCAATTCCAAAATATATTTTTCCCTTGTAGCTCTAGATGGGAATCTCACATGATTTTGTTTTCCATATATGTAATGTTCACAAAAATCAACTTCTAAATTAAAATTAGGAAAACCTTTGACCATACCTTTGTTATGCATAGATTGAAGTCCTTTTCCCCAATATGTCCCATCCTCTAGTGCCATACCATGGTCAGGTAGACTCAATGAGGAACAATCAATTTGGTTGTAGTTGATTCGATTGCAGTCAAGTTGATCATAGTCCAGTTGACTTTAGGAACAATTGTTCTATTGCATCCAGTCGAGTCAACACTTCCCAACAATTTATACAAGGTTCTGATCCGAACTCCTCTCATCAATACCATCGCTCCCCTGACCATTTTACACGTATCCTTGTGAAATAAAGTGTGCACACCTACATTGCCCATTTTGTTGACAGATATTAGATTTCTTACTAAACCTGAAATATGTAGCACACCTAGAAGAGTTCTACTGCTCCCATTTTGTAGCATCAAACATACTCTTCCTCGTACAACAATTTTGGTTGTCAAGTCATCCCCCAAGAATACATCTCCTCCTTCATATTTCTCATATTCACAAAACCATTATTTGTGATGTGTCATATGAAAAGATGTACTTGAGTCGATAAACCAAATATCATGCTCTGGCAGTAACTCGTTGACGCTATATACACATCTCCTCCTTTGTTTGGAGAAGTCTTTTCTTCAGTCAACCGATTCTCGTCATGTCCTTGACTTTTCTCACCAACATTCGATTTTCAATCCCTTTTATAATTCCCTACTTCAGCGCACTTCCAACATCTTCTTGTCGACTAAACCAAGGATTTAGATCTACCCCTCAACTTAGCCCATCAACTAGAGATTTTACCTTTACCTTTATCGATTGGTCGACCTCTCACCACCAAGGCATCTTTGGTTGATCCTTCGATGTTCTTCCACCTCATTTCCTCTGTCAGTAGAGATGCAATCATATCTTCAAGCGTTAATGTGGTTGTATTACTTCCAATAGCACGACTAAGCTACCCCATAAATCTGGAAAATAACACAACAAACTGATACATTTCTCCTCCTCGATGATTTTAATATCCATAGACAATAACTTATTTATCAAATTGTATCTTCTGAGGATGAGTTCCCATCACTTATCCTTAGAAGATACAATTTCTTCCAAAGGAACAACTTATTTACTAAGGATTTTGATTGATACAAACTTCCCAACTTATCCCACAGTTTATTTGTAGTGTCTTCACCTGAGACATTTAGCAATATCAAATCTGCAAGAAAAAGTCGGATCAAATTCCTTGCCCCCCTTTCGAGTTTGTCCCATTCCTCCTTTGACATACCCATTGGAATTGTTTTGGGACACATAGATACCCATTGTTCCCGATCTACAAGAATGTCTTCCATTTTAAGCTTCTGCAACTCAAAATTTTGTCCATTAAAATTTTCTATCTCTATCCTTGAACTACTTGCGATTCTTTCAAGCAGAAATTAAAGATCATTTCCTTACAACTCCCATTGAACCTTGGTTTAGCTTTGATCCAATATCTACTTAACCCTTCTCTGATACGACTTGTACAGAGCAACAAAACAATCTCTTAAACCACTTGTAAAGAAATAACACTCGCACTGAATCAATCAGGAAAGAGACGACATAATTAAACAGAAAATAATCAATGGAAAACACACATAGTACATAAATATTTACCCTGGAAACCCTTAACCAAGAAAACCAACATTCCTTGAGTGACTCATGCTCTCTTGTTGTCTTATTCATTCATATAATAAAGAGTTGCATGAATAAACTTGTCCCTCACCCAAGACACAATCGTCATCCTAATATCTTGCTTTTCCAAAGAACTGCCATGTAGCCAAATCAACTTACATCTACATGGCCATTACACACCTCTCAATCTAATGGTTTCAAATCACCTTTGTCAATATTACATGGTGTCATATTTCTAGGCTTTACAGCATGAAAAACCATAATTTATGATGCCAAACAATGGTTACAAATCCATGAAGATGATTAGGTGCAATCCCACGAATCTCGAGATTTTGTTATAGTCAACTACCTGGTCGACCTCTAGTCGACTACAAACTAGTTGACCTCTAGTTGGTTGTCCTGTTGTGAACCTTGAGTCGGTCTTCTGGTCAACTACCAGTCGACCATTCAATTGATCTTCCTTTCGACCTCTTGTCGGCTCGACCTCCGACTTAACCAAACCATCAACTTGAATTAACCGTCTAGTCGAGCATTCACCCAGTTGATCCACCTTGATTATCCAGTCGGTTAGATCGAGTTTCCATTGCAAAGAATATAACAACCCAACAAAACAACTTTTAGAACACATGAAGGTCATTATGATTTTTTGGTGATGCCATTTTGGCCTTACTAATGCACCTTCAACATTTTAAAGCTTGATAAATTGTATTTTCAAAGCTTGATGAATTCTATTTTGAAACCCTTACTTAGAAAAATTGTGTTAGTATTTTTTAATGATATACTAATCTATAGAAAATCATGGGAAGAACATGTAGAACATGTTGACATGGTGTTAAAACTATTGGAAGAGAAACAACTATATGTAAATCCTTCAAGTGTTCCTTTCATGTTCAAGAAGTGGAATATCTAGGCTTTTTTGTATCTCGTGAAAGTGTCAAAGTGGACCCTAACAAAGTTAAAGCTACAATGGAATCGCCAATTCCAAAAACCTTGAAGAATATTATAGGATTATGAGGTTTGATAGGATATTACCACAAGTTGTCAACAATTATGGTAAAATAGCATCACCTCTACCAATGTTATTAAGAAAGGAGGCATTTTCTTAGATTCAAGAAGCAACCAAAGATTTTGAAAAGATTAAGGAGGCTATGTTTACGAATCCTGTCCTGACCATACTTGACTTGACAAAAACCTTTATTGTGGAATGTGATGCCTTGGGACATGACATTGGTGCAATTTTAATGCAACAAGGAAGACCTGTTGCCTTTGAAAGTAGGCAACTTAAAAGAAACAACTTACTGAAACCCATTTATGAAAAGGAAATGTTGGTCATATTACATGCAGATAAGAAATGTTGCCCTTACCTAATAGGAATACACTTCAAGGTAAAAACAGATCATGATAGTTTGAAGTACTTATTGGAACAACAATTATATTTAGAAGAGAAACAAAAATGGGTTACA
Organism: Picea engelmannii; assembly: GCA_009831015.1. Lineage (NCBI taxonomy): Eukaryota > Viridiplantae > Streptophyta > Pinopsida > Pinales > Pinaceae > Picea > Picea engelmannii. The sequence continues at coordinate 226,738 of ML791129.1, forward strand.
AATATGCTAGGTTGTGACTTTGAAATTGTCTACAAAAAAGGAAAACAAAATATAGTGGCAGATGCACTTTCAAGGAAAGAAGAAGACATGGAGGTTTCATTGTGTGCTATTTCCATTCCACAATTTCATTGGGTGGAAGAAGCAATGATAGAATGGAAGCAAGATCTTCGACAACTACAAGAGGACTTTAGTGCATTAAATAAATTGTGTGGAAGAATGACTTATTGTGGTATCAATATCGCTTATATTTTTGTAAGAATTACCAACTCAAACATAAGGTCCTTTTGGAGTTGCACACTTCTCATGTGGGAGGACATTCAAGGTTCTCAAAAACTTACCACGGGATCAAGAAGTATGTTGTTTGGGAAGGTCTTAAAATTTATGTTCAAAATTTTGTGGTTGAAAGTGTGGTTTTCCATCAGAATAAGGGAGAGACAATCAAGAGCTTGAGTCTCCTACAACCATTAACTAGACCAAGTCAAAGTTGGGAAGAGGTTTCAATGGATTTTATTATAGGTCTACACAAGTCCAAAGGAAAAAATGTTATCGTGATAGTAGTGGATCAACTCATAAAGTATGCCCATTTTTTCTTCGTTTCTCATCCGTTTAAAACAAGTACAATAGCCATAACATTCATGGAAACATTTTGGAAGCTACATGGAATCCCCGAGATCATTGTAAGTGACAGAGATCCAATTTTCACTGGAAAGTTTTGGATTGAATTATTTTCTTGATTGGGTATTCAATTGGCTCACAACTCCTCTTACCATCCTCAATCCAATGGGAAAACCGATATTGCGAATAAATAACTAGAAGGGTATCTTCATTGTTTTGCAAGCGATAAACACACATAATGGGTCGAGTGGTTGACCATGGAAGAATGGTGGTACAACACATGCTTCCATACTTCACCAAAAATGTCCCCATTTATGGAACTTTATGGATATCATCCTTCATCCATCACATTACCCTTTAAAAGGCAAGTGAAGGTTCATGCAGTGGAGGACCACATAGATCTCCAACAAGAGGTTCTCAAACTATTAAAGGACAACTTGGTTACAAATCAAAATAGGATGAAACAACAAGCAAATCAACATCGTAGCGAAAGGGAAATTGAAGTGGGGGATTGGGTATTTATGAGGTTACAACCATACAAACAGATGTCCCTCGAGCAACAAAAGAAGGACAATAAATTAGCACCCAAGTATTATGGTCCCTATAAGGTGTTGCAAAGGATTGGAAGTATGGAATACAAATTGGAGTTACCTTCATATTCACATGTACATCCGATGTTCCATGTTTCTTGCCTAAAGGCAGTGATAGGTGACAAGATCCCATTTCAAACCATTTTACAAGATGTCAATGAAGAAGGGAAAATCATACTAGAACCATAAAGAATCCTTGAAATAAGGGTTAAGCGGTTGTGAAATCGAGCAATTACCGAATACTTCATCAAGTGGAAGAACCTACGAATAGAAGAAGCAACATGGGAAGATGAGTTCTTCTTGCAGAAAAATCCACAACTAATAAATTGTCGAGGGAAACACTTGTTTCAATGTGACGGGCATGCTAATCCCATAGACAAAGCCCCATGTAAAACCTTAGATATTGAGCTGTTATATTTCTCTTGTTATATCAATATTGTCGGCTAGAAATTTTAATTGTAATTGTACCCTTGGTCTCCTTCATATATCAAGAAGACCTAGTTTTAGGATCATCTCATCTTTTCCATTTGTTCTATTGTAAAAGGATGTTTCCCCCTTGAAGAGGCTTCACAATCATTATTATCTCTTTATCAAGATGTGGAGTTACTTCTCTCTCTCTCTATGTTATTTTGGTCATTTCGCGCATAACAATATCCTCAATATGATTCTTGGCTATTGAATCCACTAGGATTTGCATAACCCCTCGCTCACTTATGTGTGATGCATGGCACTCTATGACACGGCTAATTGTTTGCAATGCAGGAATTTTTGAACCATTGGGATTATAGGCATGTGACGCAATATTTTATGAGAAGGATTGTGTGCCTTTCCCTTGTTGTTTTATTTATTTTTGATATCTATCATGCCCACATTCTATACATATATTGTTTTCCTCATATTCACCTTTACATAGAAATCAATCATTCAGACAAGCATTTTATGGTATGTACTCAACATCCAACTTTTTTAGCAATTGCTTTGCCTCTTCATAGCTACCAAGGAGGACATTTTCACTTGGAAGTACCTTATCTTTGAGTAACTTGCAAATAGTGGGCAATAGAAATGTACATTGTCATTAAGCATGCATGAACTCGCTTTTCATTTCTAATTATGTGACATGATTCATTAAAATATAAGGGACTTAATGGTCAGTTACCTTAGTAGTGTTGAGAAACACGCGTATGATATATCATAAATTACTTTCAAGTTGTACAGTAACATTGTTGTCCCTAGTTGAGTAAACCTTAACCCATGTCCAAATAGAGGGGTGGTGGGAGCAAATTTTAGGCTTTTGCAAAAGGTATCAATGATATGAGCATTGTCCCCTAGGTCATCTTGTTGGAATGCATGTAAAAACATTCCCTCTATGGCATGGGTATCCCTTAAGATATCATCCATACCCACCTCTATATTATTATCTTTGTCCTCAACATGTGAAGAGCTAGTGTTATTGTAAATGTTCATAATTGGTGGCTCGGAACGTAGTGGGAATTGAATAGGTGGTCGATTCAATCATGCTTGGTATGCTTCCTATTAGATTTTCTTAAATTTTCATAGCAATATATTTACCATAACATTTAGATCTTCTTTAACAACCATATATTGAAGATACAAACAACATAAAAACAAGCACAAGGAGACACAAAGATTTATCCTAGGAAAAACCTAACCAACCTTTCCTAGATTGATTACTTATGATAATACAATCCAACCATGAACAAGATCTTCTTCACAAGGGAAAAATGATAATGAAGAAACCATGATACAAGACTAATGCACCAAACAAGGCTAGCGCACCAAACAACTGCAATTGCAGTACCATGCAGGGCTAGGGCACCACTTCATAGATAACACACAAGAGAAACCACCAAGAATAACCAAGAACCCAAAATGCCTCAGTAGTTACGTCTTGTCCTTGCCTCAAACTTGTGCCTTCTTGAGTGAGCTAGTTGAGTGAGTGAGAGTGAACAAATGAGCAAGGCGTCACCTTATTTATATTATTCAAGTCACTTTAGCTAGGGCAAAATTCTCTTCTGGGAAATTCTATTTCACCTTTATCTTTTCCTATGGGCTGACTTCTCTTCCTAGAAATTTGATTTCCGCTTTATTATTTTCCTATGGGATGACTTCTCTTCTGGGGTGTTCTTCAACTGTTCAATGGTCTTCTTTTCACTTATGGAATCTTCTTATCTTCTAAGAAAGGTTGTTCGGGAGGGAATATCTCTTGTTGCTACCAAAACATCAACACTCCCTCTTAGCTAGGGAGGTATTCTTCCAAGATGTTTTCTTCTAGTAGTCCCAATACTACCACCATAGTCTCACAGCTACGATGCAAGCATCTAGTATCCCTAAGGTTACCACAACAGTCTCACGACTACACCATCTAATAGTCCAAGACTACCACCATAGTATCACGACTATGCCATCTAGTAGTAAAAGACTACTGCCATAGTCTCCACGAATACACTATCCAGTAGTACAAGACTACTTCCATAGTCTCCACGACTAAGCTATCCAATAGTACAAGACTACCTCCATAGTCTCCACGACTATGCTATGAGCATCCAGTAGTACAAAACTACCCCCATAGTCTTACGACTACACTATGATGTTTCTCCCGGTCTAGTAGTCCCAATCACACCCATCCACTTCACATGGTATGGGAAAGACTACTACAATATCCCTAAGGCTACAACATGGTCCCATTCACACGTAGCTAATTCACATGGCATAGGCAATACTTGTACTGGGCTACATTTTACTCCCTAAGTCGCTTCACATGACTGATCTGGGAAACCCTTGGCCAGAGGCAAAGTCCACTAGAGGAGAAACATCACACCTCCCTCTCAATGAGGGTGGACATTATGCATCATGTCAAGCTTGTCTATGAAGTGATCATACTTCACCCTAGACAGAAGCTTGGTGAGAATGTTTGTTGTGTGCTCATCTGTGGATATGTATTGGAGCTCCACTGCTCCTCTCTACACCATGTCTCATATGTAATGGTATTTGATCTCTATTTGTTTTGACTTGTCATGAAAGAATAGATTCTCTGAAATATTCACACAATTTTGATTATCACAATATATCAAAGTTGGCTCCAACTCTAGATCAAATAACCCTACAAGCAACTTCTGAAGCCACACTGCTTCACGACTTGCAACACTGGCTACTATATACTCTGCCTCTATACTCTGCCTCTATACTCTGCCTCTATGGTACTGAGTGTCGTTGATGTATGTTTTTTGCTTAACCATGAGCTCATACCTGATCCCAAACTGAAGAAACATCCTGATGTGCTTTTCCGGTACATTGCACTCCCTGCCCAATCAGAGTCTATATAACCTTGCAACTTTACTAGACCATCTGAGACATATCAGAGTCCATATCCAATTGTACCATGCAGGTTCATCAACACATGCTTTGATTATATCCAATGTACATGTCTAGGCTCAACCATGTACTGACTGAATGTGTTCAATGCAAAGCAAATATCCGACACGGTGTTAACCAGGTACATCAAGGATCCGATCAACTGTCTGTACATCTTGGGATCAACCAAATCTGAATATGAATCACTTAAGAGATTTGGATTCATCACCACAGGTGTGGCCATTGACTTACCGTCCATCATCCCAAATATCTGTAGGATCTCAAATGTATATTTTTCCTTGGCCAAGGAATATCTCATCTGGCCTATGCCACACCTATAATCCCAAGAAATAGTGCATCAAACCCAGATCCTTCATTTTGAAATCTGAAGGGAGGTCCCTCTTGCACCCATCTATGAGCTTCTCATCCCCTATAAGAAGCAGGTCATCCACATATAGTACCAAGATCAATGGGAAACCATCTTCAACCTTTTAGTGAAGGTTGGGATCTACATCACTCTTGGTAAACCCCAAGCTCGTCAGATAACT
>ML791130.1:58986-72590 GCA_009831015.1 Picea engelmannii
AACAGTGGGAAAAAATCTGGAAAAGCCCCCAATGGCCAAAAATCAAAATGTTCAAATGGCTTCTTCTGCACAACCGAATTCTAACTTGGGAGAACCTTGGGAAAACGGGTTTCATAGGGCCCTCCCGCTGACATCTCTTTCTAGAAAAGGAGGAAACCACAAACCACCTCCTTGACGAATGTAGTTATACAACAAAGATATGGGATTAGGCGGCAGGCATCTTCCGCCAGTCCAATAGGATTTGGGGGAACATCAGCGCAACCATCAAGAACTGGAATGAGGATTACAATGAAAATGAAATGGTGAACCTCTGTTGGACTCTAGCGTCTGGGATGATCATCTGGGCAATCTGGAAAGATCGAAATATGCGCATCTTCAGGAATGAAAGCATACCGACAGAAAGGATAAAGGAGACAATAGTCTCTCAAATAAGAGAAACAATGCAAATCCGCAACTGCAAGATGGAGAAAGCGCAACTCACCGACCAAGACTCCAGGATCTTGGATGTATTCCAACTAAAAAATTGGTGCAACAACCTAACAGTAGAGTGCAACCCACAACTCCAGATAGGAGCCCGCAACTGGACTTCCCCTCCATCAGGTTTCCTCAAACTGAACTTTGACGGGGCGGAAAAAGGCAACCCAAGAGTGGCAGGGGAAGGAGGAGTGATCATAGATAGTGGCGACATCATCATCCGACTGTACATTGGGAGCATGGGAAACTCAACCAACAACGCGATAGAATTTGGAGCCCTGGAACTTGTCCTCAAAATCGTAAGTCGCGAAAGGATGAAAAACATCATAGTGGAGGGTGACTCCACCCTAGTTATCAACACGACGAAAAGACTCCAAAATGGCACTAGAGTGGGCAAGGTTCAACGCCACTGGCGCCTGACACACTCCCTACAGAAAATCCAGGAACATCTGAGAACTATGAACACAGTGGAGTTGCGCTAGGTGTGCAGGTCAGCGAATGCGCTTGCGGATAGACTCACCAATGAGGGGTCGACAAAGAATGGCTCAAAACTAGACTACACTTGGATCAACATACCGAATGGGCAACTCAGAACAGACTGCAATCACCTTGCGACAAAAGATTGTGAAGACAGGTTAAGCATGGAAGGTCACATCGAGGAGGATATCGCAAGGCCCCGCGGAAGGTATGCGGGCCCCAAGCAGGGAAGGAATGCCTAATACTCTGATACTAATCATCATGCAAGATTATAATAAGCAGCAGACGGACGAACGAAAGCAAAGCCAGCCTGCCAGTAAGAGGCATGGGGAAAGCACGAGTGAAAGGACAAACAACAAGTCGCATGCAATGAATGAAGTAAGGTACATGGGGCAGAGGATAACCTAGATAGACCCCCTAGGACAGGTACAGGTACGAAGCGCAGCAAAACCAGATCGCACAAGAGCAAGGGAAGTAATCTCACAGGGACAAAGGACGACCCATCATGAACATCTGAGCCATAACAGGAAAATTGACGGCAGCGCACATCATCGCAAGCAAACCAAGATTGAAAGGACGGACTCGCAGCGGGGAAATGGAAATAAGAAGAGGGACAATGACAATAGTCACAATCAGAAGGAACACAACAACAAGGATTTTCACAGAATCCAGAGGAGGCACAGGAAGAATACCTGGGAAGAAAGGCACAATTTGAGTAAACAACACAGGAGCTGCGACATGCAGAGTAGGATGGCGTGTCTAAAGAAAACACATAGGAAAAGGAACCCCCCTGGGAAGGAAGTCTCAAACAGCTCGAGGAGGCAAACAAAATGGCACAGGCCGCGAAAGATGTGAAGGGCACGTTCCAATCTCGGGTTGCGCCGAAGGGGAAGGCAACCATCACCCGGTGGGAGAAGGAATTAAAGAACAAGTGCAAAGGTAAAGCGCGAGATGCATTGGTACATGAAGCAAACTGGGTAATCGATGCGGGGGCCACGCAACCTAGGGAAACCCTCTTCCACAAAACGATGGAGATAACATGGATAACTAAGATGATGACCAGAAAAGTAATTCCAGAGAGTGAAGAAGCCAGGCAAGTGGAGAACAAGGAAAACAAGATAAGGTTTTATGAGATCCTGCGTCACCTTAGCAGTCTGGAAACTATTACCAAACTGTTGGTAGAGGTAGAGAAGGACCAAAAGATCAAGATGGAGTGTTTGGATGCCCAGTTCCACCTCTACCTACGTTATGTACATCACGCCCGCCGATGGACACGATGCACCAGCTCAAATCAGGAAGACTCGAATGACCTCACAGAAGGAAGATAACAAGAGTCGGGAGGATGAGGGGAAGGAGAACCCCCAGGTGCAGAAACACTTCATTGTTCTGGATTGATGAATTGGTAGTCTATAGGCAGTCATGACAGGCCTAATCAGATTAGCACATATATCATTCTCGCTCTGGTTTAGGAGGATGTTTTTAGTCTCTTCCTTTCTATATATGTTTTTTCTCCAACTGAACTGGGAATTTCTGGTCTGGTTTCCCCTGGTGGTAGATCAGAACCATCCCTCGCTAATTACAACTTGCGTAACTAGGGACCCCCTGGCCTGGTTTCCTTCTAGGCAGACCAGGAGGCCCACCTTTTGTATCATATTATCTTCAGTAATATAGATCTATACACTCACTTACAATAATAATAATAATAATAATTGTTTAATGTGGTATAATAATTAAAATAATTATTATTATTATTTGATATGGAGTAAAAGTTAGTAAATAAATGAAATGTATGTGGAAAGCAATGTAAAGTATTTGCAGTAAAAACACTTAGCATAAAACTTAGTAAAAATAAGCAAAAAGGTAAAGCTTGGTAAATAAATAAGTGAAATGTTCACTGGGGGCTTAGCATATGCTTTAAGCAATGTAAATAAGTGAATTGTTCAATGTGATGTTAGCATTAAAGCTTGTCATTGTATATTTAATATTGTGCATTTATTAAAGTTTGTCATATTTGAGAATATGCTTGCATATAAAAATGTTAAGTCAATAACTGTAAATATTAAAGCTTGCCATGTCCCTATTTAATATTATGCATACATTAAAACTTGTCATATTTGAGAATATGCTTACATATAAAAATGTTAAATCATATATGTTGTCTATTACTTATGGATTTGAGCAAAATTTGAGGATCAACACCCTTCGAATTGGAACATGGTCTACATTTGGACCACAACAAAACTATTAAAATAAAATAATATGACTAATATTGAAATAAATATATGGTAAAAACAAATCCTTTTATGTTGAGCAAAGAAATAAATTTTCTTTATGGTTAAGAAAAGTAATGTGCATGTAATGGGTCCCATGATTAGGTGTGTGTTTTCTTAGCTTTACATTGAAATGCACATGTATTATAAAAGTTGATACGTTACAATTAACACAACCCTAGTGATTGTGTAAAATTAGTAGAAGAATAAAATGTATAAAATAAATAAATAAAAATTCTCATAGTGATTGTGTTAAATGAGTAGAAAAAATATATATATAAAGTAAATAAAAATATTATGATATTAAAAGATCTTGTTAAACTTGAACTAGAGAGAGATAAAAGGAGAGGCAAGGAACGAGTAAAACCTATGTCTCTTGATAACTATTAGACTAAGTGTTGTTGTGTGTGGGATGCACCTGTGCAGAGGTGCAGAAGCTATACCTCTATGTTGTTATACCTCAATGTTGTTATGTTGTTATGCGGGGGATACACCTGTGCGGAGGTGCGGAAGTTATACCTCTATGTTCTTTTGATGTCAAATGTATTGCACTAAGTTTTATACCAGCGACAAACTTTTGCGACAATATATATATCGCATACAAACGTAGGTAGTAGAAGGGGATTTTCTTGGCAACCATACAACCAGATGTATGTATGGTTTTCATCCTGAATAAAAACGTCTTTTCCACTCCGAAATTGCTCAGCTTCCCGAGTTATTCTCTTGATTTCTTTCCCAACCAATATGTATCTGAATTGTTTAACAAAATTTTCTTGAACAATGCAAAAACCATATCCTTCTTTACGTTTAGATAGTACAGGATGCAAGAATTGTACTGGTTCATTATGTATATCTACATTCGCCTTAATAGGGAGACTATCGAATACATTACAATAAGCAATTACAAAAACCAAATATGCAACCATATAAAAACTTTGAACAGTTAAGTAATTGGCCAACTGAGAACAAAGTGCATCTGATATTAGCGTCGCCCAATCAAACATGGCATCTTTTTGGAACGTAAGGTACAGTGCATACAATGTTGACCTAGGTATGTGTGAAGTGAATTGTCGGCCAGTTACACGTGCAAACAATTATCAAAAGTTTCGGTATGGCTCTTGTAGTAAAGTTATGTCAATTGTTGAAAGGTCCCTAGGAATATTTGCAGACGGTAGCATAAATTCTCCCAAAATATTTCCATCGCCTGCATGGGATGTGTTGAAGGAAAATCTCCTTGCAGACAGGTAGATCTCCTCTTGAGAGTTAGACTCTTAACTCTTAAGACAGAAGATGCTTATCATGGACACTGACTTCCTTTTAGATCCATATAAACTAATGTATGAGGAGGAAGGAGAAAAGAAGTACCTTTTACTGGTGTTTGTCCCTGCATGCTCCGAGTTGAGCCCCAATCTTTCACTCCTCGATAAGCCCTGTGGACAAACAATAGTACAACCACTTCCTACTCTACTGATATTATCTTGAAATAGATCTATCTATTAGAGACAAGCTCATGTGAGATTAAGCACAAACTAGAAAGAAATAGGCCAAGCGTGTCATATTGATGAGAACAACAACGAAAGAAACTTACAACCGTAGATGTGAATGCAACAGCTTCTTCAAATCCTCTTTGTCTAACCCTTTCTCAAAAGATCCACGATCTGGATGACAACAACTTCACTGATTACTCTCCTCCAGTTCACTGTGTGTTTCCTATGAGATCATAGGTTTCATGCTTCTAATTCTTCCTCCTTTTCATCACGAGAGAGCCTGCTTATATAGGTTTAGAGAGGCCCAACCTCTTGAGGTATCTTTAGGGTAAGTTGAGGATTCTCCTCCTTGAGTCAGGGATCTTCCCTAAGATCATGGCTGGACTAGGGGTTCGAATCCAACTGCCTTCCAAGATTGAAAAGATCTTCCCCTTATTCTCCTCAACAGACCAACTGCTGCCCAGAATAGGCAGCGCTCCCTCAAAAGGGCCATCAGAGCGCTATAGCACTCCCTAGTAGGCTTTAGGGGGGCGCCAACACTCCTAAAAGCAATAACACTCCTCCAAAAGGGTTGTTCAGTGTTATAACGCTCCCTAATACTCTATAGGGGAGCGACAACGCTCCTGAGAGAGATATAGGGGAGCACTCTCCTCTAAAAACCCAGATTCAGTGGTTCTTTCAGATGGCAAGAGGTACATAACTCCAGTTAACCATTCCTCTTCCTCCAAATCAAGTGTTTGAGGTGTTTTAAGTGTCTTTTTGATGTCGTTATAAGTATGACATAGGCATCATGGCAGTATGCTTTGCTTGACACTTGCAACACTTATGAGCAAAATGCGACACTTGCGACACTTATCGAAGCGAGTAATGTTGATGTGTAACAGGATGTTAGGAAAGTGTCTGCTTCCACAAATTTGAAATGTTTATTTGCAATAAGAAGTCGAAGCATTATGTTAAAGGTGTTCGGAGTTAGCTACATTTAATTCTTTCATTTTTTTGTGAGCTTAATGATTCTTGTCCTGCTATTGAATCTTCAACCACACCAGAATATGAGTTCCTTGTAGTCGAAAACAACAAATACATAGTCGACATTGACAAGCCATGTGATCCAGAGTTTGTCTGTTTGTTTTTCTTTGACAATCTTGCCTGAGAACCATTTGTAGGAGGTAGACCAGTGGAAATCCTTGTTGTCTTTAGCAAGTGAATTGATAGTATCATCACAAAATGGTTTGGTTCTCTTTTTATTTGTCACATGATTATTTTTTAGATCGACCTGGCATGCGTGGAGATTACAAATAATGGATTACCAAGGCCCATTTTCTTTAAAGCTAATTTCATGCCACGTATTTAATATGATTTCCTTTCCACACGTACGAATTATTTTTAGAACACACACAATCATAATTAGAAACCACTAAGCAATGCATAGAATAGTGCAACATTTACATTGCATTATCCATGATTGTCACGTTTTCCTCGTAAGTCAGTGCAAATAAACTTGTCATAAAAGATTTTGTTTTACTGCAAGTTACATCGATTGACAAAATTGATGTTGGGAAAGTATCGGATGTACAAAGGACGTCAATTGCAGAACATATGCATGTGCCATATGTGAAGATGAGATAGTAGCAAAAGAATATGTGCAAGGTCGAAAATTGCCAACTAAATAGGTGTTTGGTAGCAAGTTTTTTGGGATGTGCCTACATGTTCAATTAGTGCATGGTTTGGATGGTAGATGTCTACAACTTTGATACGAATTATCAATTTACAGTCGTTGTCACTTGACAATTTCTATAAAGTTAATGTTCATGTAATATTCTTTAACTCTAGTAACTAGGCTTGTCTATCGCCCCTGTGTGAATTGTATGTATTATACACATGTTTCTTTAAATGTACTTTGAAATAGGTGAACCTTATAAACAATACATTTTATAGGGAGCATTGCTTTAAAGGCCAACTACATAGGGCGTATTTAGTAACAAGCATTTTTTATAGGTTACTTGGCTACCGCTAAAATGAATAATACAAGGCATTGTACAACTCATAGAAATCCGTGGCATTAAATTTGCACGGTTGTTTAACATCCTCCATTTTTTCGTGGATATGAACAAATCTAATTGCCATAAATCACTTGGTAACTGTGCGAATCAAATTGCTTGTTAGTATCGACGGTGTGAAATGGACATTTACTTTGCACAGTTGTTTAATAACCTCCCTCTTTTTGCAAATCCGACCAAATCTATGTGCCATAAATGACTTGATTGTCGTGTAAATTAGGTTGTTTCTTAGAATTCATAATGTCGAACGATTGCAAATGCAATTGTGTGGCATCCCCAGACTGGGAGAAATTTTGTTTCCTTCTAACAATGATGCCTCTACAAATGCTATATCAAATTTTTCTGACAATGCAATGTGTTTCAAAAATCTTGTTATCAAAAAACATTTTTAATGTAATGATTATTGATGATTTCTATATTCCTTCAGATTAATTGTATACGCAGTGCATGCCTAGCGATGTATTTTGCAGATATGCATTGGATCGTTGGTATTTACAGTTACAATAATGATTATCGATCTAGGTTGTTGGTCGTTTAACAGTGTGGACAAAGTATATGTCCCTGTCATATTGTTCAAATTGGGCAAGAGACTATGCCTATGCAATTGGAGATGTGATGCATACCCTATACACAGAAAACTGGTAGTTTCTTTTCTTATCTACTATACTTGTATTCTCTTTGATCTACTTTTTTGTACGTGAAATGTGCGAAAAGTACTTATAGAAGTCCTATTGGTTTATGCCAAACTTGACATTTACTTTCCACTGCCTCTGAATAGCCTCCGTCACATCGCAAATCCAAACAAAACAAGTTGCAATAAATCACTTCATTATTGAGCAAATTAGGCACGTTGCTCAAAAAAGGGGCATACAACAATTACAAATGCAATGTGCCTCAACCCAAAAATTGTGAATTTTTACATAGTTCAACTTTGTTTTCATCCATGAATTTTTTTGGTTTGTGTTTTGACTGGTCCTTCAAAATAATCCTATGCTCGCAGGCACAAGAAATAATTATTTTTCATTTATTTATTATATAACTTTATTATTAATACTAATAAAGGTATGCCCCCGGATGGGGTGATAGTGCAACCCAGGTGCCATATGGAAAGGACAGGCGGCATCCAACATGGCACCAACCACGTGACAGGCGCGTGCTCTTCCCTCCCTCCCACGCCATGCATTTAACGCAGCTCCGTTGTAACCAGAGCGCCATTACTCCTAGTGCGCCTTGCTCTGGCCTCTCGTCCCCTCGATGGATCAATTTGATGGATCAATCTTTACTCTACTCGTGTGTGTCCTCTTCCACCAGTGATATTTGCATCATGAATCTCACCAGCCTTACTCACAGCTCTATTCGCTTATGGTCGAGTCCCCCAATAGACTGTGCCCTCCCCTGCTGCTCCTTGGTTTCCTTAGCCTTCTTCCTGTGCTTGCTTGCCCTCGCCACGCCTCAGTTGTGCCGAGATAGTGAGGGAGGTCCAAATGTGGCTCGTCTTGGCAACCAAATCTACCGCGCTTGGAAATCTGCCCCCTACCTGCCCTTGCACCCTCTCACATCTCATCACCCTGCTCGCCAACCTCTTCGACGCAGTCTGGCCATAGCCTTAGCAGTCTTTTTCCCCTCTCCTCATCCTATGCATGCATGATCGAATGGTTCGATCTCCTAGGAAACTCTTTGGGTTTCAACCCAGGGCCAATTTCATACTTGGCCTCCTCTTCGCAGCCAACTCCAGTGGTTCCTCCCAATTCTCCTGCAAATTCGGCACATGAGCCTTCGCCAGTCCATTTGCCCCCGGTCCAAGCTCCGAATGAAGGTTTTTGCGCCATCCATGGACAACAACAAGAGAAACCTCACTCTTGCTCAGACTGTTCCTCCTGCACAAAGGTACAAGAAGGCCTTGCAATTTTGCAAGGTCTGGTGTTCGAATTACAAAAGGATTTGGACGACCTGCGTTTTCGTCTGGAAGTCTTGGACGGGAAGGGGACACAATTCCTGCAAATTCTTTCATCTTTGCATGGATCGTGCCACCCCTCAGATGTGGAACCAAATGCACCAAGGAACGAACAATCGATACGGGTACCAGCTACGCACAGGTATCCGGAGGAGGAAGCAGCACCAGACACAGCTCCATCGCTCAAGGCCACCTTCGGGGACGCGTGGCCACGCTACAAGCCAACAAAATGAACTACACATGTGTCTCCCTGCATGGTCTACTGGATGTTTAGATTACATTTTTCCACGTGTAGCTTTTAGTTATTTTCTGTCTAGTTTGAATTATGTCAGTCTTAGCGGGAATAGTCAATCGGGTTCTCCCATGGGGCGTTGTTATTTCTGTGGTTAAACGTTGTCATATGACTGGTCTTTTGATACATTGGTTCCAAACCTAGTAGGCTGGCTGAATTGGTTTCCCCACGGGGCAATTCAGTTATTACAGTCTAGGTTAAAATGTTGATGTTGTAATTTTTTATTTTGAAAGGCTTTTTATAGAATCTTACTTACAAAAAAAAAATATTAATAAAGGTATGGTGGCAACCACAAGAGATCGTTATTTGTTGTTTGAGAATTTTAATAAATAAAATAATTATATAACTTAACCAAGAATATTGTTATAATGCTAGTCACAGAATATGATAACCTGTTAATTATTATTAATATTAATAATGTTATACTGCCAGTCACAAGAGATCGTTATCTGTCGTTTGAAAATTTTAATAAATATAATAATTATATAATTGAACCAAGAATATTGTTATGCTAGTCACATAATATGATTACCTATAATTCTTTCTAATGTTATCCTAGATACAAGATACGGTTATATTTTTTTTAATCGTTTTCATTGATATAGATAAAAATAAAAAGCATAAAATATAGATAAAATAGGAACTATAAAAATAAAACAAGATCTTATTGCGGTGTTGACAACAAAAATTTAATAGGAAATTTAATTATACAATTGTAGTCGATAGTTGGAACGAGTGCATGTACGAGAATTTAATAAGAAATTTAGTCATGATGTTGTAGCGAATGGTTGGAACGTGTGCATGTACATGTGCGACATAGGTGAATGTGTGACTGTGGAAGTTTCAATGTACTAGTTATGAATAGTTGTATTGTATTTACTAAGTGTTTGTTGTGTTGAAGATGTATAATTAAGGTTCATTAACTTAATAATTAACTTTTTATTAAATTAATAAGTAATTAATAATCTTTTTAATTATCTCTATAGGACTATGTAAAAAAGTTTCGAGAATTGTTTTTATACCAAATAGCATACATCATTATCAAATACTATGTTATAAACCTTAACGACAAATTCTATCATTTACGCTAATTTCATCACGGAGAAAAATCACAACATCCTCTTTTATGTTTTTTATCTACTAAGTATTTGCTATGCGGGAATATACCTATGCAGAGGTGCGAAAGATATATAGTCATATTTTATTAAATTTATAGTTAACTTTTATTTTTAACATGTAAAAATAATTTTCTTAACAATATGAATATGCATAATAACACTTTATTATCCATAACATTGGTAATTATTAAATTGAGCGTTAGATTTATAATGATATACCCACGTGTAAGTATAGAAGTTATATATATGCGAACAATATGTTTGTGTTGAAGACCTATAATTAAATTTCATTGCAGGCACTAGCAATAAAATTTTATTAGATTAATAAATAGTTATTAGTCGTTTAATTATTTGTATAGGACTATTAAAAAGTTTTAAAAAATTTAAAGATTTGTTCAAACTATATGTTTGTGCAGGAGATATACGTAGGCTAAAGACAGATACATTGCAACAACAAGGGTCCTCGTACAGTTTCGAAAATGGCTAAGTAAAAGGACTTTTGACTAAATAATTCTAAATAGATATTGAATTGATAGAACAATTTGACATAAGATTTGCATCTAGATTTTTGCACTGCAATCTATTACCTACTTGCCATTTTTTCTTTCCAAAGAGGAGAAAACTACGTTTCCATAAATGTTTCGGTTATAGTGCAAATTACATGCCTTGTCAGAATCTTTGTTGTGAAACTATTAAAGCATGTCATATTTGAGAATATGTTTCCATATAAAAATGTTAAGTCATATAAGTTGTCTATTACTTACGGGTTTGTGGAAAATTTTCTAGCGACGGGCAACACCCTTCAAATGGAAACATGGTCTACATTTGGGTTGGAGCAAAACTATTAAAATAAAATAATATGACTAATATTGAAATAAATATAAACAAGATTTCCTTAAACTTGAACGAGTGAGCTAAAAGTCGACGCAAGGAACGAGCTCCAGGTATTTTTCATAGCCGAGAATGTTTTTCCCATAGTTAATCTTCTTATGCCACTTGATAACTATTAGACTAGGTATTGTTGTGTGGGAGATACACCTATGCAGAGGTGTGAAAGTTATACTTGTGTTGTTATGCATACATGTATAGCTTACGCACCTCCGCACAATTGTATCCCCCATTATATAGTCTACATAGATATTAAAGTTTGCCATCTCCATATTTAATATTGTGCATATAGTAAAGCTTGCCATATTTGAGAATATGCTTGCATATAAAAATGTTAAGTCATAAAACATATGTGCGGAGACTTTTGTACAGGTATATATGTGCACAACATGGGTCCGCACGTGTATATGGTATGTGCACAAAATTTTTCTTTGAAGATTTGTCAGCATCTCCCCACATGGTTATTCATTATTTAATATTTAATATTTAATATTTAATATTTATTATTAAACAATTAATAATTTATTAATTATGTGCAATGTGTAGTTGCTTATGTGTGAATACTTTTGCGCTGCTTATGTACGGAGACTTTTGTAAAGGTACACAACCATACATGTGTGGGGATATACTTATGCTAAATAATATTAAATAATGCTTTGCGGGAATATACCTGTACAATTGTCTCCGCACATTGCATATGGCTCATTATTAATAACAAATTAAAAAATAATATTAAATAATTAATTATTTAATAAATTGCACATTGTATATTATGCATTGGACATTAATAAATAATATCATACCTATGTGGGGATAGACCTGTCCAAAGGTCCGAACAAATGTTCAAAGCAAAAGTCTCCACACATACGATTATCTACTAAGTTTTACTGCACACTAAACAATTTTTTTTTTTTTAACAAAGTTTTATGCTAACTACTTTTATTTTATTCCAATCATTGTCCTCTTTGCATATACAATAATGTTTATTTATTTATTTATTATATGTTTTATCTTTTAAAAAATACTATAATGCATTTAATTATATTAATTATCATTCTTCTAACACATACAATTGTTGTTTGTCAAAGACTTGCAACGTTGTACATATACAATATATATGACTCCAAGGTAGTTGTTGCAGTGCGAGTTTCCGATTATGCATTGCAAATGCTTCAAGGATTGCAATGAAAGAAATAGAGGCACTCCCAGTACAACAGGGACAATTGATTGTACAATGCCCCCTATTTTGTCAAGCATTTCTAGTTTGACAAGGAATCTTATCCAGGGAATGGCAACTAGTCATATAATGGAGATTAGTGAAATAAAGATCGTACCCATAAAGGTGATCAATTTTTTAATGTATCAAATCTAAGGGTTATCAAACTATGCATGTATAGTGAAGAGAAACCTTTGTAAACAAGGATATTTAGTCAATCTAGAACATTGTTAAATTTATCTAGACATAGTTAGGTTGAAGAGTAGTAATGGAGTCATGCGAAGGATGGACACAAAGCAAAAGGGAGTAGCTAGGTATCTATGTATAGGGTATAAGGTTATAATGCAATGGCTAAATAAATTAGGTATTTGACATTAACTGTACATTATAAAAACATTGAGTACCAGTTCAATGCATACAAATGTCTCAAGCACTTGCAAGAGTCTAAATTATTTGTAACTTCTTTGGTAACAATGTGTATATGCACACTGTGGAACTACTGGATTATGTTCAACCATATGTCCAACCATCTTGTGTTCTGCAAATGTGTATCCCTCGAAACAAGACATTTATTCTATTTTATGGGAATTGTGAAGAGAAATCTGACAAGTCATTGCACTTTGATCCCGCACTTCTGCATCACCGCACTCCTAATAGTTTTCATACTTGCAAAATGAAATATATTTGTGATCCACTAAACCCAGTGGAAGTTGCATTTTAATTGATTACATGTTTATGTACATTTACCGTTCATCTCAACGGCGACTAGGAGAAGCTACATTATAATTTTTGGTTGTTTATAGTTGCGCCAAAGCTATGCACAATTTGTACCATATATAGATTTTAGTTTAAATGTATGTAATTTACCAAGTTTTTTGTTTGCTATTTCAATTCCATATGAGTATGGACATATGTATTGCACAATAAGGGAGGTCGGATTACGATTAGGGTTAGATTTTGTACTTGATGGAAAGGTGTGGAGGTCGGAAAATGCATTGGAAAGAAAACATGATTTGCATTCACTTCATATACATTTTTTCTTTTGCTTTAATATTGCAATGTGCAATGTGTTTTTGCTTATGTGCAGAGACCTTTGCACATGTATATGTGCGAAGACTTTTGCACATGTATATCCCTGCAAAATTATCATTGCAATTTATTAAATAATTAATTATTTAATATTATTTATTAATTAGTTATGAAATATTTATTAAGAACAATTCATTAAATATTTAATATTAGTTATTAATTAATTATCTAATATTACTATGCGTTATTGCTTATGTGTAGAGACTTTTGCATGGGTATATCCTGTTATCGCTCAGTTTGTAGTTTTAGGTCAAGCAATTGAAAGGTAAAGGTCAAACTGGC
>ML791130.1:75230-91213 GCA_009831015.1 Picea engelmannii
GCCTTTAGCCCCTTCTTCCCACAAGACAAAGTGTAACCCTCAAAATGTCATCCTAATGGCCAGACTAGGGGAATGGGATGGATGAATGGGAGATAAGATGTAAAATGATAGAATGGTGGGAGCAGACGATGGCTCTGCAAATCCCCTTTGGTGGCTAACCAAAACCCATGAATACAAGCTTGCTAAGTCACCCCGTCAATCACCCCAACAATGGTCAAGTGGATTAGTGTAAGATCCAAGCAATTATCAGAAATACAAGGAACCTGATGCATATATAAGAAGGTTATAATGATCAAACATGACACATACCATGATACCTTGGACCAATTACCTCATGGAGCAAGAGTCTTCTCTGATGCAAGTCCAAGCCGATGGTGATGAATGTTGTTGCTACTGACAGGACAAGTCTGGCGAAGAAGAAGAAGGATGGGCCCTCCAGGGCCATGCTCAGGTCAATCCTGCTCTCGGTACTCCATGTCTAGGACCTGTGGGCCTCGAGACATGATCTCCTAGTTATCCCTAGGAAACGGGGATAACATATCCCACACAACTATGGTTATGTATCCATATATCGTATGTGCAGACACTTTTGCTTTGAAAATTTGCTTTCTCCTCTGCACAAATATATCACCGTAGAGGTACTGTATTATTTATTAATGTGCAATTCGCAATATGCAATATGAAATTTATTAAATAATTAATTACATAATATTATTTATTATTTATTTAATATTAAAAAATTGACTATCATTAATTACTTAATATTAAATAATTAATTATTTAACAAATTGCAACCATACTTGTGCAAGGATATTGTTGTGCACAAGTTTCTGGACATAAGCAATAACGCATTGCACATTACAATATTAAATAATCAATAAGGCATATCGTCGCACAACTATGGTTCCACACATTTCATATGGCTCATTATTAATCACAGATTAAAAAATAATATTAAATAATTAATTACTCAATAAAGAATAAATAGTTGTTTTTACTCGTATATGCGCCACTAACAAACATATGTGTGCACGAGATATATATGTGAAAAAGTCTTCACACATAAATAGGAGTCTATTAAATAATGCACTATTGGATATGTTTGGGTTGAATCGGGTTCTACTTTAGGTTTCCAACAAAACTCTGCAAACCATCGGCCCTTCTGGAGACCAGAAGGCAACACTACGCACCAAGTGCATAATGAAGTCTCACCCAAGATGGCTTATGGGTGACTGTAGGAACCAGATGTCTGCAATCGTGGAAGGGATGTTGCTTGTGTGGATGTCATACATTCTTTCTACCTCAATTATATAAGATATATCATTCTAACATAACATTATATCCAGATCTACCATTATGTCACCAGTTACATTCATTAAAGTTCATTCTACAGTAAATATTCTGACTGTTCTAGTGCGCACTGCAATTCACTTCTACCATATTCATTCATTCATCATCATTAATAGTAACAAGAAATAAAACAAACATTCCACACAGAGACACAAGTTTTACTGTGGTTCACCCCTCCCAGACTACATCCACAAAGATCTAGCATTATTCACTCTTTTATTAATCTTCATCAGGTTGTTGTGTTACGCGCATTACATATGATATGTATATATGAGGTTGACTAGGTCTCACTAAGATCCACAACTTGCAGCCTAACCCTCGGTTACAATGCATCTCTCTACCTCCAAAACCGACTCTAATATCATCTCAACATTAGCTCCACAACTAGATCCCTTCAACATTAACTACTACTCGATCTCCTCAGATCTCACAATACATATATTTATACTACAAAAATGGGCTAAAACTTGTTACAACAATGACCAAAACCCTAACCCACTAACCTTAAGTGGATTAGGTTTTTCCACATTCTAACTTCCTACCTGTGGTTGGTCCACAATCCAACCATTTCCCTCATGAATCCACGTCCTTCTTCCTTCCTTTGACTTTCATGCTTCCTTGGTGTTGTTTTTCCCTGTTTTCCGGTGCACACTCCTTTTTTGGTCCATTCTATAACTTCCTTCCTAAATTACTGCACTTTTCCCCAAAATGGTTTGCACCACCTGGCCCCCAACACTCACATGTGGCTCGTCCTGAGCCACTCGAGTAGTGTGTGCCTTCTGCATTGAATTATCTAACACCTGGAACCTACCTAAAATATCTTCAACTCGTGATGTTACTTGCGTGCTCTTCTCTACTACAACCTCCACAATTTGCGCAGTAATAGGCTCCTTCAACAATTCTTCACTTTCCATTCCAACCTTCTCAATTTGACCCTTAGTTGCATCAATCTCAATCAACATTTTTTCTGCGCCTTCCTGTAGTGGTTCTAACTATGTCTCCCTTGATTGCTTTTTTGCATGTATATTCTTCAGTTTTGCCTGCAAGTTCTTCATTTCCCGTGCACTCTTCAATTGTTCGAGATTTTCATCACTTTTTTCCTCTGCTTTAAGTCTTGTAGTACAATATTTACGCCTTCTTCCTTCTGTTCTAACTCCTGCAGTTTCTCATCCTCTTGTAGATTCATCTATAAATGTGCACTCTTATTATGTAGGTCTGTGATTTCCTTGATCATCTGTGCAATGCTCTCCAAATGACCTATCACCTCCTACTCCCTTTGTGTTCGTACTTCCGATGGAGTCCTAGGTGTTGCTAGGAGGTCTGCCAACTCTATGATGTGGCTCATGTACACCTCCATAGCTTGTGTTATATTCTCAATCTTCTCCTATGTTGGTATGTTCCCTTCTTGCGTGTTGTCAGGAATAATTTTGAACACTTCTTCCACCTACTGCTCCATTCTGTCAGCGCATTGCTTTGCTTTTTCCCTCTCGATCTGCACCTGGCCAAGTGTCATCTCCAATGTCTTCTTCACTTCATTAGCCAATTGTAAACTTGTCGCATCTACGCGGGCCCTTGATTGATTCTCTTGCACGACACTAATTTGAAGTTTATATAGTGCCTTTGTTGGAACCTTGGGCAACGCCAAGTCCAAATGATCTATGCCTTTCAATGGTTTTTACGCTGTCTCCTCATCCACCTACAACATCTCTTGGGTGATACAAAAAATTTCATTCCCCATCGCTATAATTTGCATTGTCTCCTACGTTGGAACTGTTCTTTCTTAAAAAGTTTGTTGTGGTTGTGCCTATTCTTTCTATTGTGTTGTAGTAAGTTGCAGTTTCTCCAGTGCATCCTTAACTTCTATCAAATTCTTGACTATCTCCTCTCTTTTTTTCTCTGCATCATACCACACTTTTGCTGCGTAATCCTATACTTTCTCCGTGACTAACTATGCATCATCTTATGTGATTGTAAACTCAGGAACACCCTTATGTGCCTTCATCTTCTTACGCTGGCTTGTTGACTGCAATACTATCCTTTTCATTGGCATTGTTTCTATTTGCACGGTTGTCACTAGTATGTCCATGTATGGGATATATACTCCTCCTAGTTCCTCCTACATAGGAACATTTGTATCCTTAAGTTCTCCTCCATTTGGTTCCACTACGTGCTCATTCTCCTGCACTGAAGTCTTTGGGATAGTATTCTTCTGCCTTGGTTTTCGAGTGGTCGCATTACCCCTTGTTACATTTGCGCGCTCTGTCGCCTTCCTTGTATTGGTTGTTGGACTTGTTGACTATCTTGAAGGGCTAGTGTCTGCTTGCTTCTTGGGTATTGGTACCTTTTTTCGAGTGACTGACACCTTCCATTCTTCAAGCCAATATTTCATGGCCCACTGTACTTATTCTCCTGTAACACAATACCTTAATTGTAGCCACTCCTTCTTAGGATCCCTTTTGGCATGGATCCACATATTATGTCTAGAAGCCTTAAAATATGTTATTCATTGATGTTTTGTCACCACTTATGGTGGTATTCTCCATGTATTGGCTAGATTTTCTTGCATCTCATCAAACAACATGGAAAAAGTGGTAGAATTTTCCTTCCTTTTCTTCGAATCTGAAGTGTGCCATAATGTTGTAGATTTCGTTGCACAACACTTCCCTATCCTCTATAAAAATATGATGTATTTCGGTTCTCCCCAACCTACCAATGTTATCCATATAATAAACCATGAATAATTAAACTCTGTTCCAAAATCCTACGCGTCCTTGCAGTCCTAAAATAAATAAATTAGTAAGTAAGGAGCCCAGCTAAGTAGACTCCCATGTGTGCATTGCGTTGCTGCTTCTGTGACTCTTGTAGGTGATTCCTCCTTGCGACACTTCCTCAAAATATTACATGCCATCAATTTTGTCGCCAACCTTGTTGTCGGTTCAGTGATTCAGTTAATGATTATTCCAATGGACCCTCTCTCAATGCCATATTTATTCTTCATATCCTATGCTAAACCTTTTTCATTTGTCTTGTCAACCAAACAATGCTCTGGTTTTTCTCCATTGGTCGGTAAACCTATAATTTGTGCAATCAAATCCACATCTACTGATATTGACCTATTCATCCATAAGATACCTCCATGTACTAGCGCTAGTAGTTGTTATACACAGGCATTTACATCTTTGCCGCTCCAAAAGTGGGGAATCTCTAGCAAGTTCATGATCTTTGTGTTATATAATCCTCTAATCCACTGCTTCGACTCCATAATTGGATCCCCTGATGGACCCGCTCCTTTGCTCTCCATATACACTTGTTGCACAAACTCTGGGAACTTGTCTGTGTTTGTTACATCATGATCATAATACTTCACTTTGTTTACACACCCTAACAGGTCACCAACTACTTTGAATTCATTAGGTATTTGTGGTAATGACAATGTTAGCTCATTTTGCTTGGTTGGTGTTCTTGGCGCGACAGGTTTTGCCCTAGTTTTCCTCTTTCTTGCTGATGGCCCTGCTTCTTGGATTTATTCCTCATCTTCTTCTATGTGTGATTTTTTCTTGCTTGTAATATCCTCCACCTGTACTTGATCCTCTGATTGTTGTGTTGGCTTTGCTACTGGGTGTTGCGCTACTTCAGCCTGTCCTCTAGGATCATCCGACTCTATTCGTTCATCATCGTGCTCATCCATCTGTTGTGGTGCTCCTAATCCAAGTTGTTGCACAGGGTTTTGCTCTGTGCTAGGGTTCTATGTTTCACCTTGCCTATCGACATCCATTTCCTCTCTTGTCGAAACTTGCTCCTCTACCATTGTGGGACTAACTGGCTCAATGACTAGTGAAGGAATGGTATCCATGTCCACCACTCCCTCCGACTAAATAGGGTTTTCTCCTCCGGTTGCTTGCTCCTGTGGAGATATCGTAGCACTACATGTTTTCCTTGCAGCTCGACTGGGAGCTCCGAACTTTGGTGGCATCGTTCTACTAAATCTAAACAAGGTTGCTCTAAATCTTCAACGATCTCTTCGAAATCACCTGCTCACACATGGTTTTTCTTCCTTAGCTCTCGTTTTCAAAACGTCAAAACGAGTCTTCTAGTTCATGTTTCCTGCTTTTATATGTCATTCCATAAATGCTCTGTCGCATTTTACTTTTCCAATCACTGTTTTTTCCTTTTTTCAGCCACTTTCTGTATCGACACGTTGTTTTTTCTACTTTGTCCCATTCTGACGCACTGCTTTTTTTCCTTTGCCCCATTCCAATGCATAGTGTACTCATGTTCTGTCATACCACTTATTGTTTGGTGCACATATACTTTTCTAACTACCTATCTACCACTTATCTATCTACTACATATTTTTGTATTTTTCTTCTTTTTCCAATTTTTTTCTTTCTTTTTCTCTTTTAACTCCTACTATTTACACTAATGTACAATTCTAACTTTTTGCGCTGCAACTACTAAGGGTTATTGGGTCGACTATCCCTATATAGTTTTAGTTGACTACCATTCATCAATCCTTGAATCTCTTTACCTGCTAAATCCTGCAGCTGCACAACACCTCCAACTATGACAGACTTTATCTTATATGGTCCTAGCCAATGCATGCTGAATTTTCCTGGGTGTTGTAAATATTTCTTGTGATAGAAGAGAACTATATCTACTTCCTTAAAAAATTTCTTCTTAATGTGTCTATGATTCGAAGCTTTGTCCTTTTCTTTCTATACTTCCTAATGGAAACCAACCATAATCCTGTGTTTTTCTAATTCCATGAGTTGAGCCAATCTTTCTTGAGTTGCGCCTCTTTCTGTCATGTTTGTAATGGCTACAATTCACATATTAGGTATCAAATAATCTAAAGGGACTATTGTGTTATGGACCTAACCCCTCACATAGGTAGAATAATATATTTCCATGTAATAAAGGTCCATATTAATAAGGCCTAGCAATAAGGAAGAATAAGTCCAATGTAAGAAGACCCAATAGAAGCTTCTGCTTCTAGAAGGATCTTCCTCTAGATGGTTCTTTTGATAGAAATATTTAGTATAAATAGGAGTTGAGGGTATGAGAACTCTTGTCTTGGATATTATTGTAATAGAGCTCTGCTTTGCTCGAGGTTTCCCCCTCGAAGAGGCAAGTGAACATTGCTCTCAGTGATCAAAATGCTCTTTCTAGTATTATTCTGGTATCATTTTGGTATTATTGTGGTGTTATTCTTGTTATATTTTTGTTCATTTTCCATTTCTAGCTATTTATTTATGTTCTGCATACTTTTTATATCTGGAATATTACAAGTGGTATCAGAGCACCTTCCTCGACAAAAAAATGTGGGTTAATTTTTTTTCCAGGGTAGAGATGTAGTATGGCCTATTTAAGCTACAAAGGTATGTCGTTACATGCATAAAACCTCGGTCGGGGATTCATACACACAGTAAATACAAGTGGTACTTAATCACACATCTGTTGGCCACCCTTGTAACCCCTATTGACACCCCTTCGAGTGGTAGCGCATCAGACAACCCCTATATACAGATTGACCTAGATTTCCTGAAGCCCTTTTTAGATAAACCGATCGACCGCCTGACTACTATAGTGCCACCGAGAACAACACTCGGGAAGATACTCTCTAGTACCTGGGTAGTTGGGTAGTACAACTAAGGGCACGGTCTAGCCTCCTTAGTTGGTGCCCCAAGATATTGGGCCGAGTACTACTGTTGGACCCCGCACGTATATCAGAGAGCTATAGCACAGGGAAAACCCTTGTCTGTAGAACCCTCGAATACCTAACCCTTGGGATGGAAACAAAAACAAAGCAAAAAATATCTATTGTGGCGCATCTATGTCTCCTGCATTCGAGTTGCGAAATTACTACACATTTCTTCCTGTTAAGCATTTGGGAATTTCATCACTACAATATTCTTCAAATCGAAGTATAATAACTCTGCAAGAGTAAATTTTTTTTTTATTAATAATAATTCGTTGGCACCATTATTTGAGACCTACTCCGTTGGATTTCTCTCTTCACCCTTATCACAGTCATACCTATCATTTTTCAACAATTTTTTTTTCTTGTGGACCCGACCCCTTCTAACACCCTTATTTGGGCTTTACCCCATTGGATTCAACTCGTCGCCTTGATCGTTGTGATACACTTCACCCATAACCCATTTTCTATGTGGTCCCACCCACCCCTTTTTGTGGTCCCTCGTCATCATGGCCCATACCCCTAGCCAGGATTTGGAAGCTCGCTTCTCTGCCTTGCACTCTAATTTCACAGAAACCCAACAAGAAGTGTGACAAGTCAGTGCCAATATTGCCACCATCAATCAAAAGATGCATTCCTCCATCGTCGCCTCAATTATGGAACTCAAACAAGACATTACTACCCATATTGAATCTGTCGCTACAATGATCTGTGCCAAGATGCATATCCCTGCAGATCTTCCCTTATTTGACCCACCTTTGCATATTGGAGGTGAAACTTCCTCTCATTCCCAGAATTTTCAACCCCATCACTTTCAATGTGACCTACGCCTTCCGGGTGTGGATGTGACCAAATTTGATGGATCGGATCCCACTGGCTGGGTAACTCAAATGTAACATTATTTCTCTTTGTATGGCATTACAGATGAGTTGGACAAACTCTCGTATGGTGTTCTCCATCTAAATCAAGAACGTTGGCAATGGTGGAAATGGAGAAAAAATGCTCGCCAAGGGTATGTGGCTTGGACACACTTTGTAGCAGATCTTTATGAATGCTTTGAAACTGACACCAACCATTTAGGCCGTTTGAAAAAGTTGAAATAATCTGGCATAATGGAAGACTTTATAACTGCTTTTTAGTGACTAGATTTTCGTACAAAGGGCATGTCTGAGGCTTTTTTCAGAGAATATTTTATCAGTGGCCTCAAGGATGAGATTTGTGCTCATGTCCTCATGGCTCGACCTCAGAGTTGGGTGGACGCTACTAAAAGAGCTAAGGAAGCACAACATGTTGTCTCTTCTCAAAACCGAAAACCCTCCTTTATTCCTTGCACTAAACTAGTAACTCCCACTCCTCCTTCTACTCCACTAAAGATCCAGAAATTGACCAGGGTCGAAATGGATGAACGCCAACTCAAAGGCCTTTGTTATAATTGTGATGAAAAATATTTTCTTGGACACAAGTGTAAGGAACAAAATATTTTTATGGCCATCTCGAAGGATGTTTCAGAAGAGGATGTGGAGGCTCCCCTTGTGTCAAGGTCACCTGAACCCACTGACATAAACCCTCCCTCATACCCTCCCGAAGTAGAACCATTCATTTCCCTAAATGCTCTCACTGGCGCCTCTGCTCCCCAAACCCTCAAGCTAATTGGTTACATCAAGCATATGAAGGTCATCATTCTTGTTGATAGTGGAAGCACCCATAATTTTATTCATCGCCGCATTTCCCAAGAAACTAATTGCTATATCCATGCAGTCAATAATTTTCAAATCATGATTGCCAATGGCGGGTCCATGAAATGTGGAGGGCGTTGTGAAAATGTGTGTCTCCAAATTGGTGAATACCACTTGAAATCTCATATGTTTGCTATTGACATGGTCGGTTGTAACATTGTGTTGGGTGCATAATGGCTAAGGACTTTGGGTCCCATTCTCATGGATTTTAAGAAATTAACCATGCAATTTGACCAGGAGGGACAACAATATAAGTTCCAAGTCATCACCACAAGTTCCCCGAAGATCATTAATTCCCATCGCATTGAAAATCTGCTCAAAAAAGGTCAATTTGGCATTATTTCCCAACTCTATGCCATATAAGCAACTGAGACACCCTTTGTGCCGCAGGACCTCCAATCCATCCTCTCTAAACATGAAGTGGTTTTTTCCACTCCCTAGGGACTTCTTCCTTCCTGTGGTGTTCATTATCATTCCATTCCCCTTGTCCCAGGAAGCCTTCCTCCCAATATTCGTCCCTATCGTCACCCCTTTTTCCCCAAAAAAAGAAATTGATAAAATTATTCAAGACCTGCTCCACGTAGGTGTTATCTACCCTAGTATGATCCCCTACTCTTCACCTGTGGTCACGGTCCTTAAGAAAGAATGTTCTTGGCGCATGTGTCCTGACTTTCGCGCCCTCAAGAAACTCACCATTAAATACAAATTCCCCATTCATGTCATTGACAACCTCTTCGATGAATTGAGTGGCACCCAGTTCTTTACTAAACTTGATCTTCGTTCCGACTACCACCAGATCCGTATGAAAGAGGAAGACATTCCTAAGACTGCATTTAGAAATCATGAGGGCCACTATGAGTTTTTGGTCATGCCCTTTGGCTTGTGTAATGCTCCCTCTACTTTCCAAAGCCTCATGAATCATGTATTTCATCCTTTTCTCCGTCATTTTGTCTTGGTTTTCTTTGATGATATCCTCATCTATAGTAAAAACTCGGAGAACCCATTTTGCTCATGTGGATCAAGTTCTCTGTCTACTCTCTCAGCACCAACTTTTCCTCAAACAATCTAAATGTGCTTTTGGTGCCTCAAAAGTTGAGTACTTGGGTCATCTTGTTGGCAGGGCCGACGTCAGGGTGGATCCTAAAAAGATTGAAGTTATGCAAGATTGGCCTCCCCCAAAGAATCTCAAAATCTTGTGTGGATTTCTGGGTTTAACAGGTTATTATCGCAAGTTTTTTAAGAATTATGGAAATATTGCGGCACCTCTCAATGCACTCCTTAGAAATAATTCTTTCACTTGGACTCCAACAACTGCTCATGATTTTCAAACCTTGAAGATGGCCTTGTGCACCACTACAGTCCTGGCCCTTCCTGATTTCACAAAGACCTTTGTAATGGAATGTGATGCTTTCAGGAAAGGAATTGGCATTGTCCTTATGCAAGAGGGTCAGCCTTTGGCCTTTACCAGCAAACAACTATCCAAGCGCAATTTGGGAAAATCAATCTATGAAAAGGAAATGTTCGTTATTCTGCATGTCGTGAATATTTGACGCCCTTATCTATTGGGGAAATGCTTCCAAATTAATATAGATCATCGAAGCCTCAAGTATTTTCTGGAACAACGCCTTTCCTCCCCAGAGCAACAAAAATGGGTGACTAAGCTCTTTGGATATGATTATGAGATCATTTAAAAGAAAGGCAAAGACAATGTGGTTGATGATGCACTTTCCCGAAAATATGAAGATGAAGGGTCCCTTTTTTCTCTCTCCTTCATTGTACCCTATTGGCTCCAAGATGTTCACCAGGAATGGCTACACGATCCGAAAATTTCACATCTGATACAAGAATTGCTGTCCAATTCTCCAGTTTCCCCAGGGTACTCTTGGCTCAATGATGAGCTTCGATACAAAGGTTGTTTGTATTTAAGTAAATAGTCAAAACTTAAATCCACAGTACTGTAATACCCCAAGGATGAGCCCCGAATGTAATTATGAAAGTAACATGTTTTGTAGGCTGGTGAGCCGAATATTTATAAGCTGGTAGGCTTATGTGTTGATTAGGCTGGGAGCCTAGATGTTAAATGCCAGGAGCCTATTTTTTATACATGTAAATATTCATATTATTATTATAACAGCATTACTGTGTATAGACCGACCATGAAGAAAGAGTATGGGGGACTAAATTCCACTAGGTTCGACAAGGGAGGAGGCTAGGAGAGTAGAGCCTAAGAGCCTAAGCTTAATATCCTAGTAGAATAATATATTATTATTCTAAAAGGCTATAAAGAGGATATTAATGTATCCTAAGTTTCTTTAGGGAGAGGAACGATTTACAAGTGGTCCTGGAGAGCCAAGTGTCATCCAAAAAAATGCAGATTTATGGGGGGGCGTTCTCACCATTCTCACCATTTAGACCATTTTTGGGGGGAATTCTGAGCATTCTCAGGAGGCTAGCCATCCGATACCCAGATTTACTCATGCATTGAGAAAGCATGCAATCAGTATTTTCTACCATGGTTGAATGAGAAGATACCCGAACCTCTGCTACAAACTTGAGTTAATAACCTCGCGACAGCTGTACCCTGCGGGTTGCCTACGTATTGTCCTGTTAGTACCATTTCCCCACGTCCATTTTCTGTTGCTGCCATCACCATGCCTGTGTGTTGAGGAGCGGGAGTGAAGAAGTGGGTTGTTAGGCCTGTGGATAGAAGAAGCAAGTTGTCAGGCCTGTGAGAAACTATTTCCAGGTGAGAGAGTGTGCTAAGGGAGTGAGTTATCCTGGAGGGAGTCCAGTAGTAGCTACAGAGCTATGAGAATTCCTCATTCGGCCTGTTCCTGAAGCCCATGGAAAGGGATGTGTAGTAGTCGATGGACTGTGTGATAGTGAAGGTGTAGACTCTTGGGGTGGGACAAGCATGTGGGGATTGAGAGTCTGTGAGTTGTGGGCGTAAGTGTCTCCTTGGAGGAAATCCTTCCTGTTGTACTGTGCAACTTCATGTTTTCCTTGCCTAGCCTAGGAATCCCTTGCCTGATGGAGTTTAGTCCCAGCTCGGGGGTGACCCTGCTTAGAGTGAGGAGCAGTGTGGTCTACGGTTGGGAGGTTCGTGGAAGGTCTACACGTAGTTGGTGTACTCCAATTAAGAGATATGTACCAATTCTTTATTTGTTGTATGTTGTGTATTTGTACATGTGTTATAATTGATGAGAAATGCATGTATATATTGCATGTATGTGTTAATGTTGCTTCCAAATGAATAGGTGTATAAGCAGAGTGTTCATGTCTGTTTAATTGCATTATATATATAATATATATATATGAACATAAGACGTTATCTCTATTTATTTCATCTTAAGTTTATATGTGATTATTTCCGCAAAATATGTTTACTCAGTGATGATGCACGACATGTTGGTGGTCGGGGATGTTACAATATGGTATCAGAGCCATGGTTTCAGCACTGAGCCTGGATGTGCCATGTTAGTGAAAGTTGAAGCAAAGGTTTCAGAGTGAATTGTTGTCGAGAGGGACAAAATTCAAAGTTCAGAGCATTCCTAAGTGTCAGGAAGGCACCACGTGAACACTTGGACTATGTTTAGAA
Organism: Picea engelmannii; assembly: GCA_009831015.1. NCBI lineage: Eukaryota > Viridiplantae > Streptophyta > Pinopsida > Pinales > Pinaceae > Picea > Picea engelmannii. Next base: position 87,613 of record ML791130.1, read on the forward strand.
GCTCAGGAAGTATAGTGGTTCAAGAAAACCTATATAGGAAGGATACCACCACACCCATGTTATTGGGCCACAAAGTTTATATTTTGGACCGTAGGATCTGTTCGAAAGAGGGAGGATCCTTCACAACCGTGAGATCTGGAGAGAGGTGCACGAGAGTTAAACTCCAAGTCCTTTAGACTTCGTGACTTTGGCGAAGTTTATGTGTTATAGAGCAAAAGGGGCCGAAATCCCAGAGTGGATCTACACCGTAGATCCGGGGAGAAGTGCTTGATCGTTGGATCGACTGAAGATAGATTAGAGCCATTAGATCAAGCCTAGAGCAGAAGGTAAGGCACAATGATGAAAAAATAGATCTCAACCGTCAGATTTGTGTGCAAGTGATTGTGAGCCGTAGATCTCACAACAGTTCGAGAATTCGACATTCGGAAGAAACAAAGTGTGCTAAGGTGAAAACTCCCGAAGTCCCAAAGTCTGGAGTTAATCCAGACTATTTGTCAAAAGAAACACGTGTCAACAGATTGGCTTGTTCGGGAGAAACAAGGTGTGATAGAGAGAAAACTCCCAAAGTCCGGAGTTAATACAGATTGTTTGTTAAAGGAGACGTGTGTTAGAAGATCAGCTTTTCCGGAGTTTGGTGTTCAAGAGAATTGGAGTGTGTTGGTGTGGAATCTCCCGAAGCCTTGAAGACCAAAGTCCCAAAGCCGAAGATCCGAAGTGGCGTGTCATGATGATGTCACCTATGGTGATGTGGACCTTTTCTAGACATGCCACGTGCCACCACCTTAATTGTTTACAACTCTACTATGTGGACCCGGAAGGTAAGGAAGTTCAGGAGTTCAATGTTCAGGAGAATTAGAGTGTGCTAGTGTGAAATATTCCAAAGCTTGAAGTTCCGAAGTGATGTGACTTACTGACGTCACCAGGGATGATGTGGACACACGGTATGTGTGCCACGTGTTGGTGAGTTAAGAACCTTTTCAAGATAGAAACGTCAGTTGGAACATGACATTTGTCACCCAACATATTGGGCCTCCTGTTCGCTTCTAGTATCTCGCCACATGGCACTCCTTGTTGGCATGTTTTACAGGCAGAGTATTCTTGACATTGATGGCAAGATCAGAGTATACATCGATGGAAAATTAGGGACAAAGTAAGCTAAGGAGGGACTAGCGCAGAGTCGAACGCAGTGCGAAGGTGTGCTTGTTCATTTGATGGCAAACAAGCAGACAAGGAAGACCAGCATCGCAACAATAATCGAATGGCAAGATCGAAGTGTTGGTCAAACTCCATTTTGGAGTTTTGACTACCGAGATTTCGGATACCGGGAGTTGGAGATGTTAAGAACTCCCACTATAGGAGTCCCGAAGTCGTGAAATGCGAAATCGCAATATAACCTGAACCATTGGATCAAGGACAAATCTGGACTGTCGATCCAAGAAGAAGACGTGGTGAAAGATCATGCTTTCACTGACTGAAAAGTCAAAGGACTGAAATGCTCCAACCTTTCAACTCACGAAGTCGCGAAATGCGAAATCCCGAAAACCTGAAACAGGCGCAACACTCGGAGTTTTGAATATCGGGATTTCAGTTACCAGGAGATGGAGATGTCAAAAAATCTCGTCGTCAAGAGTCCAGAAGTGCCGAAATGTGAAATCTCAAAAACCTGAAAAAGGCGCATCACTCGGAGAGTTGGATACCGGAATTTCGGTTACCGGGAGATGGAGATGTCAGAGACTCTCATCAACAGGAGTGCCGAAATCGCGAAATGCAAAATGGCGAAATGATCTGAGCCGTTCGTTCGAGGAGATCGTGGACTGTTGATCCGACTCCATTTCAAAGTATTCGATATTGGGATTTCGGATACTGGGAGATGGAAATGACAAAGACTCTCATCATAAAGAGTCCCGAGGTCGTGAAACCTAAATACGCGAAATGATAAAAGACTCCACACCGGAGTTTCAGATACCGGGAGGTTGAGAGGTCAAGAGTCAGGACACTGCATCACAGGAGTCTTGAAATTGCGAAACCCGAAGTCACGAAATGTGATTCGCCGAAATTAGAAACGCTGGAGTACCGGACCGTTGATCAGACTCCATTTCGGAGTTTCAGATACCAGAACTTGGAGGTGTCAAGAACACTTCACCAAAGGAACGTCGAAGTACCGAAATGCGAAATCGCGAAAATCACTTTATGGATATGTGCTTGGTCTTGGCCATGGTCACTGCCTGTGGTCACATCGACGGAATATGGGGGAAGGAGCTAGTGCATACAAGCTCATTTTCGGAGTTTCGTGGATCGCGACTAGGAGTGTGGAGACACTTGGTCACACGAATGCCGAATTGTCGAACGTCGAAATGCTGAAATGTTGAAATGTCTATATAGGTGGTGGTCACCGCCGATAGTCATGGAAGAGGAAGGAGCTAGCATAGATGGGCTCTATTTCAAGGTTCGCACTGTAACTACAAGGAAACTACTGATGGTTTCTGCCAGACGTGTGGAAAAGACTTATGTGTAACATCCAGAGGAGAAAAAGAGTCTAAGGGAACCTTCCAGTGGAATGAGGACTGGCCATAAAGGCGATTGATAGCTGGAAGAGCGTTTGAATCATGTGACTGCAACAGAGAGGTTAATCTCGACTGTGCCAAAGAAGACGATGAGTCTCATCTGCCAGAGAGGCCGAGGAATCTCAGCGTAACACCCAGTGATGTTGGATGCATGGGTTTAACAACCAGAGAAGCTAAAGAGTTTCCATGATGAGCAGGCAGAGCACACGACATGCAGACCATGTTGAACCACTGCATATAGTGAATGCACAAGATGCACAGGGAGTATAAGAATGTGGGATAAAGAAGAGATTGGGGTGGTTGTTGTGGTGCGGGATGCATCTGTGAAGAAGGAGGTGGAGTGCAGTAGCTAAAAGTGACAGAAGACAAAAGGTGCATTGAATGGGAATGGTGTAGAAAGCACAAGAGGCAGAAGAACAGAAAAGGGCAATGGAAGCATGCAGAAAGACAGTGAGGAAGACACAACAGTGAAATCTTGCTAAACAGTGATGAGACTGGTAAGCTATTGTTGAACACTATATCACTGTAATAAGTCTCAATAATTGATATTCATAAATCATGGTGGTAGGGAGGTGCTAGGGAGGACTGGTGTCCTCAGAGGTTCAAGTGGGTGCTTGAACACAGGGAGTTGTAGCTTCCTTCTAGTTGGTGCTAGAGAAACTAGGGAGTTGGTGCTTCCTTCTAGTTGGTGCTAGAGAAACCAGGAAGTTGGTGCTTCCTTCTAGTGGGTGCTAGAGAAAACAAAGAGTTGGTGCTCTCAACAAGTTGCAGCTTGCAAAAACAGAGGTTGTAGCCTCACAATGAGTTGGTGTTCACATGTATGATAATGTACAGAATGTAAATAATACTTATCATATAAAGAAGAAGAGGTTTTTACCCTTTATGGTTTTCCTCGAGAAATATTTGTCTCTGTATATCTCATATATGTGACTGATGTTGAATGTGCCATTGCTTATTTCTCTGCATTATTGTGATCATCATTGAGTGCCTTGTAAATAATTTAAAAGAAGCATAATTGTTTAAGCACGGTAACAACT
>ML791130.1:96727-119757 GCA_009831015.1 Picea engelmannii
GAGATGGAGATGTCAGAGACTCTCATCAACAGGAGTGCCGAAATCGCGAAATGCAAAATGGCGAAATGATCTGAGTCGTTGGTTCGAGGAGATCGTGGACCGTTGATCCGACTCCAATTCGAAGTATTCGATACCGGGAGATGGAAATGGCAAAGACTCTCATCATAAAGAGTCTCAAAGTCGTGAAATGATAAAATACTCCACACCGGAGTTTTGGATACCGGGAGCTTGAGAGGTCAAGAGTCAGGACACTGCATCACAGGAGTCCCGAAATCACGAAACTCAAAGTTGCGAAATGTGATTCACCAAAATTAGAAACACTGGAGTACCAAACTGTTGATCCGACTCCATTTCGGAGTTTCGAATACCAGAACTTGGAGGTGTCAAGAACACTTCACCACAGGAGCGTCGAAGTACCGAAATGCGAAATCACGAAAAACACTTTATGGATAAGCGCTTGGTCTTGGCCATGGTCACCACCTGTGGTCACATTGAAAAAATATGGGGGAAGGAGCTAGTGCAGACAAGCTCCTTTTCAGAGTTTCGGGGATCGCGACTGGGAGTGTGGAGACACTTGGTCACACGAATGCCGAATTGTCGAACACCGAAATGCCGAAATGATGAAATGTCTATATAGGTGGTGGTCACCGCCGATAGTCACGGAAGAGGAAGGATCTAGCATAGCTGGGCTCTATTTCAAGGTTCGCACTGTAACTGCAAGGAAACTACTGATGGTTTCTGCCAAAGGTGTGGAAAATACTTCTGTGTAATAGCCAGAGGAGTGGAAGAGTCTAAGGGAACCTTCCAGTGGAATGAGGACTGGCCATAGAGGCGATTGACAGCTGGAAGAGCGTTTGAAGCATGTGACTGCAACAAAGAGGTTAATCTCGACTGTGCCAAAGAAGACGACGAGTCTCATCTGCCAGAGAGGCTGAGGAATCTCAGTGTAACACCCAGTGATGCTGGACACGTGGGTTTAACAACCAGAGAAGCTGAAGAGTTGCTATGATGAACAGGCAAAGCACACGACATGCAGACCATGCAGAACCACTGCATATAGTGAATGCACAAGATGCACAGGGAGTATAAGAATGTGGGATAAAGAATATATTGGGGTGGTTTCTGTGGTGCAGGATGCATCTGTGAAGAAGGAGGTGGAGTGCAGTCGCTGAAAGTGACAGAAGACAAAAGGTGCATTGAATGGGAATGGTGTAGAAAGCACAAGAGGCAGAAGAACATAAAAGGGTAATGGAAGCATGCAGAAAGACAGTGAGGAAGACAGAGCAGTGAAATCTTACAGAACAGTGATGAGACTGGTAAGTTGTTGTTGAACACTATATCACTGTAATAAGTCTCAGTAATTGATATTCATAAATCAGGGTGGTAGGGAGGTGCTTGGGAGGACCGGTGTCCTCAGAGGTTCAAGTGGGTGCTTGAACACAGGGAGTTGTAGCTTCCTTCTAATTGGTGCTAGAGAAACCAGGGAGTTGGTGCTTCCTTCTAGTTGGTGCTAGAGAAACCATGAAGTTGGTGCTTCCTTCTAGTGGGTGCTAGAAAAAACAGAGAGTTGGTGCTCTCAGCAAGTTGTAGCTTGCAAAAACAGAGGTTGTAGCCTCACAATGAGTTGGTGTTCATATGTATGATAATGTACATAATGTAAATAATACTTATCATATAAAGAAGAAGAGGTTTTTACCCCTTATGGGTTTCCTCGAGAAATATTTGTCTCTGTATATCTCATATATGTGACTGATGCTGAATGTGCCATTGCTTATTTCTCTGCATTATTGTGATCATCATTGAGTGCCTTGTAAAGAATTTAAAAGAAGCATAATTGTTTAAGCACGGTAACAAATGATTCACCCCCCCTCACAATTGTCCAACACTCCTCTCGAGCATGGATGGTGGGGCCCCTGATGGTTATATAAAGTAGTTAAAACCTTGGCGAAGTATTTAACTAGATCGGGCCCATAGTAACTTGGTCACAGTCGTGGTCACATGCGAATTAAGGGCAGAAGAAAAAGGGGCTAGCGCCTGAAAGTGAATTGAAGAACATAACATGACTCATAGATAGAGTCGTGGGGATTCTTGATCTACCAAGACAACGAAAAATGGAGTGTGATATTATTTTGTTGAATCAAATTGTTTAAGTTATTTTGGAAAATTATTAAGTTTGATAGCCTGACAAAATTCGGTTGACTGTACATTTTGCAGAGTTAACAATTATCATAACTTAACCAAATTGTCACATAGTGCAGAGAAATGGAGGAGGCACATGATTCTTACAGTCCAAAGGATAAGGTTAGAGGAATGGATGTCCATTTGGGGGTTAAAGGAACAAACTCCAATGGGCATGGAGAAGAAATAGATAAAGATGGGAGCATGATGAAAATCATTAAAATTTTGCAAAAGGATGTTTAAATTCACCAGGCAGATAACAAAAGGCTTATGGGATCCTGAGAGAAACGGGGAGACTTCAATATGAAGTTGATGCAGAGTCAACAACTTCCGTGTGGTGGGATCAACTTGTGCAAGTGAAACACATTAGAGAGAAGAATGTTACATGGAAGGAATTCAAGAAACATTTTGAAAAGAAGTACTTAAACAAGAGATACTATGACAAAAAGATGATAGAGTTCTTTGAACTTAAATTGGGCAACATGACTATAGATGAATATGAAAGGAGATTTCTAGAGTTGTTAAGGTATGTCCCTTTCATTAGGGATGAGACAGTCAAGATCCAGAGATATCTGAGTGGGCTGCCATCTTTTATGAGTGACAAAATCCAGTATGATAATCCTAATACTATGGAAGAAACCATAAGGAAGGAAAAATGTTTATATGATCAACATAGAGGAAAGCCTACTTTCCAAAGAGTTTGGGAAGACAAAAGGAAGTTTAAGAAGGAGCAGAGGTAGAAGGGGAATAAGCCACCATTTTTCAGAAATAGTCCTCAAGGACAACCAGTTTGAGGGAGCCCAGGATGGCTGAAGTAGGTGGGCAAAGGCCAAGGCAGACCACTATGAAATGTTGGGGTTGTAATGGAGATCATAAGTATAGATATTTCCCTCACAGAAAGGACAAGGCGAGAGTTGTTCACAATGTTCAACAAACAGAAACAGTGGAGGACATGGGTAGAAGAGTACCAAGGATCTATGCAACCCTGGACAACAAGCACGTTGAGTTTCAATCACACATGATTGAAGTCAAAGGTATGATCAATAACTATGCCTTTACTATTTTAATTGATTCGGGGGCTAGTCATAGCTATATAGATCCTAAGGTGGTGGAAAGATTTCAATTGCCAAGAAGAAAGCATCAGAAATCTTGGCTGGTGTAGCTGACTACAGGAGCCAAGAGAAAGGTTGTTGAGTTGGTTAAATCATGTCCAGTGAGCATGAATGGACTGAGTACCAAGGCATATTTGAACATATTTCGTTTGGGATCCAGGGGTGATTTTAAGAACCCCCCCCTAAATTTTTATATATATATATATATATATATATATATATATATATATATATATATATATATAATGGGTGAATCCCCATGATACATAGGAAAAAATGAATGCTATTTTATCAATTATACAATATGTATATATAATTTTTTGGCGAATCTTTTAGTCAATTATATGATCTTGTAAAATCTTGGTGAATCTTTCACTGAATTATAAAATCTTGTAAAATCTTGGCAAATTTTTCACTGAATTATAAAACCTTGTAAAGTCTTGGAATTTTTTCGGATAAAGTATAAAACCCATATATAATAATAGGGAAATGTGTTCATTAAACTGTAATATACTCATTTTACATATTTGGAAAAAGAAACACAGTTTGTCCATCGTTTAGACAATGTTGCAAGCATCAAGGGTTTTGTTTGTCAAGGTTGTTCCAAGGGCTTACATGACATCAAGGATGGAAACTAGGGAAGAGTGTTCCAAGGGCTTACATAAGGAAGGAGTGGAATGAACTACTATTTTTTATTCAAAGGTATATATCCTGTGAGGGAAGGTATAATTCAACTTTCCTGTATCACATTCGATTATTGGAACATTTCATAGGTACTCATCCACTCAATATGCCCTATTTTCTTTGGCAAATCCTAGTAAAAATTTCTAACAAGGTCAAATCCAATCCTGCTAAGGTTGAGACTAGAATTTTTCATTGTGGTTTGATTAAATTACTCATCATTGAAGAAGTGAAGAAAAGGAAGAAAACATGGGGGTATTTTTTGTTTTGGTCTGAGTTCACCTATGAAGAATATCCTAAGAATCCTCTTGGAAAGAAAAAGAGAGTCAAGAAATGCAAGCAACCTATTGCACTTGATACATTAGAGGCATCCACCAGCATGAAAAGGAGAAGGATAGATTTCCTCGATGATCCTAAGGATGAAAACATGGTCAGAATGAAAAGAGATAAAGTGGTTTCTTGGAAGGAAAGGCTTAAGAAATATAGAGTGCTAGAAATATTTATGAAGAAAGAGAATGCTACCTTGAAAGCCCATATTGCAACAGTTTCCTCATAGAAAGACAAGTACAAAGAGAAATCTAAGAAGTTGTCTAAGAAGGCTAAAATGTAATTCATATTTAGTGTTAAATTTTGCAAGAAGTACAGGATCACGAGGAACAAGTGGTTGTACTTAAAAATAAATAACCAGATGAGACCAGCTCTGCCAGTTGAGGTTATTCAACAAGAATGAGGTGATCCAAGCCCTGATACCTTTTTTCAATTTTGGCCCTTACTATATGTATGTCATATATTTCTTGTTATTTAGTGTTGCCTCCCTACTTGAAAGATTTTGACCAATAGTTTTGGCTTGTCTCCAAGTGAATTGTCAAAGTGAAATTATGTTGGCCTTGATTTTTCCCACAATTTTGTTTATGACATACCAAAATTACTCTGCTGAATTTTGTAAAAAACAAAATCGCATTTCCTGTAAAGTGATCATTGGAAGAGCAACAAGATACAAAGCATGTTCTATACTCAATGCATACGAGAATGACGCAGATATCCATTGACATAAACCTATATATGCAAAACTAGAGCAATCATATTTGTTGGTTACCATGCATGAGCTATTATTGATTCAACTGCTACAACAATTTGTTTTATTACTTTATTTCAAGCTCCAACCTCCTACATGATATGAAGAACAAAACATAAAATAAATCTAGATAAGATATGTATATTAATGTCCGACAAATGACCATAAAAGTAGGTCAATGGAATTGTTTTGGTACAATGATATATTTTTCTATTGAAATTCTCATAATTCTCATATTGCAAGCAAGACAAAAGAAGAAGCCTAACATAAAGATCAGATAATGTAAAAAAAAGTGGTTTTCATTTTCAATGAAACAACAAATCAGTATGTGTCATTCATGTTGACCTATTCTTTAAGGATACTTACATTTATTTCTTGTGGATGATGCAGTTTGACATTTAAAATTAACCCTTAACCTCATTCAAAGGAAGACCTTTAAGAAGTAATAGAAATAATTCCTTTATGTGGTAAATTATACCATATCTTGCTTCTTCTAGGATTCTGAATCAAATAGAAAGTATAAGATCTAGGAAATGATTGATAAGTAAGAGATTTAAGGGATAGTCTCCTTTCCTTGCATGCATTCAAGAAGGAAAGATGTGCTAATGATGATTGATTCAATAGTAATTATCTGAGAAATGTTGATATGATCAATTTCAGAGATGAATCCCTCGTGTGATATCCTCCTATCCATATACCCTCCATTCTAACTTCCTTCGTTATGGATCGAACCCACCTCTCAAAACAACCCAAACTACTGATATGTAATAAATATAAGAGGGATTTGTTTCTCATCTTCTTTGGTATGAAAGTTGCCTGGAAAAGTGGAAGTGGATAAGAGATGGTTCTTTCTTCAAATCACTATCCTTACTTGTGGGTTCTGAGTGATGAACGAGTTGGGAATGAATAGGTTAGGAAGTAGAAATGGTGTTACACCCAGAGGGTACTCATGGTTCCACCTATGGGTGGTACCGCTGCCGATGACATAGCATACCATACTTAATATTAAGCAACATTTAATTGTTGATCAATACTCTAGTTTTTTGGTGGTCAAGTTGACCGATGGCGGAATACCCATGTTTTGATCCATCACCCTACGTTCAAAAAAAAAGATTTCATGTTTTTAACCTAAATGATATTCTAATTATATAATGACCTACACAATTTCAGAGATCTCTGAGTTGTCAGAGCCAATGTTCCCCCAGCCACACCATTAAGGACTATGGAAACGAAAAAACATTGGATTGCAAACCATAAATCTGGTTCATTAATATAGTAGATAGATCCCACGGTGATTTAATTATATTTCCCACAAGAAGCAAGGATATCATTTCAAATTATCTATTGAAAGGAAGTTAAACTAATTGATCTTAAAAACTCGTGAGAAGTGACCCACAGTAAAGCAATTATTACTAGTGATACCTTGTCATTGTTTATGCACATTTTTTTCTAATATTGTAACATTACCCTGTCTTGATTATTTCATTTAATTCCCTTTTCAATCCTGCCAATATAGCCACTAGCAACAAATTGCAAGACTTAGATAAAAAAACTTTGTATCCACCTTAACTAGGCATCACTCATATCAAAAGAAAATCCAACAACTGCCATGAACATAGTGGATGTATAGCTTCAACTAGATAGATTGGATTCCAATTATCAACCTTTCGACCTTTCAAGAGCTAGAACAACCAATGTGGACGAGATGATGGTAGCACAATATTACCTCTTTGGATGTAGTGATAGGAACTCTTGACAAGAAATAACCCTGGAGAATCCTTAGGAAAAAATCAGGGCGATGTAATAAAACTATATACAGGGTTGTAATGTAAAGAACATCTCAAAATGTAACAACCAATATAGCCATACCCTTAAAAATGAGAATGGAGCACTGAATACCACAACGAAAATATTGATATATGAGAATGTGATATGTAATTTATGGCTCAACTATCAAGAAGATTCACTCAATAGATGATGATATTGATATCACAGGATTTAGATCATCGATAGATGATAAACCATTGTTGGATTTTTCTTTGGCATTATTATCTTTTGGTAATTTCTCTTTCACTCGAAATTCCTCCAATGTTCTGAACTCCTTGGTAAATAACCTTTCCAATTTAGGATGTTTTTTCAAAAGTCTAACATCCTTCTTGCAAAAAAGAGAAAATCCCTGTAAAATATTTTATATTTAAATGGAATGGAAAAAAATCCTTAAATGATTTACATATATTCTATACTTAATCCTGAACATCAAATAGAAAGGAAATATACCAATATTTTTCAAGACCATAAAGATTCCCCTTCTTGTAAAATTCAATAGTGAACTGTTAAAAAATTCAAAATATTCATACAAACTTTCCTTAAATTTATTCTCCAATCCATAGTTGAAAGATCCCTTGAATGTTTTTTTCCTATATTTTGTCTTTTTGACAGGAAAAACAAAGGATAGCAAAATGCAGCTTATAAAACAAACTGTCCCCTGTAGAACCTAAAAACATAGTCGTCGTTGTAATTACACTTTGTTGCTATCTCTTCCAGTGATACTCTTTGGAACTCATTATACATAGAGCGGTTGAAATTATTTATGAGAAAGTATGACCAAAATCGGCTGAGAATATTCATTTCCTACATTGACAGTTATAAGATACTATCATAACTGAAGTGAACTTTTACCATTTAACATTTGGTGATGTGGAACATTAGCATATTTATGCTACACCCTAATGAATCGCCTAAATAAGGGAAGCATGACCATGCTTTCTTGAAATAGTATTGTTTGACCAGAACAGTTACATTGTAATTGCTTGAATCCCATTAAGTTTCTATATATATCCAGAATTAACATGTTAGCCCTAATGATATTTTCAAAATTAGAAATTTGATAGATTGATATTATGCTAAAGTATAATTCTCTAAATATGGTGGTGTTTTAATAGAATTATATCTTATATTATATAACTCATGATAATCATTTACCATCAAATCTTATTTTATACTTATTCAATAAATATCCCCAGTAATCAGACCCAGTAGAAAGTATTCATTTCCTAAATTGACAGATTATATGCTACTATCATAACTGAACTAAAAATTCACCATTTTACAATTGGCAATGTGAAACATTACAAAATATTTTCTATATGATACATGAATTTCCTACACAGGGGTAGCATGCCCATGCCTTCATGAAATAGTATTTGTAGACTAGAATAGTTACATTATAACTGCTCAAATTAGTATGGAAGAAAAACACACAATTGTAATAAAGTATAAATTAAAAAAAAGGTTTATCATGGAAAATAAAGAATCTAATCCAATATAGTGGGATCCCATGCAATTTTTTCACCAAAGAGATATGAGGATTATTACTAGCAGTACAATATTAGAAAAATTCAAGACATGGTAGCACATAAAAGCTTACCTGTTTGATAATAGGAATTCAAAAGATTTTCCATGCAGCGTACCTATAATTGGCAATATGGAAAAAACATAGAGGAAATTAATATTTAAAATTAAAAAACTAAAGATCAACAGAGCAGTAATTACAACATTCATGAACCAAAATAAAACCGTCTTGACTTAAGCAAGCCAATATTTTTTCTCTTGTTATCTACCTCGTGAGTGTAACTGGTGGATTTTTAATGCAACCTACCTATAAAAGTTAAATACAACCTACCTTGTGATCCTAACTACTTCGTGAGCCTACCTCATGGAATCTACCTCATGAGCCTAACTGATAGACTTTCACTTCAACCTAACTGTAAATTGTATACTTTCATTGCATCCTACATGGCCAAGTAAAAGTTAAACTTGTCAAGGAAACTCATCCAAGTTGGTGATATGTCCTTAGCCATGATATGAAGAAATTAGAATACATCATGTTTATATAGCGTCTCTAACAACGACTGCACATACTTAGGGACTTTAAAAGGACCAATGATAATAATGAACTACTTGATAGCAACATAATCAATGTCACAATATATATAAGCAAAATGGTTCTGAAAGTGGATTCATAACATATATATTTGGTTTGGCCCTAGTCTCCAATGAGATACCCATCAGAATATTTGGTATTAAGATTCATTGTAAGTACTAGAAATATAATTTCTTAGCATCATGCCCTTTCTTATCCCAATATATCATTGCCCTAATATTCACCCCCTTGGATCTATAATCTTGAGAAACATGAATTTGATGCCCAATATTCCCAACTTGAATTTTCTCTTTCTGAATTTAAAATATATTATCCTAAATCCTTTCAGGCCTAACTAAGATGATTTTTTGGATGTCTTTCTAATCCCTAAGAAAATCCAATTGTCCTTTGAAAAACTTCCCATTGCATGATCAAACCTAAAAGGGTTTGTGGGAAAGAGACAAGATGTTGTACATGCAAAATTGTCTGAATGCAGTCTTGTGATTCCAACATGAAATCATTCTATTTGTAAGGAAAAGTAGATGCATAGCCAATATTTTTTCTAATAAATGGAACAATGCATATGGGAAGGTGATCTGAGCATGTTTTGGAATACTTCACTAAAACAACTCACCTAGAATTTCTTGCAAAAGTGATCATGTGCAAGTTTGCATAAAAAATGTTTAGATCTTATTGAAATTGGGCCAAGCTAAGATGATGATTATACCTAGTGTCCCACTCATCTTTGAGATATTTTTCATTAGGATTAATATCAAAAATTCCAAGAACAAACTTACAATGAGTGCATTGTGTTGATGCCAAAACCAAAATACAAAACGTTTTGGGTGAGGACCAAAGGGAGTGATCACTTATTTGGTTAGTAAATTGTCTTGTAAATTAGAGTCTCTTCTTAGTATCTGACCATTTTGTAGTTCCAAGATGATACTTTTAGACACTCTACTCCACCACTTGGATTTTAAAAGGAATAAAAAGTTGGGATTGAATTTCTGGTTTCTTTTGTAGATTTCTCTTAATTTTAATTAGGGCCATACAATGTTCATGAAGATGAAAGAGTCCATTATCATATTTAGATTAGGATTGTTGTTTTAGCATATGGGACAATTTTTTGAGGTTGTTTTGAAAGTAATATCTATCTCAATTATAACAAGAAGGTTTCAGAAATGCTATTGTTGCATAGAATTTCTTAGCATACATGATGCATATCAGTAAGTTGTGAGTGGATGATGTGAAATTTAGACAGCTTTTGTCTATTAACGAAAATCTTTTGGGTAATTTAAAATGAATTAGATATTTCATTAGTAAAAGGCAGAGGATAGTCGTGCAAGTGTTTCTCCCTACATAAGTGAGTGGGGAAAGCATGTTTGAATTTGTTCCAACCTCAAGGGAGTAGTGTGCATGATGGGATGTTGCACTGACAAAAAATTATGGACTTTCTCATGGAGAAAATACAACATCTTGGTTACATAATCAGAAATTACATTACACAAGTATGAAGGTTGACTATCACTAAGGGTAATAGCAGGAATCAAAAGAGAATTGTACCAATAAACTACTAACAAACAAAACACATTGATATTGACCAACATAAATAGTCATATTAAAGACAAGAAACTACATAGCATTTGTATGAGAATCTTGTTAAATTGTAAGGCAACAACCTCAATGTGAATTTTGCATTCTTTCTTCTTTACTAACCCCTAGTTAAATCACTTTCATAAGCAACCTGGGTCTCATTCTGAAATGAACAAAGTGACTAGTACACGAAATGAGTTGGTCACATGTTAAGAGAAATGTGAATGTTCCTTTCATTTCAGATTCATGACATAAATGAACTAAACATAAACAGTTAGAACTTAGGATTCACAAAGAGAAGAAGCTCATAATGAAAAAAAAATGGAAAAGTACTAAATACAATAGATAACAATATCTATTCTACTGGGCTCACTCAATCCAAATGAATAAGGCAAGATATTGTGCATTCTTTGTACAAGAATTGATTGTCAAATGATTACACAAATTAAGATATCACCCCATTCAAAGGATTTTTTTTTTTTGTATGACTGGTGAATACATGTGTTATATGCTTTATACATCCGAAATCAGTTGAGATAGTCAACTGATATGTCATCTTTAAAATAAAATGTTTATACTGTTCATCCCTTCCACATGMTTTTTCACCACGATCTGATAGGACCACTTTAAGTGAAATGGAGAGACAACATGATATGTCCACAAATATCATGGGAATAAGTCAACATGGAAAAAGTGGTCTTCCTTAATGGTTTGCATATGGCCATAGTTGTAGTATAGATTTCAAGGAACAACAAATCTATCTTGTAAGAGCCCTAGGTCCAAACTCTTCAATAAAGGTATAGTCCCAAAAGTTAGTGCATACATTGTTTGGCAAAACTCACTGAAAAAGGATCACCCAAATTCTTGTTCTTGCATCTATTTCTCTTCGGCWTGAAACTTTCTCAACCTCTTAGATAACGTTTTCAACTTCTATTGAGTTGTTTTTTATTTCTTCTGATAAGAGCACACTCTTAGTAAAAAACATGGAAATCAACTAGTAAAACTGAGCTGGAAAATGGTCTATAATGAAATTTTTTATATGATAAATGAACTTACAAATCATTTTCTTATGGTGTTGAATTGATCATTGGATTTAATTTCTTCTCTGCACCAATTCCTCTCTTATCATGTTTCACGTGTGTTTCTATGGGATGCAATCTGACCCAGTATTTGAAAAGAGAGATCATTTGAAATAAGACAAGGAGGAAGACGACTTGGGCATAAATTCACCAAGATACTCTAATTCAAAGAAATGTGTTCTCTCCCTCATACAGGCACACACATGCACTTTTTTTTTCTTTTTCCAATCAACTATTTTTGAACAAATGTTTCACTTCCTTTTTCAGAAATGCTTCAAAGAAACATGCCCCTAGGAATTAAAATTTGAACCACTAAGAGTGAAACTTCTTCAGCTTAGGGGCCAGTTCTAAGGGGCATCTATACCAAACCGCTAAGAGTGGAACTTCTTTGGATTAAGGGCCAGGTATAAGGGGAAGCTATTCCAAATCACTAAGAGTGGAACTCTCTTGGCTTAGGGTCTACGTCCAAGGAGCAACTATTCCAAAAAAATCATACAAGGTTTTCACCAGGCCTTGTCACTTTGAAACTCTTGGTCTATAGGTGGCACAACCCACCGTGAGAATGGAACATTGGTGGACAACTCAACACTCAGATGAACTCACCAATGAACCTGTGCCCTGTTAGAAAGTGTTTTAATAGTATTTGGTGAAAATATTCACAAAAAGTTTAGATATGTAATTGAAATTACTACCATATTCAGTAAAATTATTGCATTGACAAATAGATAAATTTGAATTTCCGCTTAGATAATGAAAAGGGCTTATTCACTTGTAATAAAATTATTTATCAATTCCTCATACAAAATAAATCAATTTCAAAACAACTTTGTTCTCAAACTACAATTGAATTTTAGGAGACCAAATGAGGGATCTGTGTTGTAAAGTGTAAAATCTACTTTCATTCAAGAGGTCAGGGTGAAAGTTTAAAATTTTCTCTACAACTAATGTCAAATCCAATTCAATTCAATTCATTGCAATATACCAATTAATTTTATGGAACGACCTGGAAATCGACATGTTTCGCATCTCCGTGGAATTGGGTATTAGTACGATAGGGCCACAAATCATAGCATAAAATACTATCATCCATCTTTTGTTTCGATATTAGGGTAAACACACCATCCATCAGTCTAAGAAATTAGAGAAGACACATTAAAAAAAAAGGTGAATCGTTAAAGGAAATTAGTGAAGACACACTGAACAAAATGGGTGAGAGCGTGAATAGTATATCTCGAAACCAATACAATTAGTTTAAATTTTATATCAAATTATGGGATTGCATACTGATAATAAGGAAATCAAACAAGGCAACGATTTTCCAAAGAAATCATAACGATCACGGATTAGTACCAAATTTAGACCATGTTTCTCCATATATTTTGATAGTGCATTTGTCTTCACTCTTCTCTCTTTCCACTCGACCTTCAAGGTAGGTAAGGTAAGACAACTGCAGGGCCTCTCCACTCTCGATTTGAGGATGCCCATGGTGAAATAGCTCTGAATCGTTTATGTTACCATAAATTAGGGAGAAATACCTCTGAATCATTTATGTTACCATAAATCGGGCGAAATACCTCTGAATCATTTTGGTTACCATAAAATAGGGCGAAATGCCTCTGAAGCGTTGCCATTATCGGAAAATCGAGATGAATGGGAGGATTTGGTTCAAATTTTAAGAGGCGAAAATGGATTTTCATTCTCTTCCCTCACAAATATCCATGGGCTAACGGTTTTATATATCATTTTTGGAAAAAACATTTGGGGCTATATATAAGAAAACCCCTCAAAATATTCTATGTAAATAATTCGCCCAACCGAAATTCCAAACCCCCTAATTTCGCCCATGAGCGAAATTTCGCCCCTAAAATTTTCTATGTTGCGATCATATGATTGCCTAATTGGTATGTATTGGTTGGACCAACACCATGACATATTAGACTATCATAACAAGACATTCACTTGCTTGGATGAGGAAGGAAATATAAGAGCAATCCAAGGAATTCCCAGGGCAGTTACTGTTCGGGAAATCTCAACAATGTAACTAAAGAAGTGTTACAGGGAGGGCTGCCAAATATTTGCAGCCCATATGGATGAAGCACCTAAGGATAAGGTGCCAAAATTGGAGGATCATGCAGTCCTAAAATATTTTGAAGACTTGTTCAAGGATATACCAGGGCTACCTCCAAAGAGAGATATTGATTTCTCTATAAATTTGATGCCTGGGGAAGCTCTAGTATCAAAGACTCCCTACCGGATGAACACACCAGAACTGAAAGAATTGCAAATGCAGCTTGAAGAACTATTAAAGAAGGGGTACATACGCCCAAGTTTGTCACCTTGGGGTGCCCCAGTGTTATTTGTGAAGAAGAAAGATGGGAACTTGAGATTATGCATCGACTTCATGCAGTTAAATAAAGTAACTATAAAGAACAAGTATCCTCTACCAAGGATTGATGATCTCTTCGATTAGTTGAAGGACGCAAGGGTATTTTCAAAGATAGATCTCAGGTCAGGGTACCATCAGGTGAGGATTAAAGATGAAGACATCAACAAGACTGATTTTAGGACATGGTATGGTCATTATGAGTTCACAGTGGTGCCATTTGGGTTATCAAATGCACCAATTTTTTTCATGTGCTTAATGAATGGTGTTTTCCGAGAATATTTAGTTAAGTTTGTCATTGTATTTTTGGATGACATCCTTGTATATTCCAAGACAGAGGAAGAGAACAAGAAACACTTGAGGATGGTGTTATAGGTTCTAAGAGAGCACCAATTGTTTACTAAGTCGAGCAAGTCCTCATTTTTCCAAAATCGAATTCACTATTTGGGACATATAATATCCGAAGAGGGAATATCAATAGACCCTGAAAAGATTGAAGACATTAAAGGGTGGAAAACACCTAAGAATGTGATAGAATTCATATCCTTCATGGGTCTAGCTAGCTACTACAGGAGTTTCATTGCAGGATTTTTAAGGATTGCTCACCCAATCACTTCCTTACAAAGAAAAGGGGTAAAATTTCAATGGATAGAAGAATGTGAAAGGAGCTTCCAACAATTGAAGCAATTGTTAACCAGTGCTCCAATTATAAGGATTGCAGATCCGAATGAAGAGTTCGTGGTTTGCACAGATATATGCAAAAAAGGACTAGGTGGAGTCCTCAACCAGAATGGGTTTGTGATATGTTTTGAATCTAGGAAATTGAAAGAGCATGAAAGGCTCTACGCCACTCATGATTTGGATTTGGCATAGTACACACTTTAAAGAAATGGAGACACTACCTCATGGGAAAGATGTTTGAGTTAAGAACAAACCATAATGGTCTGAAATATTTGTTTGATCAACCAACATTGAATGCTAGGCAAAGTAGATGGTTGGAATTCCTCTGTGAGTATGAATTTGATATCAATCACATCAAAGGAAATGAGAACAAGGTGGCCAATTCACTCAACAGGAGAGTGCATGAACTACATGCTACAACCATTAACATGTATCAGATGGATCTTAAAGGTAGAATTTATGAGACTGCAAAAGTTGATTTGCAGTACATGGAATTGATAACAAAATTGCAGCACGGTAAAATGAAGCAGAAAGCTGAAGATTATGAATTGGGAATTGATGGAATTCTCTTGTACAAAAACCGATTTTATGTACCCAATTCTCCTGAATCGAGGAGTATGATCTTGAAAGAGATGCATAATGTGTATTATGATAGGCACCCTGGATATCAAAAAACAATGGCAGCAATCAAAATCCATTACTATTGGCCAGGCATGAAGAAAGAAATTGCATAATACATCGCCATATGTATGGAGTGTCAAAGGGTCAGAGCTGAGAATAGACACCTAGCTGGGTTTCTACAACCATTACCCATCCCTGAGTGGAAGTGTGAAGTGGTGACAATGGATTTCATCACAGGATTACCCCGAACAAACAAGCAACATGATTCCATCATGGTGGTGGTGGATAAGCTTGCGAAGGCTGCCTATTTTATTCCATTGAAGACTACTCACAAGGCATATAATGTTGTTGATATTTATATGAGGGAAGTAGCACGATTGCATGGTATTCCCAAGATAATTGTGTCTGACAGAGACCTGAAATTTAGCTTGAAGTTTTGGAGAGGATTATTTAAGGGGTTCGGAACGAACCCAAACTTCAACACAACTTATCATCCCGAGTCTAATGGACAAACAGAAAGAGCAAATCAAGTGATAGAAGATATGTTAAGAATGCATGCGATGGACAAATAATCAAGATGGGAATATTGCCTACACTTGGTAGAGTTTGCTTACAACAATGGGTACCAAGCATCACTAAAGATGGGCCCATTTGAGGCACTTTATGGAAGAAAGTGCAACACACCAATAAGCTAGGACAACCCAGTTGATAGAGAAATAATTGGGCCAGAGTTGCTTAGGGAAATGGAAGAGCAATTGTTAAAGATTAAGTAAAATTTGAAGTCTGCCCAAGGTAGGCAGAAAAGCTATTCTGATAAAGGCATAACCCACATAGAGTTTAAAGTGGGTGATCATGTTTTCTTGAAGGTGAAAGCCAACATAAGTTCCCTTAAGCTGGGAAAGTGTTCCAAGTTGGCAGCCAGATACTCTGGACCGTTTGAAATTCTAGAAAGGATTGTACCAGTAGCTTATATGCTTGCATTTCCTACATGCATGACTATTCATAATATATTCATGTCTCATTGCTCAAGAAATATATACCTGATTCTAATCATGTGATTGATTGGAATATGATTCAGGTGGAGCAAGAAGGCGTCTTACAAGTGCATCTGGTGCGCCTACTGGACCGGAAAAGAAAGTAGCTCCGGAATCGAGCCATAGGGCTTGTAAAGATCCAATGGACATGGTACGATCATGAGGACGCAACATGGGAGCATGAAGACGCTATGTGGGCAGAATACCCACATCTTTTTGAAGATTTTGGAAATCTTGTTGATGTTGTATAATTAAGTTGCATTGAGGACAGTGCAAAATCAAGGGGAGAGGATTGCAATACCCCAAGGACGAGCCCCAATTGTAATTATGAATGCAACATGTTTTGTAGGTTGGTGAGCCGAATATTTATAAGATGGTAGGCTTATGTGTTGATTAGGCTGTGAGCCTAGATGTTAAAGGCTAGGAGCCTGCTTTTGTACATGTAAATATTCATATTATTAATATAAAAAACATCGATGTGTGTAGACCGACCACGAAGAAAGAGTATGGGGGATCAAACTCCACTAGGTTGGGAAAGAGAAGAGGCTAAAAGAGTAGAGCCTAAGAGCCTAGTAGAATAATATATTATTATTCTAAAAGGCTGTAAAGAGGATATTAATTTATCCTCAGTTCCTTTAGGGAGAGGAACGAGTTCCAAGTGGGGGGAAACGTGCTCTTGGAGAGCCAAATTTCATCCAAAACACATGCAGATTTGTGGGGGGGGCATTCTCACCATTCTGACCATTCTGACCATTTTTGAGGGGCATTCTGAGCATTCTCAGGAGGCTAGCCACCCGATACATGGATTTACTCATGCACTGAGCAAGCAAGCAGTGAGTAATTTCCAGCATGGTTGAATGTGAAGACACTCGAACCTCTACTACAAACCCGAGTTGATAACCTCGTGACACCTGTACCCTGAGGGTTGCCTGCGTATTGTCCTGTCAGTATTGTTTCCCCATGTCCAGTTTATGTTGTTTCCATCACCATGCCCGTGTGTTGAGGAGCGGGGGTGAAGAAGCGGGTTGTCAGGCCCATGGATAGAAGAAGCAGGTTAGCAGGCCTGTGAGAAACCCTCTCCAGTTGAGAGAGTGTGCTGAGAAAGTGAGTTCTCCTTGAGGGAGTCCAGTAGTAGCTACAAAGCTTTGAGAATTCCTAATCCGACATGTTTCTAAAGCCTAAGGAAAGGGAGGTGTAGCAACCGATGGACTATGTGACAGTGAAGGTGTACACTCCTAGGGTGAGACATGCATGTGAGGAATGAGAGTTTGTGAGTTGTGGGCATAAGTGGTGCCTTGGAGGAAATCCTTCCTGTTGTACTGTGAAACTTCTTATTGTCCCTGCCTAGCCTAAGAATCCCTTGCCCGATGGATTTTAGTCCCATCTTGGGGGTGACCTTGCTTAGAGTGTGTCAATGCAACAAGGGTGAAACAATCAAATCTCCTGGCACACTACAACCGCTTCCAATTCCACCTGCTATTTGGTGGGATATCTCTATGGATTTTATTGTAGGCTTACCTAAATCGGTCAATAAATCAGTCATCATGGTGGTAGTTGATCGTCTTTCCAAGTATGTTCATTTCTGTTCTCTTCAACACCTATTTACAACATCTAATGTCGCTCAACTTTTTATGGATCAGGTCTTCAAGCTTCATGGCATGCCACATTTTATTGTTTCTGATCGCGACCCAACTTTGAACAACAATTTTTGGCAAGAATTGTTCAAGCTACAAGGAACCCAATTGCATCTCAGCACAACTTATCATCCCCATAATGATGGTCAAATTGAAATTGTCAACAAGTGTTTGGAAACATATTTGAGGTGTTTTACTTCGTACCATACAACCACTCACATACTCCTTTTGAAGCGGTATATGGACAAAATCCACCTTCATTTCTCTCATATTTTCCAGGTGTCTCAAAGGTCCAGGCAATTGTCCAAATGCTTAGAGTTCGAGAGGCTATTCTTTGCACCCTCAAAGAGAATTTGGTCATGGCCCATAATCAAATGAAGCAACAAGCAGATCAAGGTCGCTCTGAACGTCAATTTGGAGAAGGAGATCAAGTGTTTCTTCGACTGCAACCCTACAAGCAAAATTCCCTCAAGGTTGACCAGATGGCCTATCAATTATGGTCCTTATACCATTCTCAAGCGCGTGGGACAGATGGCCTATCGATTAGCTTTGCCTAGTCAGTCTAAGCTCCATCTTGTTTTTCATGTTTCATGCTTAAAGAAGGTGATTGGAACTAAGTTCCAAACTCAAACCAACCTTCTCGAGTTGGATGAACAAGGCTCCATTTGGCTACAACCATAAGCAGTTTTGGACCAGTGTGAGTGTCGTTTGCGTCAGCGAACCATCAAGGAAGTGTTAGTCCAGTGGAAAGATACAACTCCAATAGATGCCACTTGGGAACTAGCTACCATTATGCAACCATTTCCCCATATCAAGCTTTGAGGACATGGTTGTTTTTAAGGGGGAGGACATGTTAGGGACCTAACCCCTCACATAAGTAGAATAATATATTTCCATGTAATAAAGGTCAATATTAATAAGGCCTATTAATAAGGAAGAATAAGTCCAATGTAAGAAGACCTAATAGAAGCTTCTTCTTCTAAAAGGATCTTCCTCTAGATGGTTCTTTTTATAGACATATTTAGTATAAATAGGAGTCGAGGGTATGAGAACTCTTGTCTTGGATATTGTTGTAATAGATCTCTGCTCTGCTAGAGGTTTCCCCCTCAAATAGGCAAGTGAACATTGCTCTCAGTAATCAAAGTGCTCTTTCTGGTATTATTCTGGTATCATTTTGGTATTGTTGTGGTGTTGTTCTGGTTATATTATTGTTCATTTTCCATTTCTAGCTATTTATTTATGTTCTGAATACCTTTTGTATCTGGAATATTACATATTTCTTCTTGTCCATACACCAATCTAAAAGGTGTTTGTCCTGTGAGTTTCTTGCATGTAGTTTTATAAGCCCATAATATTGCTAGTATCTTCAAATCACAATCATCCATGTTTACATTGCAAATCTTAGTTAAGGCATTCTCCAATATGTTATTAAATGCTTCCACTGGTCCATTAGTCTGAGGATGGTATGGAGTGCTCTTATAATGGTGTATCAAAAATTCTTCAGTCATTGTGTGGATGATACTATTGAAAACTGAGTCCCCTGATCACTCATTAGAATTCTAGGGCATCCAAATCTTGTAATTACTTGTTCAAACATGAAGTGTGCTGCAATATTTTACTGTTGCTGCTTCAACCCATCTGGTTAAATATTTTGTCATTGTAATGATGTATCTTACTCCTGATCTTTTGGCTGGTGGATTGATTGGTCCTACAAATTCTACTGACATTTGTCAAACGCTTTAAGAGTTACCTAAGGTTTTAGTGGAATATCATCCCTCCTTTATGGCTTTCCTATCCTATGATAGACATCACTCCCTTGCATCTTTAGAAATTGTTGGCCACCATAGTTTTGTGCGCAATATCTTCTACGCAATAGCCTTTCTTACGTAGTTTCCTCCAGCTATTCCTTCATGTGATTCTGCTAAGATGATAGGTCGTTCATGCTCCATGACACATCTCCTTAGAATATTGTCTGTACCTAGTTTATACAAGTGTCTTGCAATAAGTTGGTAATCTGCATCTCTAGCCATCAAATTCTTCTTTTGTGCAATATTATATTCCTTTAGAGTAAATCATGTACTAAAAAATTCAATGATATTAGCAAAGTATTCATCGACAATCTGTACTGAAAAGAGTTGTGCATCATGAAAATTGTCCTCCAAGTTGCTTGGTTCCTCTCCATTAGTTATCTTGGATAGATCGTTCACCCTTGCATTTAGTCTTCCAGGTTTCACAACTACTTCAAAATGAAACTCTTGAAATAACAACAACCATGTACATATCCTTCCCCCCAACACTAGCTTGTTGACTAGGAATATGAGAGCGGAGTGATCTATGATCATCTTAAAATGTTGGCCTAACAAATAATGTCTAAACTTCTGCAATGCATACACCATAGCCAAACCTTCTCTCTTTGTTGTGTTGTAGTTATGTTCTGAATATGAGATCTTTCTACTTGCAAATGCTATTTGGTGATCTATACCACCTTATTATGGTTATGTTAATACTGCTCCAAGTGTTATTGAAGAGGCATCCACATGAACATGGAACTCTTTTGACCAATCTAAAAACACTAGAATTGGTGTTGTCACCATTTTCTCCTTCAAGATGTCCAAACTTTGTTGGAACTCCTCATTCCATTGAAATTTGATATCCTTCTTTAGCAATTTCTCCATGGGCGCAATAATCTATGCATATCCCCTTATGAACTTCATATAGTAGCTTGTATGACCAAGTGTAGCTCTTAATTGGCGCACTGACTTAGGTGGTGGTAAATTAACAATGAAAATAATCTTCGTAGGATCAACCAACAGACCTTGTTTACACACCACATGCCCTAGCAAAATTCCAAATGGTGCGTTGAATATGCATTTATTAATATTCAATGAAATTTGGTACTGTCTACACCTATCTAGCATTAATCTTAAAACTTCAACATGATCCTTCAATAAGATAAATATTGTCCAATCATCCAGATGAACCTCCATAAATTTATGTATAAAATCCTTAAATGCAGCTACCACTACTCTTGAAAAAATAGCAAGGGAATTCTTCAACCCAAAAGGCATCAGTGTGTATTAATATGACCCCCATTTTGTGGAAAATGTATTCTTATGATGATATTATAGTGTTATTCTGATCTAGTGATACCCTGAAAATCCACCAGTAAATGAGTATGCTTCTTGTCCACCTACATTATCCAATACCTCATTTGTAAATGGAGTAGGGAAGGGATCATGCAAACAAGCATCATTCAATTTCCTCAAGTCTACACATATCCTTATTCTCCCTTGCTTCTTCTCCTGAACTACCATAGGGATAATCCACTTAGATTCTTCAATAGGTTCTATTATACCAATGTCTAACATTTTATCAGTCTTTGCCTTAAATTTGTGTTTATACATTGGGTTAATCCTATCGGGTCTTTGTTTTATTGGTCTAGCATCTAGTCGTAGATGAATATTCACTTCTTCAAGTTTTCCTGCTACCCCTTTCATCTATGAAAACGTTGCTGGAAATAAATCACTATACTCTCACAATAACTCTGTTATTCTTTCCATTGTCTGATTATCCCAGTAGTCACCAATACTTGCAACCTTTGGGTTCTCTTTTGTTCCAGTATTGACTTTCTTTATCTTTAGTAGTGCAACAAATTCTTTTGACAGTAACTGTGGACCTTCTACTTCTCTTTCCCGTTCAACTTTTGTTATTTGAATATCGCGCAGGTCTTCTTCTGTTGGGTCATCTTCGACGACGTGGTAACAATGTAGAAACTTTCTTTCAATTATGGTTTTGATGACATGTTACATTTTCAACTTCAGGTTCTTCAAAGATCCTCTCTTTTACCAACTTCAGTGTTGTATCTACTATTGGATTCTCATGTTCAAATGCAAACGAAATTACAAAGTTCTGTTGCAACTCTTCCCAATTTGCAGTTCCTCTACGCAGTTCCAGTTTTGTATACCAATTCCTTGGTATGCATTTTATTGTATGAATGAAGTGATGTGGCCATTCCTATGGTGGTACCCGTCTCCCTCAAATTATTCATCTGTCTATATGTTATTTGGGTTGTCATATTCCATCATATTCCTCCAAATATCTATTCTCATGTTCTTCGCCAAATCTAATGCATAGTAATTTTTTGCATTGATACTAGTCATTGATATTCTCTTTATGGGTACCCCACCATCGTGCAGGTGTTTCTTTCAAGGAAATATTTAAAACTAACAACATCTGACTATCCAAGACTTCTATCCCAAACTTTCTTAAAAAATCTTCCAAATCATTTTGACCATAAAAAGTTGGAGGTTCTCTTGCCTCTGAGCAAATGCATCTTAGTGCACACATCATTCTTGCACATTTTCTGGTAGATATCTCATGTAAGCACTGCTGCCAATTCTCTAGTCCTATATCAGAATCTGAACCACAAGAACTAATGCTTCTCTAGCTAAGCATTCCATCTTTTATTGGATTAATGTAATCTTCCTCACATGCGGTAGTTCTATAAAACCGATTTACCTCGTCTGTGATAAAGTTGTATATCGTTGGTTCAACATATCTTCCACCTTCTAAAGGATATAAGGGTGCTATGACTCTATATTCTCTTGATTCAAAATTCATTTTCCTGGTCTTCAAGTTGATGATAGCCTGATTGTCAAATGCCCAATCCAGTCCCAACAATATTGGATAAGGTGTAGTATTATCCACCATATCAATCACCTCAAAGTCTTCCATAGTGCGCACACCATCTAAATCCACTAGGTTGCCTTTTAATCGACCAAATAGTATCACTGTGTGCTGATTTTCTAGCTTCAATTGAATAGGTGAATATATTAGTGTAGGTTCCCCCATGGATTCCCATGTCTTCTTAGGCAAACCAGTTTCCTCAGACCCCAAATCTAATATGATGTCACCCATGTTAAAGTCTCCAATATTTGCATTCAATCTGAATTCCCTATTTGTTCTTGTCTTCTTATGGACCTGATTGACTGTCTTATGTTCTAGTTTGATCTCTTCTCCAGAATTGCACTTTTCTAA
>ML791130.1:128967-163384 GCA_009831015.1 Picea engelmannii
ACTTGTTTATGGTACAAGTTGATTACAAGTTTTTTGGTACAGGTTGGTGCATGGTTGATGCACTTGTTTATGGTACAGGTTGATTACAGGTTGATGCATGTTTGATGCATGGTTCAGATTTATTGGTACAGGTTTACAATGGTATATCTCACAGTGATAGTGTGACAATGGTTCCATCATTCTACTGCTATTTCAGGGTGGCAGGACGGGGCAAGGACAGGTGGTTGTAGCCACCTTCCGGTTGTAGCCGGAGAACATAGGGGGTTGTAGCCTCCTTTTGGTTGTAGCCAGAGAATTGGGGAGTTAGAGCTTCCCTCAGGTTGTGCCCTGAGAAACTAGGGGTTTGGAGACTCCTTCCAGTTGCAGCTAGAAAACAAAGGAAGTTGGTGCTTCCAATGAATGTAATTCTTCAAGACATACAAGAAAAAGCATTCTGTGGTTTTCTCCAAATTTGGGTTTCCACGTAAAACATTGGTGTACTGTGTATGTGTGTGATTGTTTATTTCTTACTGCTCATTATTGGATAATAATTCTACATCGATATAACATTTGAAGAAAAAGGATTATAATTACGCTATTACTGATTCACCCCCCCTCTCAGTAATCCAACAATTTGGCAGTGTATTTATCAGGTTCTTCTATCTTCTATCTTCAGTCAGATCTACTTGTTGGTGGCCTTTGGAGGCCTGGATCTCTTCTATTACATCCTTTGGGAGGCATTCTTCTTGTATTGTTCTTCTTATTGTATCGAATAGAAGCCCATTTTGTTATTATTGGGGCTTGATCCTAGATCTTCAGTTATCTTGTATACATAGGCTTTTTACTATCTTAATAAAGGTCAGATCTGGCATTTTGATTCTCTATTGGTGTTCTTGTATCTCTTGTATGTTTTATGAATGTATGATTTATATCTATTGGTCTATCAACATTGAATAATCCATGCACATCATGCGGATACACCTACAAACACATGAACAACATAAAAACAATAAACAATTAGTGTTATGAGCAAATTTTTTGGCTCAGGAACATTACAGTGGTATCAGAGATTTTGATCCTGCCAACCAGTGGGGTTAGTGCATGCATAGGTTCAGTGGTATTTACATGGGAAGATGCAGGAAACAAATAGGTGAAGCATAGGTCGAATTGGAAGGATCAGGTGAGGACAATGAGCTAGAGATTCTAGCAAGATTCACTAAGGAGTTGCAACACTGCATAAACGTGTCATAGAGCACCCTGGTACATCATCTACAAGAAAACCAAAAAACAACATGCAGGGGACATGTAGATATGACAAAAGATTTGAGGAAGGTAAGTGAAAGCCAGGTGAGGGTATCACAACTCCTGATGCAGATGACTCATGGAGGAAAGGGTCTAGGAATTTATGCCAACAGAGAAGCTAGTGGATCTCATGGAGGGACTAGACAACAACAAGAGAATATCCCCCACTACCACATTGAGGGACATAGCTATGGAGGAGGTGCACCACTAGGACAACCATACAACAGGTCCACTCCTAGACCCTATCTACCTACATTTTTCGATACTCAACCACAACATAACTATGAGGATGAGATTGAGGATAATTTTGAGAAGTATGCCAGGGAGTATCATGCCCTAAGTGTAGGGTTTCAAAGACAGGTTACATTATATCAGTACTGCGGGATCAAATTTTGAGGCAAACCGAAATAATATCAGAGGCCCAACTATGAACTAGAGTGTAGGGCAGGAAAAATAGAGATCCCTTATTTTGATGGATCTGCTAAGGTGACAGCACAATCATGGGTGCAAAAGTTGGATAACTACTTACAACTTAAACCCTAGAGAGAGATGGATGCCATCAATTTTTCCACCATGTACTTAGATGGCAAGGCTCATGACTGGTGGTATCATGGGTTAAATTTTTTTAGACATAATCAGATTACATGTTACACAGAGTTCACACAGAGGCTCATTGTGAGATTTGACTAGGGAGATCCAAAGTTGACTTTTAGGGAGCTCACACAACTTAGACATACAGGATCATCAGAGGCTTACATAGAGGAGTTCCATAGGCTGGCAGTGATGGTGCAGGATGTGTCTCAAGCGAGACTCATGATGTTGTTCACAGAAGGGTTGATGGAACCATTGAGGGGTTGGGTCAAAGACTTTAAGCCTACCAACTTGCACGATGTCATCTGGAAGACCAAAGACTTGGGTTCGACAACTAAGATGAGATTCACCCCTAGACCTCCCAATCAAGGGGGTAGAGAGAAAAGACCTCCTATTAACCAAGGGGGAAGAGACCCAAGGGGGTTTGACCGTCGAGGAAGGGGCAGGATGGATGAGCCCACTAGGAGGGAGCTAAGAGGAAGCATATGTGTTTCACCTACAATGAACCATGGGACCCAAAACACAAGTGCATGGGTAAGGGAAAATCCCACTATATCGAGGTGGTCTCAGATGATGAGGGTGAGGATTTCGGCCACATACAGAACATGGAGGCTGAAACTTGAGGACATGCAGAAGAAGAGGATGTTGGTCACGACCTTGCAGCAGATGAGAAGGTAACCATTGCATCCATCAAAGGGGTACCAAAATTCAACAACTTCAGGATGAGAGGGGTGATACTGGGGTAGAAGGTTTCAGTCCTCATTGGTGGAGGTGCCTCACACAACTTCATTGAATCAACATTAATACAAATAAGACACATACCAACAATAGAATTTGAGGGATTTCGTGTGGAGGTAGCATGTGGACGTACCATGCCTTGTGATAGGTACATTCCAGGGATGAAACTCACCTTGGGTAGACATGAGTTGGCACAAGATTTTTATGTGATGGATCTTCCAAACACCAACATCAACCCATGAGTATAGTGGCTTAGCACATTGGGGCCAAACACCACAAACTACAAAACCATGGAAATGTCTTTCACAGAAGAAACAGGGAAGAAGGTGGTTCTCAGGGGTATGACGGGAAACACACCAAGTGTGGTGACATAAAAGCATATGGAGGCCATCTTCTAGAGAGAAGACATCGCTTCTGTAGAAAAATGCAGAATTTCAGTCAGAGTGGACAAAAATGGGGAAACACAATACGCCCAAGAAATCAAGAAGATCATGGATATGCATAACAAGGTCTTTGAGCCTATACCACCAGGAGCACCGCCAGATAGGGGGTTCGAGCACATCATAGAGTTAGAGGAGGGTGTGAAACCTATCATCATCACTCCTTACAGGAACCCCAAGAAGTACAAGGATGAAATTGAAAAGGAAATCAAGGAATTGTTGGATATGGGTAACATCAGGCCGAGCTCCAATACCTTTTCATCTTCAGTAGTGCTAGTGAAAAAGAAGGATGGAACAATGCACATGTGCATTGATTACAGGGCCCTAAACAAGAAGACCATCAAAAACATATACTCCATCCCATGGATTGATGAGTTCCATGGGGCAGTTTATTTCACTAAGATTGATTTGCACTCTGGCTATCATCATATTAAATGAGGGAGCAATACATTTCCAAGACTGCTTTCTGGTGTCACTATGGACATTATGAGTTCCTAGTCATGCCCTTTGGGTTGACTAATGCACCAGCCACTTTCCAATCGTGCATGAATAATTTGTTCAACAAATAACTAAGGAAGTTCATATTAGTCTTCTTTGATGATTTACTGATCTACAGTAAGACTCGGGGGGAGAAAAATTTGTTGTGAGGACAGATCAAAATAGCCTCAAGTACTTCCTGGACCAAAAGGACTTGAATGAAAGGCAGCATAAGTGGGTGAGAAATATACATTCCTATGACTTTGACATAGAATTTGTCAAAGGGAAGAATAACGTGGTAGCAGACACTTTGTCCCGGAGACCATTGGTTTATTCCATGACCGATAATTCAGTAGATTGGAAGGCCCACCTCTTGGTGGATTATTCGAAGAACAATTTTTCTTGTGAAGTAATGGATGGGTAGGTGATAGATGACAATTTCAGGATTATGGATGACATCATTTACTACAAGGGTCGAAATTTCTTGGTTCTCGAATCAGCCTTCAAGGCCAAGGTGTTACATGCATTCCATGATTCACTAGTAGCAGGGCACCATAGAATCGTCAAGACTTACAGACAAGTACGGGAGAGATTTGCTTAGAAGGGTCTAAAAAAAGATGTGATAAACCATATCAAGAAGTGCAACACTCGCCAGGCGAACAAAGATGAACACACTCATCCAGCAATACTACTACAACCACTTCCCATTCCGGAGAAGAAGTGGGAGAGCATATCCATGGATTTCATCACAGGCTTGCCCAAGGTACATGGCAAGGTCTTCATTTTCGCAGTAGTGGATAGGTTGACGAAGTTTGTACATTTTTTTTCCATTGCCACGGATTTCAGTGCAACACAGGTTGCAGACCTATTCTTCAGGGAAGTTTTTAGATTGCATGGGTTTCCAAAAACCATATTGAGCGACCGAGATAACAGGTTCATGAACACTTTTTGGCAGGAACTCTTCAGACTAGTAGGTAAGACCTTGACACCTAGTACCAGTTATCACCCATAGACGGATGGTCAGACAAAGATAGTCAACAAATGGGTTGAAGGATACCTCAGAAACTATGTGGCAAGACAACATAAGGCTTGGGTCAAATGGCTTCACTTAGGGGAATATTGTTACAACGCCACCCACCATATGTCCATTGGTATGCCTCCATTCAGGGCCTTATACAGTTATGACCCTCTCTCCTTTGTAGAGATTTCTTTCGGTGACACCAGGGATTCCATGGTTCAACAATGGATTCGGCAAAGTCAGAACATCCTCAGGGAATTAAAAGATCACCTACAGAGGGCACATAATCAATAGAAGGTACAAACATACAAGAACATAGTTGAGTGCACCTTTGAGCTAGTAGACTTGGTTTATTTGAGGCTCCAACCGTACCGACAACATCTATCAAAAGAAGTGGTGCAAAAAAAATCCAGCCATGTTTCTTTGGTCCATACATAGTCACCGAGAGGGTAGGGTTCGTAGCTTATGATTTGGATCTACCCCAGGGAAACATAATACATAATGTCTTTTATGTTTCGTGTTTGAAGAGGGCCATAGGCAAGCACATCACTCCTATTGAAGAATTGCCACCCATGGATGAAGAAGGAAAGTTGGTACTGATACCCGAAGAGATACTGGAAGTCAGGGAGAGGAAGCTAAGGAAAAGAAGCATCAAAGAATATTTGTTTAAGTGGAAGAACCTACCTATGGAGGATGCCACGTGGGAAGGAGAGCAATTGATCCAGGAGACAGGTTTAGAATTTCTTGTGGGCAAGTAATTTCTAGCAGGGGAGACTGTAATGTCCCCCACCTCTTGATGAAGAGGGTTGGAGAGACTCAGTGGTCTAGATTTCCCCACTAGACTATAGTCTTAGGTATATTTGGGACAAAGTCAACTAGATATCATAATATTCTAAAGATAATTTGACTTTGTGGAAAAAGAGTAACTCAAAGAAGAAATAGAAATGATGAGTTAGGTTAAGAGTTAACCCTAAGGGTAAAAATAACTCAATGGAGGAATATAATGGAGCTATAAAGGAAAGGGCAGGGCACACTCCTTATTCATTCTGGATTATTATCATTTTTTCATTGGAGCTCTTGAGCACAATCAATTTTGAGGGTTTTGAGTGTAAGACCCTAGAGATCAACTCAGTGGTGAAAGATCCCACCTTCCTTGATCTAGGCTTGGTCTCGGAGGTGAAATAATCCTGCCATACCATTCTACAGTGTTGCAGGTTGGTTCTACAAGCATTTACCAGGTTAGGGCGCAACCCAGGGGGGTTTCCAGCTAGGGGGCGCACCATCTTGGAGGTTCTAGTTCGATCTGGAGGAAGCAGGAGGCATTTGGGAAATCTAGCACCTGGGTTCTCTTCGGAGGGTCCCTGCCATCATTCTTGGTCTATTCCAGAGGAGTTTATCCTTGCAGTTTTTTTCTGTGAGCTTGGCACGCATTGAAGAGGAAGAGAACGTCCTGCAGAAATGTATTTTCAGTGTTTGGATGGAAAAATATTCATAGTTTAGTTTGAGACTTCAGTATCATGGTAGCAGTGGCCCGATCTACGATCTGATAGAGTTTTATAGCATTGAGAGGTCCCATAGAGGGGAAAACGTACCCTCTTGACTTTGTCAAACAAGGGAGGGTGAAATCCAGTCTAGGGATTGGCCATTTGGAGGAGAAACATTGCTTATATCAGCTTGAGATTGATTCTGGGGGTTTCTATCAACCCGATCTACATTCTAAGCAAGTTTTGGAGGATTTGGAGGTTAGGAGACGATAGGCCGAAACTTGAGGGTTTGGCAGCATCCAGAGCAGGGCGCAACTCATCCAGTTGAGGAGTTTTGGCAGTGTATTGATCAAGTTCTTCTATCTTAAGTTAGATCTACTTGTTGGTGGCCTTTGGAGGCTTGGATTTATTCTATTACAACCTTTGGGAGGCATTCTTCTTGTATTGTTCTTCTTATTATATCGGCTAGAATCCGATTTTGTTATTATTGGGGCTTGATTCCAGATCTGAAGTTCTCTTGTATACAAAGGCTTCTTACTATCTTAATAAAGGTCAGATCTTCCATTTTGATTCTCTACTGATGTTCTTGTATCTCTTGTATTGTTTATGAATGTATGCTTCATATCTATTGGTCTATCAACATTGAATAATCGATGCACATCTTACGGATACACCTGCAAACACATGAACAACATAACAACAATAAACAATTAGTGTTTTGAGCAAAACATTTGGCTCAGGAACATTACAACAGTGGCACTATAAACTGCTGCATAGGTGGGCCTATCATAGGTTCAACATGCATCCTATAAGCATTTGAGGTCCTCTCTTTCATCATTTCCAAAGTTTGACAATCCTTATATTCATGTCCTATCGACTTGCAGAAATTGTAGAATGTACTCTTAGGAATTGTTTGGTACTTTTGCATCATGGGAAAATGATAGGGGTCATGTCCATGTGTTTGATGTTGATATTATGGTAGCTGTGGAAGGTATTAACCTCCATTGTGACCTTTGACAAGATTAGAAAATTCCAAAAGCAAGAGAAGAATTGAATGTAACCCTAGAAGAGATGTCAGCTAAAGGAGATAATTAATATGAATTAATTAGTACCCAGAATGAGAAGTCGGCCCAGGCAGTCTGCCAGAATTAGTATAAATACAAGGGGTCAGTCTTCATTTTACACACAAATCTCAGAATCGCAGAGAGACACTTGTGTGCACTGCAGTTGGGCAGTTTTGTGCGCAAGTCCTGGAGTAGGTGCTGCCGCCAGTTCTGAAGTCTATAGTTTCTATCTTTCTGGGTTGGACTCTCTGATTAGCTTTGGTTACTTCTTGCTTGGTGCATTAGCCTTGCTTGGGTATTTATTTTCTACCAGGATTATTCTCTCTATCAAGGTCAAGTGCTCGGGGGTGGCTTTCGGCCTATGGTTGGGTGATAATAGTGATATTGTCTATCGTTAAATGAGCACATTCTAACAGATTATGGGCACACACCTCCTTCATTCAGTCTAAACATTGGAAGGAAACATAGCCATAAGGATACTAAGCTCGTTGAAGAACTGTCGCTAGGGTTTTCTAGCAGGAGCAACTACCAAAGCACTGCCGCTAGGGTTACTAGCAGGTGCAACTGCAGAAACCCTAAAACCCCGATCCAACACCTTATGATGGAACATCTCGTTCAAGAAGAAGGTATTCAAGTGCACCTTAGTCCAACGCACCTCTTGGCACTCTCAGAAGGCAGAAACATCAAATTTGAAATTTTGGATCAAAGTGTGACCAGTCACCAGTCAATCGAAGTCATGAATGAAAAGACTAGTCATCTACATTACTCAGCACTCACAGGAACGATTGAAGATGACATGTGGATAATTGACAGTGGAGCTTCTAGGCATATGACGGGACATCAAGCCAGAATCTCCAATCTAGATGAAAATAAGACATCGTACAAGGTAGAGGTTGGAGACAAAATCACTTACCCAGTCGAAGGAATTAGACAAGCCCCCGTTAAGTTGAAAACATGTAACAATGTTCATTTGAGCAATGTCTTATATGTACCTGGTTTAGAAAAGAATCTTGTATCCATATATTTCCTAGAAGACAAAGGAAACATAATAGATTTCGTAGATGGAAAAGTGTTGTCTTGGCATAAAGACTCCAACATAGAGAATGCTAGGGTTATTGGAACCCGTGAAGGAAATCTATATAGACTACTATAACAAAATGATGAATCTCTTGTACATGATGAATTCAATCCCAATGAACTTTGGCACATAAGGTACACTCATATTAACTATCAAGCATTACCTTTTCTCAAAAGGATGGTTGAAGGAATACTAGAATTACAGTCCACACATGAAGGAACTTGCAAAGGATGTGCTCTTGGAAAGAATATCAAGAAACCATTCCCAGGCAACAACAATAGATCTAAGGAGATTCTAGATCTAAGGAGATTCTAGATCTAATACATTCAGATGTTTGTGGTTCGATGCTAGTCAAATCTCTAGGAGGTTCTCTTTACTACGTAATCTTCATAGATGATTACTTAAGAAAGACTTGGTTATATCTCTTGAAGACAAATGATGAAGTATTCAACAAGTTTCAAGAATTCAAAGCAGAGATAGAGAAGCTCACAAACAAGAAAATCAAGACCTTGAGAACAGATAATGGAGGAGAATACACATCCAAGTAATTCGTTGCCTTTTGCAAATTGGAAGGGATTAGGAGGGAGCTGATTGTTCCTCATAATTCTCAACAAAATGGTGTAGCAGAAAGGAAGAACAAATCTATTGAAGAAACTGTGAAGGTATTACTAAACAATCAAGGTTTATCTATGTTTTTATGGGGAGAAGCAGCCATGACAACAATATATGTTCAAAACAGAAGTCCTCACCGCATATTGAAGGATATGACTCCAAAAGAAGCCTTCTCAGGAAAGAAACCTAATGTGCAAAACTTAAGAATCTTTGGATGCCCTGTTTACTTTCACATTCCCAAGGACAAAAGGAATAAATTAGAACCCTCAGGAAAGAAGGGCATATTCGTGGGATATAGTGAATCATCCAAAGCCTATAGAATCTATATCTCGGAACAACATAATATTGAAGTCAGCAGAGACATGACCTTCAATGAAAAGATGGATTTCAAGAAATCCATAGAAGAAACTATAGAAGAATAAGAGTATGAAGAGCCTATTGAAGAAGGCACATGTCTTCCAGAAAATCAAAATGAAGAAAAATAACAACTTGATCATCCGATGCAACCATGTGAGACCATTGATTCAGACACTGTACCCAAGACCAAGAAACGACCAACTTGGATTGAAGATACCCTACAAGAAGCAAAAAGACTCAAGGCCCCAAGTGGGACCTTTAGAAAAAGTAAGAAGCACAAAAGATTCTCCAACTATGCAGCATGTATGACAAAGCTTCTAGACGAAGAACCTACCACGTTTGAAGAGGCAGTTCAAAAGAAACAATGGAAAGAAGCCATGATAGAAGAACACCGGTCCATCATGAAAAATGATGTATGGGAAATTGTGCCTAGACGTAAAGAAAAATTAGTAGTAACTTCAAAATGGGTCTATAAGATCAAACATGCAGCAAACAAAAGCGTGGACAAATATAAAGCAAGGTTCGTAGCCAGAGGGTTCTCCCAGAAGGAGGGATAGGACTATGACGAAACATTTTCTCCGGTTGTTAGATATACTTCCATTAGAGCTATCATGTCTCTTGTCGCTTCCATGGGATGGAGTTTACATCATATGGATGTAAAGACAACTTTCCTCAATGGAGAAATCGAATAAGAAGTAAACATTGAACAACCTCAAGGGTTTGAAGTACATTCTAGAGACACTCATGTTTGCAGACTAAAGAAATATTTATATGGACTCAAGCAAGCTCCAAGAGCTTGGTATGCCAGAATAGACAACTACCTAATAAGACTTGGTTTCTCCAAAAGTCACGCAGATTCAAATCTTTACTACAAACTCGTGAACAATGCACCTGTGATTCTACTACTATATGTCGACGATCTATTCCTAACAGGTGAAGAGTCTCTCATCATCCAGTGAAAAAAGGATGTAGATTCTGAGTTTGATATGAAAGACCTTGGTCTCATGCATTATTACTTGGGACTAGAAGTATGGCATAAGCGTGGTGAAGTATTCCTTGGACAAGGAAAGTATGCAATAAAGATTCTTCACAAGTTTGGAATTATGGATTGCAAATCCATGGACACTCCTATGACCACAGATATAAGAAAAGTAAGAGATTTAGATTCTTCTCCAGTAGATCCATCAATATATCGAAAATTGATTGGGTCATTGATGTATTTGGTAAATACTCGACCAGACATTTGCTTTGCCGTGAACACACTAAGCCAGTTCTAGGTGGAACCTAGACATGAGCATTGGACAACTGCAAAGCATGTTCTGAGGTATATCTGTGGGATACTAAACTATGGTTTAAGATATACAACATCTAGTGATATACAACTTCATGGATTCACAGATTCATATTGGGCAGGAAGTGCAGAAGACAAAAAGGGTACTTCAGGGATGTGTTTCAGCTTGGGCTCTGCTATGATATCTTGGGGCTGCAGGAAACATAAGTTTGTCGCACTCAACACAACAAAAGGAGAATATATCGCAACATGTGAGGCATGTACAAAAGCAATATGGTTGAGAAAGTTGATTTCTGTATTATTTGATCAGGTTCTAGATTCGACCATAATACATTGTGACAATCAGAGTTGTATAAGGCTATTAGAACACCCAGTGTTTCATGAATGGTTGAAACACATTGAGATCAAGTACTACTTTATTCGATATAAAGTCTAAGAAGGAGAAGTAAAAGCTCAAGTATATCCCCACAGATGATAAGACAAAAGATATCCTGACAAAGCCTCTGTCCAAAATAAAGTTTGCATATTTTCGAGACAAATTGGGGATCGTGGAAATAACTCCATTAGATGAAAGGGAAGAAATGACTCTCCAGGTTGGGAGGGAGCACTGACATGTCATTGAATTGAGGACAGTCATTTTCAAGTTTGAAAAATGGTCCATCTTGGGTAGTTGCTTTCTAGTTCGGAAAGCGGTTTGAGATTTCTGACGGACAGGCATTTTCCAGTTCAGAAAATGGTCCAAATCGAATGGTCATTTTAGTAATGAAAATGGTTTGATGGATTTATGATGTACCATAGACATCGATTCCCCTTGTGGTTAACATGGGAAATGGTCTAGGACAATCTCTCTTCTTGACGGTCACTCTCAGTAGTGGTCAAGAAGACTGGTCCACCTCGCCAGACAGTCATTCTTTCGAAGCTCACAGTTGTGAACAGTTTCAAAGAATGGTCCGCTTTGGAGGTTGGTGCAGGACAATCATTTCCTTAGGAAATGGTCCAGACAATCATTCCCTAGGGTAGATTCATTCTCTCCAGGTTTCACTTTGTTTAGTGCCGGAGGAATGGCCCAGATAGGTGAATGGTCCAAGTTCAACAATCAGGGACAACGATTCCCTAGGGTAGATTCATTCTCTCCAGGTTGCACTTTGTTTAATGCTAGAGGAATGGCCCAAATAGCGAATGGTCCAGGCTCATAAATTAGAACAATTATTCTTCCTTGATTTAGAAGAATAGTCCAGATAGTCCATCATTGATGTTCTACTCTGAGGGAAGATGCTCTTCTAGATCTCATAGATGTGAGTAGAAGAATGGCCCAGATGACTCAGTTTATATCATAACATTGTTTCTGTGCAGGTTCATATCAATTAATATGATTACTATGGAGACTATATGTCTCCAGACAGTAGAGATATGCTACTGTAGTGGATATGTTCCACTTTTTGTGACTGTGTGTCATGGATTGAGTAGTTGTGTACTACTATGGATAAACACAATTGTGTTCTGTTAGTTGACATTGTACCAGGTGTCATGGAGATTATCCAGTTGGATAATAATGACGGTGCTCGTGATTTAATTAGCCTGTGTGGCTATAATGATTCTACCATTTGAATGGTTTGTTTGTTCTCAAGACCATTATTAGTTATACCTCCCTAGCTAGGAGGGAGTGTTGATATTATGGTAGCTGCGGGAGGTATTAACCTCCATTGTGACCTTTGACAAGATTAGAATATTCCAGGAGCAAGAGAAGAATTGAATGTAACCCTAGCAGAGATGTCGGCTAAAGGAGATAATTAATATAAATTAATTAGTACCCAAAATGAGAAGTCGGCCCAGGCGGTCTACCAGAATTAGTATAAATACAGGGGCCAGTCTTCACTTTACACACAACTCTCAGAATCGTAGAGAGACACTTGTGTGCACTGCAGTTGGGCAGTTTTGTGTGCAGGTCCTGGAGAAGGTGTTGCCGCCAGTTCTAAAGTCTATAGTTTCTATCTTTATGGGTTGGACTCTCTGATCAGCTTTGGTTACTTCTTGCTTGGTGTATTAACCTTGCTTGGCTATTTATTTGCTACCAGGATTCTTCTCTTTGTCAAGGTCAAGGTTCTCGGGGGTGGATTCGACCTATGGTTGCGTGACAATAGTGATATTGTCTATGGTTAAACGAGCACATTCTAACATTTGACATATTTCAAACCATGGTCCTCCTGTGGGTAATGGATTTGGAATTCCTTCTCCCAAGTACCACGCAAATGTTGGGCACTCATTTTTATGATGTCCTTCTGTTCTGCATAAGGTACACCAAACAACTTCCTTCTTTTTCTTGCCTTTGTTCTGATTCAACTGAAATGTCAAATTCTATAGATCCGCTCTCAACTCTTCTACAATTGGATCAATATGTTTTTACTGTTTCTCTTCCAATTGTAAGGCTACTTGTGGAGCCTCATCCTGAGTTTGGAACTTGTATTGCCTCAATGGATATTTAAGGTGCGGAAATAACAAATCAACAAATAGGTGTCTATGTTGCACATATGTGATGGGGTATTTCAACTTACCTTTCAATCGCTTGAACTTATGGTTGACCTCCCACACTGATTAGACTTCTAGATTTTGTTTGATTTCTATCATCTGATTCATGTATTGATCTTCCGAACTTGGTCGCTGGAATTCATTGATTAGCGCCTTCTTCACATCTGTGACAGTTGTAGGTGCTCCTTGTGGATTATTTATTATGAGGCCCATATACCAGTCTAGTACACAGACTCTAAATGTCATTGCAAGATGTGACACTTTTGTATCTTGATCTTTGATTTGTTTAGCTACCCAAATCTTTTCACAAGTAAAAATATGCTTCTTGGGTCCTCCGACCCTTCTCCATGAAACTCTGGTAACCGAATAGTTGGATATTCTCATGCCATTGTAAAATTTGTTGTACTACCTCCTCCGTACGATATATATAACTGACTACTGCTAGCTAAATTTGTACTTCCACTCGAATTTCAAATAGTCCCTCGACCTACAAAAATCCTTCTGTTACTAATTTTTGGTTGTGTAATCGATTCTTTCTTATCTGATGTCTTAGTCGCGCATGGGGTTGCGGGTTCCACACTAATTTGATCTGGAATTGAGAGCCTTCTTCTACACTGGACCCTTGACCTCTGGTTTTTCTATCATATGTGGCATGCATAATTTCCTCAATCTTCCTCATAGCACAAAGATCCTCTACCTCCTCCACATCATTGTCCAAGCCCTCTCACTCAACTATTGCCCTCTTTTTTTATTGATCTTATACTGGTAGGGTCTACCACTGCGCATTGTTCTCGCTTTATCCATTATTTCCTTGATCCGTTCTTCATCCATCATAATGGGGTCCAATGTTTCCTTCTTCTTACCTCTGTCCAGATCCCTTTCCATATATCGGATCGTCCTTATTGCTTCCCCCAATCTCCCCATGCACACAGAGTTATTTAGTTGTCTAACTCCATTGTCATCACACCTTTATCATGCAGCAAAATCTTGATCTACGTATAAAGTGATCTAATATACCTTCCTCTTGGACCCTTCAAAAACTCCTGCTCTGCAACAATGTATGATTTTGCAATATCGACCACAAACGTAGTAATAAATCATGCAATAATACTGTCTAGCCAGAAATCGACTCCGCACGTGAATTTATTATTGACTCTTTCTAGACGCGCAATATTCTCAGTAGTCCATTCTAATGGTATTATCCGATTAGTTAGGTAATTTTCATTCAATCTCAATATCCACTCTTGCAACAACTATGGAAACTAACTAAAAAATGCCTCATGAAGATCAGTGAATACATACCTTTCCAAATACTGGCGCGGTGTATACTTGGAGCTTCTATTTTCATTTTGCACAAACTCGAGGTCTTTTGTTTCCAACCATTGTTCAATCTTTTGCTTAGCTGGATTCCATGGCATGAACATCCCCTTCAAATACTGCATTCTCTTCACTGTCCTTCTCAACAAGTCTCTTCCAAACTGTTCTCTTGGGTCAGTTGGAAACAAAACCATTTGTTGGATATGTTTGGACTGTCTCGGGTTCTACTTTAGTTTTCCAAAAAAACCCTGCAAACCATTGACCCTTCTGGAGACCATAAGGCAATATTGCACATAATGTATACAATGAAGTCTCACCCGTGATGAATTATGGGTGACTCCATGACCCAGATGTATGCAATCGTGGAAGGGATGTTGCTTTTGTGGATGTAAGACATTATTTCTACCTCAATTATATCATATCTATCATTATAACATAACATTATATCCATATCTACCATTTTGTCATCGAATATATTCATTAAATTTCATTCTGCAGTAAATATTCCGACTGTTCTAGTGCGTGCTGCAATTTACTTCTACCAGATTCATTCATTCATCATCACTAATAGTAACAATAAATAAAGCAAACATTCCACACAAAGACACAAGTTTTACCATGGTTCACCCCCTTGGGCTACGTCCAAAAATATCTAGAATTATTCACTCTTTTATTAATCTTCATCAGGTTGTTGCATTGCACGCATTACATACGATATGTATATATGAGGTTGACCAAGTTACACTAAGATCCACAACTTACGGCCTAACCCTAAGTTACAATGCATCTCTCTGACTCCAAAACCGACTCTAAGATAATCTCAACACTAGCTCCACAACTAGATCGCTCCAACTTTAACTACTACTCGATCTCCTCAGATCTCACAATATATATATTTATACTACAAAATTGGGTTAAAACCCATTACAAAAATGACCAAAACCCTAACCCACTAACCCTATGTGGATTAGGTTTGTCCACATTCTAACTTCTTAAGCACGGTTGGTCCACAATCGAACCATTTTCCTCATCAACCCGCATCTTTCTTGCTTCCTTTGACTTTCCTGCTTTCTCGATGTTGTTTTCCCTGTTTTCTGGTGCGCTTCTTTTCTGGTCCATTCTCTAATTGCCTTCACAAATTACTGCGATTTTCCCCAAAATGGCCTGTGCCAACATGCACACATGATGTACGGGCATGGAACCACACTTGCGTGAAGATATAACTATACAAAAGTCTCCGCACATAAGCAGTAGTCCATTACAAATTGCAATATTAAATAATTTGTAAATGATTAATTTTTTAATATTAAATCATTATTAAATAACTAATAACTAATATTTAATAATGCACATACCGGTACATAACCATAGTTGCACGAGAATTTGTATACGTGTGCAAAATTCGACGCACATAAGGACCAGTGCATTACCCATTGCAATATTAAATTATTAATAAACAATTCACTATTTAATATCAAATAATTAATATATAATTAATAACTAGTTAATAAATAATACTAAATAACGCACATATGATGTATAGACATAGAACAATAGTTGTGCGGGGATACAATGTACAGGTACAAAGCCACGTTGTGCGATGATACATCAATGGAGAAGTCTCTGCACATAGGTAGTGCAAAGGTCTCCGCACATAAATAACAACGCATTGCACATTGGAATATTAATTAATTAATTATTTAATATTAAATAATTAATAAATACTTTTAAATGGTTAATAACTAATTAATTATTTAGTAAATTGCACATTGCATATTGTGTGTTGCACATTAATAAATAATACCATACCTATGCAATGCAATACATGTGCGGAGGTGCTCACAAGTCATCAGAGAAAAAACCTCTGCACATAAAATGCACATGTACGAAACCTGTGCAGAGGTGTGAACAAATGTTCAAAGCAAAAAATCTCTGCACATATGATGTACTACTAAGTTTTACTCTACATTGAACAATTTACTTATTTTTACAAAGTTTTATGCTATTTGTTTTTATTTTATTCTAATAATTGTCATCTTTGCATATACAACAATGTTTTATTTATTTATTATATGAATTATCTTTTGACAAAAACTATTGATTATCTATGCATCTAGTTATACTAAGTTTCATTGTTCAGTATATATTTTCCAGTTGGTAGGGGTTGTGTTGCCATACAACCTTTGTTTATAATTTCTGGTGTGATTCRTTTTGTTGATTTCATTGTCCTATCAAATTYAAATTACCAAGTATATTTATTTATCACAATTTTTTGTGTATGCCAAGGATGTGACAACTTTGTCAATCGATTTTATTATATGTGGCCATTCATAAATATGATGCTTCAGTTCATTCAWAGATCTCTCTTGTGTGAATAGATAACAATTATTTTTAACAAACTACTATGCTAAATGTTTTTWCATCAACAATACTAGATGTTTTTACTTGTTTTTTTGTTTATTCTTATCATTCTCCTCTTACATAAACAATAATGCTATTGTTGTTTATTTTATGTATCGATTAATTATTTTATTTTGAAAAAAAAACTATTCATTGCTTGTGAATTTAACTATATTAAGTTTCATTCTTCTAACACATACAATTGTTGCTTGTCACAGACTTGCAACATAGTACATATACAATATATATGGGTCCAAGGAAGTTTTTATAGTGTGAGTCTCCAATTATGCCTTGCAAATCTTCAAGGTTTCCAATGAAATAAATAGAGGCACCCTGATTGTACAACAACACCTATTTTGTTAAGCACCTCTAGTTTGACAAGGAACCCTATCTAGGCAAGGGAAGCTAGCCATGCAATGGAGTGTAGTAAAATAAAGACCGTATCCGTAAAGGTATTCTATTTTTTAATGTATCAAATCTTAGGGAGATCAAACTATGCATGTATAGTGAAGAGGAACCTTTGTAAACAAGAAGATCTAGTCAATCTAGAACATTGTTAAATTTATCTAGACACCGTGAGGTTGAAGAGTAGTAATGGAGTCATGCGAAGGATGGACACACAACAAAAGGAAGTAGCTAGGTATCTATGTACAAGGTATAAGGTTATAATGTAATGGCTAAATAAATTATGTATTTGACATTAACCATACATTATAAAATCATTGAGTACCAGTGCAATGCATACAAATGTCTCAAGCACTTGCAAGAGTCCAAATTATTTGTATCTTCTCTGGTAAAAATGTGTATATGCAGACCGAGGCACTATTGGATTATGTGCAACTATATCAACCATCTCGTGTTCCGCAGATGTGTATCCCTGGAAACATGCCACTTATTCTATTTTATGGGAAATGTGTGGAGAAATTAGAAAAGTAATTGCATTTTGATCCCGCACTTCCGCATCACCGCACTCCTAATAGTTCACATACTTGCAAAATGAAATATATTTTCGACCCACTAAACCCAGTGGAACTTGCATTTTAATTGATATATCTGTGCAAAAGTCTCTGCACATAAGCATGAGATATATCTGTGCAAAAGTATCTGCACATAAGCATGAGCCCATTAAATAATGCACACATGATTTAGGGGCAGGAAACCACACCTGTGCAGAGATATAGCTGTACAAAAGTCTCTGCACATAAGCAATAATCCATTACAAATTGCAATATTAAATTATTAATAATAATTAACTATTTAATATTAAATAATTAATATATAATTAATAACTATAGAGGGCATTCCACGGTGCAACATATTATATATCATTTTTTGGGATTAACTGCGTAGAGTAAGTCATTATTCTATGACCCATATCCATGAGTATTAGTCACAACTGACCAATAATTCTCATGATTTCAATAGTCCACTTAACACTCATTGCATCGGGTGATGCTCATAGGG
This sequence comes from Picea engelmannii, assembly GCA_009831015.1. NCBI lineage: Eukaryota > Viridiplantae > Streptophyta > Pinopsida > Pinales > Pinaceae > Picea > Picea engelmannii. The sequence goes on from ML791130.1 coordinate 147,106, forward strand.
GTGAAGAAGTGGGATTGAAACCAACGAAATGAATCACATAGCATCAATCATCACTTTTGGGTCTTGCACCCTCTAACAAGGACTTCCAAGGTGAACCTATCCCAAGACGCCTCTAGCTCAAGCACGCTTAACTGTGGAGTTTTCCCCACAATCAAGCCCACTTAGCTTGCTACCCCATTTTCAAAACGTTAGCAAGTAGTGTGACTTATGAACTATCTAGTTAGAGCTCCCTTCACTCTTATTATTCGAGCATAGAGGGGCTTCCGCATTGCAACATATTAGATATTGATTTTTGGGATTAACTGTGTAGAGTAAGTCATTAATCCATGACCCATATCTATGATTATTGGTCGCAACTGACCAATAATTCACATGATTTCAATAGTCTACTTAGCACTCATTGCATCGGGTGATGCTCACAGGGGTGAATAAGTGGGATTGAAACCAACGAAATGAATCACATAGCATCAATAATCATTTCTAGGGCTTGCACCTGATAACCAAGACTTCCCAGGTGGTCACCAATCCCAAGTGGACTATTGAAATCATGATAATTATTGGTCAATTGCGACTTATACTCATGGATATGGGTCATAGACTAATGAATACACAGTTTATCCCAAAAAAGATATATAATATGTTGCACTGCCAAAGCCCCTCTATGCTTAAATAATAAGAGTTAAGGGAGCTCTAATTGGATAGTGCATAAGGCACAATACTTCCTAAGGTTTTGCAAATGGGGTAGCAAGCTAAGTGGGCTTGATTGCGGGGAAAACTCCACAGTTAAGCGCTCTTGAGCCAGTGGTATTTTGGGTGGGTGACCACCTAGGAAGTCTTGGTTATTGGGTGCAAGCCCCATAAGTCATGATTGATGCTATGCGATTCATTTAGCTGGTTTGGTTTCGATCCCACTTCTTCACCCCTGTGAACATCACCCGATGCAATGAGTGATAAATGGACTATTGAAATCATGAGAATTATTGGTCAATTGCAACTAATACTCATGTATATGGGTGATATATTAATGACTTACTCTACGCAGTGAATCCCAAAAAAAAATATCTAATTAATAACTAGTTAATAAATAATACTAAATAATGCACATATGATGTATGGACATAAAACAATAGATATGCGGGGATACAATGTACGGGTCCAAAGCCATGTTGTGCAATGAGTGAACATCACCTGATGCAATGAGTGATAAATGGACTATTGAAATCATGAGAATTATTGGTCAATTGCAACCAATACTCATGTATATGGGTCATATATTAATGACTTACTCTACGCAGTGAATCCCAAAAAACGATATCTAATTAATAACTAGTTAATAAATAATACTAAATAACACACATATGATGTATGGACATAAAACAATAGATATGCAGGGATACAATGTATGGGTACAAAGCCATGTTGTGTGGCGATACACCAGTGGAGAAGTCTCCGCACATAGACAGTGCAAAATTCTCCGCACATAAGCAACAACACATTGAACATTGGAATATTAAATAATTAATAATTAATAAATTGTTTAGTATTAAATAATTATTATTAATTAATTAATTAGTTAGTATTAAATAATTATTCAATATTAAACAATTAATAATTAATTAATTACTTAGTAAATTGTACATTGCACATTAATAAATAATACCATACCTATGTGATGTTATACATGTGCGGAGGTGTGCACAAGTCATCAAAGCAAAAGCCTTTGCACATAAAATGCACGTGTATGGAACCTGTGTAGAGGTGCATACAAATCTTCAAATCAAAAGTCTCTACACATACGATGTACTACTAGGTTTTACTCCACATTGAACAATTTGCTTATTTTTACAAAGTTTTATGCTAACTATTTTTATTTTATTCTTATCATTGTCATCTTTGCATATACAACAATGTTTTTTTTTTTCTCTTTATTATATGAATTATCTTTTGACAAAGACTATTGATTATCTATGCATCTAGTTATACTAAGTTTCATTGTTCAATATGTATTTTCTAGTTGGTAGGGGTTGTGTTGCCATGCATCCCTTGTTTATTATGTCTAGTGTGTTTTGTTTTGATGATTTCATTGTCCTACCAAATTCAAATTACCAAGTATATTTATTTATCCCAATTCGTTATCTATGCTAAGGATGTGACAACTTTTTCCATCGATTTTATTAGATGTGGATATTCATAAATATGATGCTTCGGTTCATTTGTAGATCTCTCTCATGTGAATAGGTAGCAATTATTTTTAACAAACTGCTATACTAAATGTTTTTGCATCAATAATACTAGAGATTTTTTTTCGTTTTGTTTATTCTTATCATTCTCCTCTTGCATAAACAATAATGCTATTGTTCTTTATTTTATGTATTGTTTAATTATTATATTTTGAAAAAAACTTTTCATTTCTTGTGCATTTAACTATATCAAGTTTCATTCTTCTAACACATACAATTGGTGCCTATCATAGTCTTGAAACATAGTACATATACAATATATATGGGTCCAGGACAGTGGTTACAATGTGAGTCTCCAATTATGCATTGCAAATGCTTCAAGGTTTCCAATGAAAGAAATAGAGGCACCCTCAGTAAAACAAGGACAAATGATTGTACAACACCGCTTATTTTGTCAAGCACCTCTAGTTTGACAAGGAACCCTATCCATGCAAGGGAAACAAGCCATGCAACGAAGTGTAGTAAAATAAATACCGTATCCATAAAGTTAGTCTCTTTTTTAATATATCAAATCTTAGGGTTATCAAACTATGCATGTATAGTGAAGAGGAGCCTTTGTAAACAAGGAGATCTAGTCAGTTTAGAACATTGTTAAATATAGCTATACATAGTCAAGATAAAGGGCACTAATGGAGTCATGGGAATGATGGTGACAAAGCAAAAGGGTAGCTAGGTATTTATGTACAACGTATAAGGTTATAGTGCAATGGATAAATAAATTAGGTATTTGACATTAAGTGTAGATTATAAAATCACTAAATACCACTGCAATGTGTACAGTTGTCTCAAGCACTTGCAATAGTCCAAATTGTCTGTAACTTCTCTGGTAATAATGTGCATATGCACACTGGGGCACTGCTATATTCTGTGCAGCCATATGTCCAACCATCTCATGTTATGCAGATGTGTATCCCCACAAACACAACATTTATTCTATTTTATAGGAACTGTGCGGAGAAATCATACAAGTCATTGCACTTCGATCCCACACTTCCGCATCAACGCACTCCTAATAGTTCACATACTTACAAAATGAAATATATTTGCAATCCACTAAACCCAATGGAAGTTGTATTTTAATTGATTATTTGTATATGTACATTCATTGCTCATTGCAATGTCGACCAAGAGAAGCTACATTATAATTGCTGGGTGTTTATAGTTGCACCAAAGTTGTGCACAATTTGTGCCATATATAGATTTTAGTTTAAATGTCTGCAATTTACTAAGTTTCTTGTTTTATATTTCAATTCCATATGAGTATGGACATATGTGCTACACAATAAGGAAAATATTTGGTTTAAGACAACAATATAACAACGTGTTTTTTTATTATTGAAGTTTGTTTGCATTTGATTCTGTATATAGTTCAATTATAACATTGTTCTTAGTATTTGTCTATTCACTTAGGCCAAGTTGCTTAAATCATTTGAAATTAAATGGTTCAATGCATTCCATGCTATTATCGATAGACAAGCATAAAAATGCCTAACTTTGTTTTTATGTAAAAGCTTTATCACATGTTCTATTCTTTGTTGAATTAGACAAAACAGTAAAAAATTCTATTCAAATAAGCAGGCCAATATATAGATTCACACCAACACCTGTAAGCAGAACAAATGTTATTGTGATTTCTTGCACAATCACATTGAGAAAGCAATTTCTCACACTGATAGCAGAGATGGATATTGTATCTTCAAACTTGTTCCAATCTTGTCACAATATATCAATGTTGCAATCTAACATGACCAATAAAATCTAAACTTGTCTCCAATTTCTGTCAAAATTTTGACATAATTGAATTGATAAGAATGTAACAGAACAATAATACAATACTAACAATGTCAATGAAATACATTCAAATCAATGCATACACTATTCCTGGCATTCAATAAGTACACAAGAAGTATGTATATATAAAGTATATGATATTAGGCACTAGCATTTTCTCCAATATAAAAAATAATAACTATAACAAAGTTATAGTATCTACACAAAGAAATTGAAAATCAATAGTGATAAGTCATTCCACATGCATAATGACACTATACTTGTCCAATCTCGACCCCACATGCAACATGACATTGTCTTCATTCAATGTAAATTTTCCATATACCTAAAAATCGCGTAGCATATAAATTGTTCTGGGTTTCTCTTGCAAATACATTTCATATTGCATTTATGTTAGGCTAGGAAGCAGTTCCCGTAGTATAGGTTCCTTGGTGGTACATTGCATATTATCGTTGTCAATTGTACGTACAACAACACTCAAAAAATATTTATATACAAAAGAGCATCTATGATTGCATCTTACATAGTCAAACATTGCATTTTTTTATCAATGCAGATGCGTCTATAGGAGATTTGCAAATTGCACAGACATGTTCAAATGGAGTTGAATATGCATTTGCTTCTATAATTGTATCCTCGACCTGTTCATACAATAGAGCGAGAAGACATTTTTTTTTTGTTTGCTAGTTTGTCTGTGACTTGCGGGACTAGCCTGTGGCTAAGAAAACGTGACTTAGGGGCATCTAAGCCATCAAAATCACTCGAGAATCACACCCGTCCTGAGCCACACCAACCCTTAACATGGCTGGATTCTTTGCCCCACAGATTTTGAACCGGTGACTTAACATCACATAGAGCCTTAACAACACACTCCATCACCGACTGTCCTACACCTCGGGGACTAGAGCGAGAAGACATTTATTTCATAGGTACATCTCAAAAAAGTTTTCTTCTACTCTAGAGATCATGGAACCTCCAGGTGTTTCTCCCACAAAATCACATTATCATTCTTCAATAGAGTTTCTTTTGATAAAGAGTCTGTTGCTACGTTTGATTCTCTGAAAATGTGCTTAAAATGGATATCATTGAACTGTCTCGAGGTGATTTTCAATCGTTGTTTGAGTTGTAATAAATCCAAGTGATATAATTTCACAATATCCATAATCCAATCAATACAAATTTTGAATCCCCATAGACATAGATTATTGTCACGTCCTTAATAGAAAGTCTTCATAAAGCAAAGAGGGTGAAAAATTTAGCCATGTTGTTGGATCCCATACCCAATTTAGCTTTCCCATGAAAACAATGAGCTTTTTTGATATGTAAAATGAAACCCAAACCACAAATACTATTTGGACCCTGGCATGCCCCATCAAAGAAACCCCAGGTATTTTGTTTGTTTATAGATAGACCTTGTTCTCAAACATGAATGCATTATGATCCAACCATAACCCCTAGGAAACAACAATTGGGAGAACTTTCCATGATTTAAGAAATGCATCTGTAAAAAAATATTTAAAACAATCTTGTAGGTTGTACTTTGACCACAAATTGTGTACCACCAGTTGATTACCAACATCTATCCACACAAATGGCGAGAAAAAGAGAATTCCATAAAAATATGAATATTAGTCTCCTCAAATTCCTTACATAAATAGAAAAACCTTGGCCCTTGTTGTCCATGCTTCTATATATGACCCTAGGTAAGAAATGTTCCTTTAAGAATGAACTAGAATAAGGTCAAACCTTTCGGTGGCCCTCTTATCTTCCATAATATTTTGAACCATCAGAGAATATTACCTTCGCCCAGGTCCACCATTGCTCGATATCCTAATTTTGTAGAGTACTGGCCACCTGATAGTTGAGTGTACCAAGCCATTTCATCATCGTTGTCAGTCATATGTTTATGTTCCCTTTGAAGATATGAAGTATAGGAATACCATGATTGATTCTGAATTACATCCAAACCCAGGTCCTTCACTAAAGCCCATCCTTGTGTCCAAATAGATGTGACCTATGCATTTGCAGCTCTATTCAATGTATCAAACCCCTTCATCCTTAACATATTTATCAAAAATTCTAGAAGAAAAGTCCCTTCCCCACATCCAAAAATTACATCGACACCAATTCGCACTTGTGTTCCTTTCCGTACCTTCCAAGCAAGGAATTTTCATATCATAATGAATGCAATGGACATATCCCTCCATTGTGTTGAAGCATTCGAGGAAGCTTTATTACTTTGCCAAATCCAATGCACCACAAAATAAGGAGAAATATATTTGACAATGAGTATGTTCCTCCAGAGACTATCTTGCGTCAAGAATACCCACAACGACTTTATGGCCAAAGAATGACCAAACAACACCCCCTCCTTTCGTCCCCATCCACCCATAAATTTTGGCTTCAACATGCTTCTCCAATTTCCCAGATGAGAACCTTTGTATTCTATATTGCATTTCCAAAGATAATTAAAGGAATCTTCATTATTTGATGGGGTCAACCTTTTGGAATAAGGGTCAAAAGGTGCATGTATACTGGTATTGCCTATAAAATGGTCTTGATAATAACTAATACTCCTCCTCTAGAAATCCATCGATTACACTAGTGGTTGAATTTCCGGTCAAAATTTGAAATAAGCCAAGACCAATCCACTATTCCATACTTGTTTTGCTTGAGATTAAAGCCAAGATATTTTATCCCTTCTGTTAGATCTTTGATTGTGAAATGAAACATGTTTGTGAAATGAAACATAGTTGTATCCTTTTTCTTCTCCGAATAAAAAAACATTAATAAGTGTATTATTGAATCCAACTTCTACGATGTGATCATGAAAAATATGTTTAGGGTCAAAACCCTTAATCTCTTTTGCAAATTTCATGTTATATTGATCAAATTGTGTATCTTATTCATCAATTTTAGCAGTTCCTCTTAGAAATATTTCGTTGACCTTCCAAGGTAGTGGGATAAATTGTTTCTTCTTTTTCTCATAGAATAAATGCAACCAAGACTTATATTGTCTTGCCACTTCAACAACAAATAATCTATCTGGAACATAGTAAGGAAGATAAAGGGTTTTTTCATGAGAGCAATAAATCCTTATAATATTGTATTTTTCCATTTCTTCTACAATCCCCTTATTCAGAAAATTTAATGCTTCATGTGGCAGTTTGGATGTATTTTCTCCAAAGACCAGCTTCTTAAATACAAACATGAATTCAATATATACTTCATAAAAGTAGTGAGCAACCTTTTGCCTCCAAAGAGCTTGATACCACATTGTGACAGGGTCAACATTACAATTTACCCCTTTCCCTATATTCAATCCCTTGAATATATGCCAATAAGTAATAGCAAATATCAAGTAGGAGGCTATGTATAACTTTTTAGTGTCATTAAAATTTGACAGTTGTGAATAAATTTCAATAGAGATAATTTTTCCCTGATAAAAAATTGCTTGTTCATGGACTGTAAAATACAAGATATAAAGAGACAACCGTGGAATAGTTTCCAGAGACTCTTGTCTTGTAATTCGAGTAAAAATCCATGCTATTTTTCAGTGGGGATTTTTCAATGAACCAACTTGAATTCTGGATATATCCTCTGGCATTGTTGAAGGATCTTCTAAGTATTATTACAGAAGCTCTAATTTGTTGTTATTCTCCTTAAGGAAACTTATAGCTTCCTCTCCTTTGAATGTAATAGTTGGCTCTGGTAATTTTAACATTTTCTTGAAAGTTGAAGGCACTAAAGAGATATGGGATCCGTTGTGTAGTAGAATTTCCCTTTGATTTTAAATAAACTTGTTGACACACTAGGATACTATGTCTTTGCAATCAAAAACTTCAAGATGCATCCAAACAAAGAAATACTTGATGTCCAAGTCTTATTTTCATTTCTTTCTAGTAGAGGGAATGTTGTGAAATACCAGTAAGACCTTGACCAATGAAAATTGTAGTCTTCTCGTGCAAATAGGTTCAGTGTGTCTCCACAAAATTGTTGCTTTCTAATGGCATTCTAGTATGGCCGACGAACTCTGCATATAATTTCTTAGAGTATCGAAATATAATATTCTTCAGTAATATGACTTAAGTCCTTTTTGATGGAGAAATTAATATAATTAAATGATATTAACTCGAGAAATATGCAATCAATAACAACCTTTTCAGAATTCAATTAGCAGTTACTTTATGTAGGAATAACATTAAATAGATCTCGAGAAATGTGACAAATATAATAGCGGGGTGGTGGGCATGGATGAAATGTGAGGATGAGTCCATGAGTTTGGGAACTCACGAACCCGCAATGTAAAGGATATGAAGAATATTGTATTTAAGGGTCATTTTGAGACCAGGGTGAGCTTCCTATTATTATTATTTCTAAGTTCCATATTTGCAGAAGTTCATGAAATTGATCTCTCGAAATAACATAATTACATATACAATAGCAACTCAGAGTTGGTTGATAGGTCACCATCCGATTCAGGAACTTCGGCATCAATACATGGTTATCTTATTCCTCGTTAATATTAGCCATCATCGAGAGACATAGCCATCATCCCACCATAAAGTACTAATTATCCCAACAATTTTTCCACATGCCCTCCAACCATCCCACCCGTTCTCCACAACCATACACTCACACAAACAGTCACACAAACGACTTAAATACCTGCCCTGAAACACACTCTTAGTGGACTTAAAAAGAAGAGAAAGTGAACATGGGATTCTTGGTGCAATTTGTATGGAGCAGAGAAAGATATGTTTTGTATAATACAAAATTATTTGGGAAAGAAAATACACCCAATGTGAATGAACCCGCCATGACACAAAAATTTTCCAAGTAAAAAGATATAAAAAGAGAATAAGTATTAAGCTACATGTGTCCATTGGATGTATCTTGGGTGGTTGGGTGGAATGAGTGTTACCCTCCCCACCCAAGTTCAATTGCTTGTGAGTGACATGTTGTGCCCTCAAATGGGTCTATAAGATGCTCTTATTGTTGAGCCCCCAATATTCTGAAAATACTCGACCTCCCTATGTTCTCTCTCTCTCGTGGATTTCGGGGGGGGGGGGTTCCATGGATGTAGCGAGCACCGATATCCAATGTCATGAACCACATGAGAAAAAAAATATTAAGCTACATGTAGATGAAAAAATGGCTCCAGCTGTGGGACAGGTAATCCCTGTGGGTAACTGAGAATCCATAATCTGAACTGCCTTTTCCATTAGGCTATGGAGTCATCTTCAAAATAAGTTCTTGCAATTTTTCTTCTTTCAAGGGGTTATCTTCAAAGAATATTTCCATATAACCACTGCCTTATTGTGCAAAACTTGAACTGAAGAAGCAAACTATATACATACAAGATCTACTTACCCTACCTTACTTGATGGAAAGGGACACTTTCAAATGTAGGTAGATTTCCAATGGAGCCATTCAAGCATCCATCCAATTTTTGAAATGAACTACAAAACCGTGAAACATATTGGGGCTTGTACCAATGAGTTGGGGCACCCTCAATGTGTACTGGGGAAAAATTGAACTAGGTGTGCTAAGAATCTGATTGCATTGTTTGACCAATAATGCTTTGGAACAATGATTCAATGAAATCTACTCTTGGTTTCTCAATATCTTTGATTAGATGAGGAATTTCCAATGTGAGAACACTTTCATGATTTTCCTTGTTACCGATCACATCCAAAATTCTTGATTCACTGACAATGTTTTGAAATAATTCTTCCTTCATGGAATGGAAATCTTGCTCATCGTTGTTTTTCTCAAGATTATTCTCTTCCACCAATTCCTCTCATTGCCAATGCTCGGTTTTTCATCACATGTTACAAATTTTTCCACATGAAGATGTTGGGTGAGATCTTGTTCATTTGGCAGAAGCTCCTCATTTTCATTTCCAAACTTATTTCTTGAAATATCTTCATATGGATTATGTGAAGACATGAAATCTTCCTTATCTTGTGTCCATATGGGAAAGGTGGGTGGGAAAACTTTTCTGCAAATATTTTTTCTAACACGTCCCAACTGGTAATGGTCCCTAGCAGGAGTGAATGGTATCATTCAAGAACATCCCCTCGCAGAGTTTGTAAAAATAATCTACATGTAATGTTGTTTTCAGTGATATTGAAAATTTCACATGAACATTGGAATCTAAACAAATGTTGTTATGCATCTTCTGAAGTATTTCCAAAGAATGTAGAAAATTTTTCCATAGGAATATTGGGCATTTGAAAATCTATGTTCGGTAGATTTAATGGATTTCTATGAAATCGTCTCCTTATTTAAATTATTCTTCCTTTTGTTGCATCTTTCGAAGCCATTGATGGGCTTGGTGAAGAAGCATGATGATATCAGTACAAGGAAAATACCTTGTAGCGGAGGTTTTTAGTGTTACAAAATTGGAAAAAATTGTCAAAAAAACCTCTGGGAAAACATCTATTTTTGGTAGTGGATGTGTTTGCGGAGATTATAACGGATCTTCATTATAAATAAAAAAATATGGGTGGGTAGAGGTTTTAGCGGATGTTTTTCTAGGCAATGTGCTTCATGGTGTATACACACGGTGCATTCTCAAACATAAAGCATCGGTGCTTACATTTCACCAAAAGCATCAGGGTAGTCCTAAAATATCGGGGCACCGGTTCGTTTATAAATAATAACGCATCGGTTATTTAATAAAAATAATGCATCGGTCGAATCTATGATACCATGTGTCGATGTGTTCTCAAACTTAAAGCACCGGTGCTTAAATTTCACAGAAAGCACCGGGGTTGTCCAAAAAATATGGGGGTACCGATGCTCTTATAAATCATAACGCACTGGTGCTTTAGTAACAAAATTCACCGATCGAATCTATGATACCATGCACCAGTGCGTTACAAGACAAACCCGACCGATGCATGAAATTTAGAATGCACCAATGTGGAAGTATGATACAGAAGCACCGATGTGCTTTTTTAATTAAATGAACCGGAAGGTCGTTTTTTATTATTATAATTGTTGTTATTAAAATAGTATTACGATCGGTGTCCAGTGCGTGTTTCATTACAACATTGATGTTTTTTATCATTAAACACATCAGTTCTTTTTAGCATTAAACACATTGGTTTTCATTTTCTATTTTTAGAAACATTGACCTATGACAGTGCAATTATTGTTATTTTTTAATTCTATTATTCATCAAAAAATTGACATATATCTTATAATAGTATTCATATAAATTAAATTTTGAGTAGTGCATTTGGATATGATATTTGGATTAATTTGTTTCATCACCAAATTTCACATCTCTTCATTATAATATTTAATCATCCATATATTTAATCAACGATGTAACATTTTACAACAACATTGGACAACACAATAGAACATAATAAAATGTATTTTATTATATATGAATAAGAGGCTCTTTGTCATACAAAATGGGACACTTATTGGTAACCCCTTGTCTTTCAATTGGGACACTATGTCCATTACATTAAACAAAATGTATGATTTTCACAGACAATTATTTCAAAAAATACAACTTACAATGATATTCAAATATATTGATCATCACTCTTCACTGGAACTGTTGTCAATGCTCGAGCTACTTCCATGACTTGGGTTATTTGGTCAAATGTTTTGTTGATTGTCTCGATTGTTTTCCTCTTCTTCGAGTTCCATCTACAAAAATAAAAATGAAGTGTAATGAATGTATCTACATTGGTGAGAATAATGAAAATTAAAATAAATAATATACATGAATGTAAATTGAAAAACGACGTACCATAGAAATAATTGAGTTCTGAATGATACATATTCTTTCAAAACCAAATCTCATGCCTTCCTTCAACAACTCTTTTGTTGGCACATTTCCATACTTTGTTTCCTGCTAGTTTTATACCCCATAATAAATCATAGATTTAATATAAAAGATTTTTTTTGTTCCATTAATTATAAAATGAGAGAAATAAAACAACATAGATACTTACAAATTCCACAATTAATTTTTGATATGTCAACATATACTCACAACCCTTACTAAACCCAATGTCAATCAATTCTTTCGTTGTCTCTTCTTTGTATGTTAACATCTGTTTGAAGACATTCAAGGATGGTTGTTGTAAAAAACTTAAAATATACAAAAAATGAAATCTTAAGTTAATGTTATAAGGAAATAACAATTACTCACAAACTTTGCTATCAACCATTTTCTTCCTCGTCATCCTGTTTTATGTGTTGAATGGGTTCCATTTTGTTTTCTTTTCTACTTGAAAATACTTGAAAATTATTTATTTATATGTACCTCATAGAAAAATTCAATAATTTCATACAAATTTGATATCAATAAAGGAACGTTTTGTAGTAATATATACATATTCTAGAATTAAAGCATTTTTAAGAATAAAACTTTTTGAATGATTCTTTTTTGTTGTTGTATGTTTTTTCTATTGCAAGTGTGACAGGTTTCAATGACCATTGCTCTGGAAATGCTTCATGTGGTTTATATATAACTGGTTCTTGGAATCATTGGATTGATTTCTGTATTGTAAGTGGAAAGTATGTCTATATGTTCATTGCACTGTATCCCTCATGGTTTTGTAAAAGTTATCCCTCCTTTCATTAAACTCCAACACTACTCCAGATGACCTAAGGACCAATTCATTATCATTTACATCTTCTATAATTTGTGTTTTCTTAGGACGACATTCCATTCCTTCATTGTTGGTCCATGTAGAAGATTAAACATATGTGAATTAATAGATTGTTTGAAACAAATTATCTAATATTCTTAAGTATATTATTAATGAAAATTAAAAAAAGAACTCATATTGAATAGTATTTTTTCATTCACCCGATTCATCCTTTTGCGATTTTTCCATGAAGCTTTTACGCTCTTCTGCACTTAGATCACAAATAATCTTATCGATCTTCCTCATTTTGTGGCTCTGCATGACACACACTAACCAATACATATTAGTTAAACTTACATATAGTTCAAACATATTAACTTTGTATACAATTTACAAAGAACTTGTCTTTTTTGCCTTTTTAGATGTGTTATCATTGTGTCGATCAAATTTTTTGTTACTTGAACTATTCTCACACATTTTTTTATCAATATACAATCTGTACCATTTAATACAAAAGCTATTAAATATATTTTATAAATAAATCGCATAATTTTAAGTTAAAAAAAAAATTGGTTTCCAGTGCATTGTAATAATATGAACGCACCGATGCGTTTTATATAGGAAATATGTTGTCTGAAAAAAGAAATATTTTTTAAAAAATACTTTAAATTACAATGGTGCGATATGTATCGATAACCACATCACGACTAGAGTAAAAAAATACCATGGATGAAAAAAATTACATTTTGATGAACGAAAAAAAATTAAAATTTATGTTACAACATTTTCAGTGCACTTTATCATTAAGTGCACCGATAAACAAAAACCATTTTTTTTAAACATGACAGGGTCGAGAGGGTTTGGATTTGATGCAATAAGTGGTCCCCTTGCATCACATGCCAAATGCCTTATATATAGAAACACAAACCCATTAAATCTAAAATGCTTAAAATGAAAACCCTAATTGTGAAGTGATAGAGGGAGTTAAATCCTAAGGTGAAATTTTACAGTCACATAAGCAAGAAGAAGCAAGGGTTTAAGGAAAGTATGAATTTTTTTAATTTTTTTTTGAATAATTTTGTTTCTCCAAAAGGGTTTTGAGTGAATCACCATACCCTTCAAACTCTGATCTTCTGAATAATCATGTTGTTCCAAAGTATTCCGCTCCAATATGCTCCCCGATATGTCTCTCTTGCAAATCTCTCCCTTATAAATTTTGGCAAAATAGTGAAATAGTGAATAGATTAATATTGTTTAAAGGACTTTATGAAAAGGGTTTTGAGTGAATCACCATACCCTTCAAATTATGATCTTATGGATAATTCTGTTGTTTTAAAGTATTCTATTGCTCCACAGTGCTTCCCGATATGTCTCTCTTGCAAATCTCTCCCCTGTAAATTTTGGCAAAATAATGAAACAGTGAATAGCTTCTTACTATGTAAAGGACTTCCTGAAATTAGATTTTCTAAAAATAAATTCCCACTCATTTTTCAGTTGTAAAAAAACAAGGTCGCGTTTTTTTTTTTTTTTAAGTTTTTCGAAACACTAGTACGTTTATTAATTTAACGCACTGGTGCATTTGTTTATGCAACACATCAGTGCACTAAATATTTTTGGAGCACCGATATCTTATAATTCTTTTTGTATTTGAAATCTTGATCACCAGTGTGGTTAGTAATTAAACACCCTGGTGCTTTACATTGTTATATACACATTGGTGCATTTGGTTTAATTAAGCACACTGTTATGCTTTAAAAGTTATCTAAATTTTTATTTGAACATAAATAGTATATTCATCTTAAATTATCTTTTAGGATGCATCCACGTGACTTGCAGTACTTCATAGTATACATTTTCCGCTTAAAGTCACATTATTATTAAAAATTTATTGTTGATTTTGCTCAAATGCAGAGAAAAAAGATTATAATATCAAATGGCCAATTCTTCAAATTTCATCCTGTTCCATATTGCTCAAAGTTCATCACAAAGTTCTCCCTTTCCATCTCCAGTAAGTTCAGATTTTATTTATATTTCGATTATCTAATTGAATTTATCATTTTATCCATGTCAATCTGAATACAAATATATCCAAATTTGTAGGAACCCGATTCAGAATCGAGTTCATATGCAGAAAATATTCCACCAGTTCAAAAATGTCAGAAGCTCTTATCAAGAACAACATACTGCAAGCAGTTGGTAAATGAAAATGGACAGTCGCTTTACCCTGCCAATTGTAACATGCCATCTTCCAGCCACAATACTAGGTCAAAGATGATAATAATTGTTTGGTATAATGTAATTTGAAAAAACCAATTGCATTGTGCTTACTAATATCATCAATGTACTAATGTTCAATATTTTTGAAATTGCGATTATGATGATGAGCGACCTACCTAACATCTTCCGTTGCATCCCACTACAACTTCAAATAGAGATAAGATTGCAATAAGAGCACAACTCAGAGAGGAACCATACCAAGAATGGTTGAATCAACCACATATTCAATTCCCACTACGTCCAAATTCACCAATTAAGAACGACTACAACAACAATAGTTCTGCACAAGTTGGCAATGGAGTCAATCAAATAGAGGTTGGTATGGATGATTATTTACAGGATACTACTGCCATGGAGACAATATTTTTAGATGCATTCTAAAACGATGAGCTAGGGGATGATGCTCATGTCACTGATACATTTTTTGAAAGCCTGAAATCTACTTCCACCACCCCTCTCTTTGGACCTAGCCGATCAAAGTCTACCCAGTTGGGGACAACAATGTTACTGTACAACTTGAAAGTAAAGTTTGGCATGTCAAACACATGTTTCTTGACAATATTGAGGTAAATGACCATCAAGTCCCTTATATTTTGAGAAATCTTGTCACAATCAACATTAAAAATGGTCAATTTTATGAACGTTAAATGACATTGTACACTTCTATTTCCCACTAACTGCAGGTTATTCAAAGATAAGGTTCTTCTAAGGGATAATGTCTTTCCCGGTAGTTGTGAAGAGGCAAAATAGATGTTGAAAATGTTGGGTGTTGAGTACATATCATATCATGCATGTCTGAATGATTGTATTATATATAGAGGAGAATATGTAGACAAAGAGATATGTCTGAAATGTGGGAATAACAGGTACCATAAATCAAATAAAAAGGGAAAATCACATGGTCCTCCTCATAATATATTGAGGCACATTCCTATAATCCCAAGGATTCAAAGGCTCTTTCGTTGAAAATAATTATCTATGTTGTAGGGATGGCATGCCTCGGACAAAAGTGAGTCGAGGGTTATTTGAATCCCAACAAATTAAATAACCATGAAGTATATAGAGGATACATAGACCGAAAAATTCAAGGATGAAGTATGAAGTCTACGACTCGGCATAGCCATGGATAACGTCAACCTGTATTCCCTCCAAAACACTAACTATTATGTTTGGCCTATAGTAGTGATCAATAACAATAACCCCCCATGGTTGTCCATGAAGAATGAACATCTTATGTTGGCTCTTATAGTCCATGGTAGAAGACAAGTGAAAAATATGGATGTCTACCTGTTATCCCCTAGCCTAAGGATAACTAAGGAGATTATGTCTCGAGGCCCACAGGTCCCA
>ML791130.1:165215-190775 GCA_009831015.1 Picea engelmannii
CACTTGACAAGTTGATGACTACCCCTTTACAAGTAAACACTATAGTTGAGATAGCAGTCCTTGAAAAGTATTATACTTGGTAGCATGTGAGCATATTGAGATAAATGCTTAATGTAGTCATTTTCCTGATACATCTAACATCTCCTCTAGGAGAAACTTCTAGTGTTGATTCCAGGTTACCTTGGATGAATGTTTGATCACAACACTAGAAGAGCGTTGATCTCATTTCATATTGCATTTCTTACTTTTGATCTTTGCTTAAGACAGGTCACAAGTGATAGCTCTAAAAGAGCTACTGTGATGATTATTCGTGCTATTGTTTTTATCAAAAGAGTATTATTCTTGATTGTTGTTTTGTTGACCTTGTTTCAGGTCACATGTGATAACCTTGAGGAAGCTATAGTAAAGGTTGCAAAAGGAAACATATTAGATGAAACATGAAGCAAACTATGTACATGACCATATACACTCATGTACCAAAGAAGATGAAGAAGAAGCTATATTTTGAGATTCAGAGTATCTCATATGAAGATTGATAAGGAGTAGAAGGCTCCAAAGATGACTGAACATTAGAATAAGAACTCATAGCAGAATTGTTCAAAGGTTAATGAAGCCACCTTGACGGGAAGCAGAACTCGTTTGAATCCTGACTCAGTATTTCATATTTAGACTTGGTATTCAACATCAAGTATACCCTGTAAGAAATGATGAAGTCCTTGTATACTCAGAAGAAACCAAGGATAAGCCTGATATCAGAAAGGATCAGATGAAGATACAACTTCCAGGATTGAGAAACAAATGCCATGAGAAGACTAGATCATAACTTCAGAGACTCCTAGGAGATATGAAATCTCCTGGAAGATTCCCTTGTTTCAGTGACAAAGAAGGAAGCTAGTCAGAAAGACTAGGATATGGATTCTTCCGTGAGACTAGAAGAGAAGTCAATGTTGACTTCCAAGATTGATCTATACAGATCAAGCATATTGCAGATGTACAAAGCCTGATGTGTGTCCAGAGGATTCTCCCAACAAAAGGGAGAAGACTATGACGGGACACTTATTGAATAAATAGTTCCAGTATTTATGAAGACAGCCAGAACAACCATGATTCATATATAGTATGAGATGCAGGGGGAGAAATCCCCATATTTAAAATTGAGTGGCAGTGGGTGCAGTACATTAGTTGGGTCATGGAGACATGACTACAATAAAAGATAGCGTTACCTCCATGAAAGAAGAAGAGCTATCTTCAATATCAGTTATTGAGCCTCTCAGGTTCAAATGAAGTTGTTTCCATGATGAAGTAGAGGAGTTACTCCTAGATTTCAGTAGTCACAGTGAGAATGGAGCAACCATTATTTGCTTTAGTGTAGGTGCAGGTGCAGACTCTTAGTTCCAGAAGGAACATTTGCAGAAAGAGGAGAGGACATACTCTCAAGTAGTGAGACAGATAGTGCTTTGCAGAGAGCACATAGATCTAGCACATGATTGTGCAAATTGAGTTGCAGCTGAGCAAGTGTACCAGATTGGTACAATGTAATGAGAAAAAATGCTTTGAAGATTGAAGATAGAAAGACTCATGTCTTCCAGTTGAAGGAAACTTTGTACGTGTTGAATCAAGCTCCTAGAGCTTGGTATGGAAGAATTGATAGTTTCCTGACGAGCTTGGGCTTTACCAAGAGTAAAGTTGATTCTAACCTTTATCTCAAGGTTATGAATGATGAGCCAAGTGATGTTATTATTATATGTAGATGATGTATTCTTGACTAGATGAAGAAAAACTCATCACAGATTGCAGAAGAAACTCGCTACAAAGTTTGATGGAAGACCTAAATACATTATCTCTTAGGTCTTGAAGTTTGGCAAAACACAGAGAAGATCTTCCTTAACCAAGGGAAGTATGCAGTCAAAATGAAGAGGTTTGACATGTTGAAATATATATCCATGTACACTCCCATGGAAATGAATTTGAAGCTCCTGGTAGATACCTCGTCAGAATTGGTTGATGCTACTCTGTACAGACAAATTATTGGTTCAGTAATGCATCTGACGATTACCAGTCCAGATATATGTTTTGCCTTGAGACAGTATCTGGTAGAAACCAAGACGTGTTCACATTGTTGTTGCAAAACATATAATGAGATACCTTAAGGGATGTTGTTTCAGTCTGGAGTTAGCCATGATCTCATGGCAGAGTAGGAAGCATTCCAACATTGCTTCCAGGATGACAGAAGTAGAATACATTGTTTCATGTTCCACCAGTTATGAAGCCATATGGCTTCAGATGTTGTTGATAGATCTATTTGATCTAGATATGGAAGCTACACAATCCTATGTGATAACCATATATATATAAAGATGATGTGCTCCATGATGAGTCGAAGCACATAGAGATCTGATATCACTTCATTCATGATATGATGTAGAGAGGAGCTTTAAAACTCCAATATGTTAGCACGGACGAACAAGTTTCTCATGTGTTGACCAAGCCTCTATCTCGTGTAAAGTTTGAGCACTTTCGAGATAAGCTTGATGTAGTCTGTAAGGACCTCCCTCGAAAGGGGGAGTAGTGTTGTGATGTGCCAACTTAATTGTTGTGATGATGTGCCAGCATAATTGCTGTGATGATGTGCCAGCTTAATTGGTGTGCCAACTTAATTGCTATGATGCCAACCTCGTGTTGATGGCATGCCAGCCTCGTGCTGTGATGATGCGCCAGCTTAATTGCTGTGATTCCAGACTCGTGCTGATGACATGCTCCAACCTTTGTGCTGTGATATTGTTGTTTTTGATGTTGTATCAGCCTTGTGTTGTTATTGATGATGATGACGTATTAGTGTTATACTAATCCATGTTGATGCAGTTGATGATGATGATGCCACTTCAGCTTCTTGCTGAAGTTGATGATGATGATGCCACTTCAGCTCCTTGTTGAAGATGATTATGATGATGATGATGATATTTCATCTTTCATGCTGAAGATGATGATGTTACTTTAGCCTCACGTTGAAGATGATGATGATGTTACCTTAGCCTCATGATGATGAGGATGATGATGCCATTCCATCTCCCTGCTGTGAATGATGATATTGATGATGAGAAAAAATTCTGATGATTTATAGATATGTCAGTCAATGTTCCACGATGTTGTTGACGATGTTGCCTTCTCTCTCACCTGATGTTGTTGTAGAATACCCTTCTTGTTAAGGGGGAGTGTTGAAATATTGTAACTGCAAAGAGTATTCTATTTATTATTGATGTATTATTCATTAGATCAATCCCCTTTTGTATATTGATCATGTCGGGTATTGTAAATGACCAAATCCCCTTTTGCGGATTAATCAAACCCTAATTGTAATAGGATAAATGAGAAGTCAGCCCCCATAATATATTAAAGTGGTTATAAGCACCCATAATGAGAAGTCGACCCTGCCAGTGAAAAGACACCTCAGTTGACACCTGCCAGATTGTAAAAATAAGAGAGGCCAGCGCCTCATTTGTTCACTCACTCACTTGTTCATCAGAGCACAAGTTTGGAGCTGCAGTTGGAGAAGAAGGAAGAGAGAGAGAGGCACATTACTTAGAGAGGACTTTCTATAGTGTTTAGTTTATTCTCTTGGCATTGTATTGGCTATCTATATTAAGGAAGTTTTTGCTGGGTTTTCTCCCCCATGAGGGTTTCCCAGGATAAATGATGTGTCTCTTGTGATTGTGTATTTCTCATTGATCCAATCTATGTTATGGTTATCTAGTGAATTTAAAAGAAATCTAATAATAGCTTAAACTCTAACACCCATAGGGTTTGAGTTGCCACTGGGTGGGTTCATGAAAGGTCATTGTCCATTCCCACCATACTTATCACTTTTCATCTTTTTCCCTCTCATCCATCCCCTACACTGGTTCTGGCATTGGGTTTTCCAAGTTAGCAAAGGGTTGTACCTTACCTTGTGGGAAGAAGGGGCTAAAGGCCCAGAGGGTAAAAGTAGCTGACAAAAGATAAAAGCCAAAATAACAAAACCTTCAGATGCTTCGCTGAGGGATCCCTGAGAAAACAATAAAAGGCTTCTCAACAAGAAACAAAGGGACCCATAAAATAATAAAATCAAGACCTAGTTGGAGGATAGGGGGTCTCATCACGAATCATTCTATTAGGTCCATGGGCATGTAGCGGTGTGACACTACCATTCAGCTGGTCACCACGCCAGGGTAGTGGCATAGCTAAGAGAAAGGGGGTCTCATCACGAGCCAACCTTCTCATCTCCGTGAAATGCTTGTGGGTAACATTGTCACCATTGGTCACCACGCCAAGGCAATGTCCCCTAACTAGTCTCTTGAAAGAAAAAACAATAAGATAAAAAATATAAAATACATTGAATGGGCTTGGAAACATTTGCATTCATGATAAGGTGCAGCTCACCCTCTTCAAAGGCACCCACATGTAAGCCATACATTCCCCTGTCATCACTGCACCCATTGCTCAAACATCCCTACACCACCTCATCCACTTACATGGCCTGGATTTGTGTAATGTACCAAATACCTGAACACAAAACATCACAATAGATCTAAAGATATCTAAATACAATCAACACACAAGATATATGAAACCATATAGAAAACCACCATTTTACTATATCAAAACCTTGAGGTAGGGCAACACCATACAATGGATCCTATTATGGAAGGGATCCTCTCATGTTCACTTGCCTCTTCGAGGGGGAAACCTCCTAATGAGCTTAAGCTCCAAATACAATATTTCTCTTCATGTCCCATTACATTGCTTGAACCCCTTTATATAGTGCTACCATCACCTCAGAAAATTCTAGAGGAGGAATCTTCTAGAAGTAGAACCTTTTAAGAAGTCCTCTTACATTTATTATATCTAACTACCCATTTACTATATCTAACTACCATAGTGGTCCTTATTTAATCATATAGTGGACCTAGTCCACCTTACATTGAATGGCCTCCACTATTATCACTGTGGGCCCTCTGCACCCCCCCCCCCACTACCTCTCTAGCTACCTTACAATTTATCTTCACCTCGAAACATCCCACATCCAATGAGAATTAGCCCAATAGGACCTCCCGACGTCCTCTCCAAACATGGCTTGCAGAATAACATAGTGTATTTCTACACCTGTTTGGGAAAAGGGTGTTTTATGCACATGTTTAAATAACTTGATTACTATATGTGATTGACATTGTTACGATCCCTGTGACTTATGAACCCATGGAGGGCGTACTTGTTGTTGTTGTAGGGCCACACCCGAAGGATAGTTACACATGGGGAGATGATTAGTTCGGACCTCCATAGGGCTAAATTCCCACCAGATGGATGCTGAGACCCCAGCCAGGGGCAGAGACAGATCAAAGGTTTGCACCAGAGAGAGAGGAGGATGTTCCACCAAAGACAGCCTGGTAGGCCTAGACCTAGGGTGGTCTTTCCCTCCTACTATGATGTTTCCCTTGAAAGGCCCGTGACGTCACCTCTATGAACCTTGACGTCACCCGTGTTTGATGGACACTTTGGAGGCAGTTATGTGCCAAGTGGCACGTGTGGCTTGATCCAGAGGCCTTGGGAGGCCTAACGTTTTGCTCTTGGAGGCCAACGTTTCACTAGAGAGGCCTAACGTCACCCTAAATGGGCATGACATCACCATTTCTACTTGATTTAGGGTTTTAATTTGTCATTTAATGTAAAAACTAGATATTACATGTAAACTGGCCATGCCGACCTTTTTGACCTAATTCTGGTCATTGTAACTGTATAAATAAGGGATTTTCCCTTGTATTATTTCATAATCTTTCACTCACACTTAGTGAGGTCTGAAATTTGTGCCCTAATTAGGGTTACTTGGCTGAAATTTAGTGCACACTTCTTGAAGGAGGCTAATTTTGGAGTATTTTGGCATTTTTCTCGGTGGAGGTGTTCAACTAGGTTATTTGCTAGATGATTCTTGGTGAATGTAAGTAAATTTTCTGCAATTCTTCTTAATTGAATGGTTATGGTTATATTTATCTTGCATTTATTCTAAGATTATGAAATTGATAGACTAAAATCCTAGGAGGCTAAAGCACATGTTATTGTTCTTGCCTTAATAACCTTCACCTACTAGATTATGCTAGAAAGTCGATTTTCTTGAAGTTTTTTGCTAAGGGCCTTGCCATTGCAACACCCTAACACCTTTTGCTTCATCTAGCCACCATATACTTCATTTTTGAGCGAAAGGAGGAGGAAAACTACTAGGGCCTAGGGTTACCTACTTCCTAGTAGCCATTTCCCCCCTAGGGTTTGGTGATTGAAGCCTTGGGCTACCAACACTTCAATTATTGACCCTCTTGTCTCTAGCTCTATTATTATGATTTGTTCCTTCAATATTTTCCATTGCCTAAAAGACTCCATTTTTCCTAAAAACATTGATCTAAGCCTTACAATTGAGTGATTGACAAAAGCTACTATCAAAACCTTTACCTTAAGCTCTCTACTAACCAGTCCCCTTAGAATAGTCTAATATACTAACCTATTTGCTTCTATTACTAAACTAAGCTACAACCATCTATTGCAGCATTAAAAGCACCTAAAAACAATTATAAATTTGATTTATACACTACGTGATTTGTTTCACAAACACTAGTACTTTGCTATTGTTGAGTAATTATTCTTGGTCATTGTGAAGCCATTTCAAGGCATTTATTGTGAAGCAATTATTTCATAAAAATTGTTGCTATAAAATTCAGTTTGCTTCATCATATATCAAATATTGCTTTTATTGATAAAGTCCATGGTTTTATGAAGTACTAACAACAAGTTGTACTTGCAAAAGAGATATTTTCTTGTTGTTTTGTTCCAAGCAGGTACATCTTAATACTTCACTGGTTAAAACCCCGAGACTTTCTGATCAATGTGACTTGTGAGAGGGGATATTTTCATAGACACATTAACCTTTTCCTTCTCAAACCCCCAGGTCACTGGGGACGTCTCCCCTGGGCCATCAACCCTAAATAGAAAGAGGTATCATGTTGAGGTGACAATGATATGATAACCTCTGATTATGCCAATTTTCCTTCCCTTAACCTTTTCCTTTAGAATAAGCACAAATTGTGCGATAACATTTTGGCACCGTTGTCGGGGAACAGCGATTCAATTCTCCTCAAAGACGACACTTCTCGGTAAGCCTTTACTTTTCAAAGCTTACCTGACGACTCCATTGAGGGTGATCCCCTCGTCCCTTTGATAAGTACAAGAAAATTATCTGGCGACTCCACTAATGACAAAGCCAACCATGACCTCTCAATGGGACCCAAGAAATTTCAAACCCTTGGACGTAAGTAAAATCACTAGATACCCTAAGCAAATCCCCCCTAAGTATGAAAATTGGCTCCCTAGATTCATTGGTAGTGATGGGGATGTTGATATTATGGTAGTTGCGGGAGGTATTTACCTCCACATGTAACCCTGACAAGAATAGAATATTCTAGGAAGCAAGAAGATACCCTAAAGCATTAAACATAACCCTAGAAGACAAGACGACTCAAGGAAATATTTAATATTAAGTATTTAGCCTCCAGAATGAGAAGTCGACCCAGACAGCCCAGGAAAAACAGTATAAATACAAGTATCCAAATCTCATTTTGTATACACAGCTCGAAATTTCAATAGTGAAGAAGTGTGCGCTGCAGAAACTGGGAAAGTGCGCAAGTCTGGGGAGTAGTTGCAGCCGACAACTACTGCAATTTGTATTCTTGGTTTAGGCTCAAAATTTATATTGGTTATGGTTGGACTTTCAGATCAGTCTTGGCTATCTTTTCTTGATGCATTAGCCTTGGTTGGTTGTTGGTTTGCTTCCAGAATCATTCTTTGTCAAGGTTAAGGTGCTCGGGGGTGGCTTCGACCTATGGTTGGGTGACAATATTGTTATATTGTATATGGTTAAACAAGCACATCCATTATTTTCTAACAGGTTATGGGCCCACACTATCTTCGAACAGTCTAACCGCTGGAAGAAAGATTGGGAGGATTTGCTCAGTTACAGTTGCAGTTGCAACCAGTTTTTTGTTGCAACAACGAAACCCTAACCCTCTTGTTGAGGCACCTTAAGTGAAGATATTGACCTAATTTCTGGATAGCCAAGTGCGCCCTAGCCTAGCACACCTCTTGGTACTCTCAGCAAGCTAAAACGCCAAGTTTAAGTTTTTGGTCAAAGTCAAAGGTTGACCAAGTCAAAGCAATTATGACTTACTCTATGAAGCTAGAAAACATGTTAGAAGGGGCTTCTAACTTCAGAGCGTGGAAGACAAGGATTGACCTCATCCTTTCCAAGAATAAAGTGTTGGATATTGTGGAACCACAGTTCGAAGAAGGAAAAGAGAAGGAACCTCAGAACGTTGCAGTTATAGAGAAGTTCAAAGACAATGACATCAATGCAATGAGTATCATAGTGGACTCTATAAAAGACCACTTGATACCCTACATCTCCCATCTTGACTCATCTAAGAAGATGTACGATGCCCTAACAAACCTCTTCTCAGTCAGAAACATTGGACAAGTAACGAGTCTGAAGAATGAGCTCTATGACATGAAAATGAATGATGATGACATCATAACATCATACCTTGTGAGAATATCTTAGTTAAGAGATCAACTACAAGCTATTGAAGAAATCAAATCAACAGAAAGATATGTCAAAAATACAATGCTTCAACTGTCGAAAATATGGTCACTATAAGAATCATTGTCCCGAGTTAAATAAAAAGAAGGAAACACACGAAGCATCAGTTGTTGAAGAAAGGGAACCCTCAAAGAAGGCCAAGCAGGATAAAACAAACTTCTTCTTCTTCTAAGACAACGTAACAATATTCCTCATAATTCCTGTACATACCATATTTACATAATTTCTATACATATCTTGCATATCTATTTCTTAGAAGATAAGATGTTCAAAGAGAAACAATACCTATGGAAGAATAACAAGATAAGGATTGCTATCACGATGACTACAAGTCAAGCAATACACATGAAAAAGATGAAGTACATCGACAACGCTTGATAACAATTCATGTGGAAGCTATTAACATAAGTAACAACTGCAAGATAAGCCAAAATCAGAATCAAACTTGAAGAAACGTGGAAGAAGTAAAAATAGAAAGAAGTCGACAATCAAGAGGAAATTAGAAAAAGACTTGTGACACTTTGCAGAAGACAATAAGGATGCAGACGAAAGTGTGGACTCTCTTAGTCGGAGGGAGCCGATTATATAATTCCAAAAGAAAAACATGCATTCATGCATGAAGCAAGGATTAGGAGGGAGCTAATCCTAAATAATATGATCCATCAGGGATTATGAAGTATCTATCCATGTTCCCATTGATGGTAGCAACCATGAAAAACAACACGTGTTCAGTTTGACTTTAGAAGAAGTCTTCTTCGAAAAGAAGCCTTAAAGTATCCCTGGTTGTCCATCCACATCCATGATCCTATGATGAAAGGAAAAAGTCGAAATCTTCAAGGCATGGAATCTATAGAAAACTCCATGGACCCAAGAGCTAAAGAGAAACACGAGGAAGAACATGAAGATTCCTAGAGAGAAAGAAAATCCAAAACAACCAGTCATTATATTGAGAATCACAAAACTACCAGCTTGGTTTTAACCCACTAGAAGAAATCAAGCAGAAGAAAGGGAAGTTGTGATGAAGAACAATGTATGAAAGACTTATGAATGGAAGCATCGTGAGATTCAGAACTGGAGGTTCTCCCAGATGGAGGGAGAAGACTATGATGATAGCTTGTTCCAGTAAACCAGACATACCTCTACCTGAGCCACTATATACATGGGTTGGAGTTTACATCAAATGAATGTAAGGACTGTTCTCCTCAATAGAGTAGTTGAACAAAGAAGCGTATTTAGAGAAACCTCAAGGTTTTGAGGTATACCAGAAAGAGACCCTTGTATGCAGATGCAAAAAGATCTTGTATGGATTCAAACAACTTGGTGCAAAGCCTCTCATGCACAACAAAAGTGTGGTAAAAACTTTCTATGACAGAGATCAAAATGGTTACTCAGAAGTTTAGAATGATGGATTGCAAATCCATGACAAACTCTCATGATGGGAGAAGAAGTGCTACTTGGATATGTTTCAGTGTGAGCCTTGCCATGATGTCACGAGCTAGCAGGAAAAAAAAGTGTTGAATCCAACCATGATATACTGTAATGATCAGAACTATATGAAGCCTTCAAAGAAAACCAATGTTCCAGACAGACCAAAGTAGATTGAGATCAGGCATTACATTCTTTGTGATGATGTCTAGAAAAGAGAAGTGGTTCTCCAATATATCTCCACAGATGAGCAGATAGAAGATATTTTGGTAAAGCCTCTGTCCAAGATGAAAAAGCTTGCGTACTCAAGAGAACAAGTTGGATCTTGTGGAGACGACTTCCTTATTGAAAAAAAGGAAGAGATTACTCCCAGGTTGGGAGGGAGAACTGATGCGTTATTGATTTATGGACAATCATTTTTCAGTTCGAAAAATGGTCTAGGATGAGCAGTTCCTTTCCAGTTCGGAAAGTGGTTTGAGATTTCTGACGGACAAGCTTTTTCCAGTTCAAAAAATGGTCCAGATCGAATGGTCATTTTCGTAATGAAAATAATTCGATAGATTGTTGATGTACCATAGACAACGATTCCTCTTGTGGCCAGTGTGGGGGAATGGTCTAGGACAGTATTTCTTCTTGACAGTCACTCTCAGTAGTGGTCAAGTAGAATGGTCCGCCTCGCCGGGCATTCATTCTTTCAAAGTTCATAGTTGTGAGCGGTTTCGAAGAATGGTTCGTTTTGGAGGTTGGTGCAGGACAGTGATTTCCTTAGGAAATGGTCCGGACAATCATTCCCTAGGGAGGACTCATTCTCTCCAGGTTTCACTTTGTTTAGTGCCATTGGAATGGCCTAGTTAGGTGAATGGTCCAGGTTCAACAATCAAAAACATGCATTCCCTAGGGCAGACTCATTCTCTCCAGGTTCCACCTTGTTTACTGCCGGAGGAATGGCCCAGTTAGGTGAATGGTCTAGGCTCAGAAATCAGGACAATTATTCTTCTATGCTTGAGAAGAATAGTCCAGATAGGTCATGGCTAATGTTTTACTTTGTCAGGGCAGATGCTCTTCTAGATCTCACATATGTGAGTGGAAGAATGGCCCAGATGACTTAGTTTATATCATGATATTGTTTTCTATGCAAGTTGATATCAAATGATATGATTGCTATGGAGACTGTATTGTTGATATTATGGTAGCTGTGGGAGGTATTTACCTCCACGTGTAAACCCGATGAGAATAGAATATTATGGGAAGCAAGAAGAAACCCTAATTAGTTGGCTAATAACCCTAGAAGACAAGTCGACTCAAGAGGATAATTTTTATTAGGTTATTAGCCTCTAAGAGAAGAAGTCGGCTAAAGGAAATATTATATACTAAGTAAATAGGCACCCAGAACGAGAAGTTAGCCCAGACAGTTTGTCAGTTTTAGTATAAATACAGGAGGCCAGTTCTCATTCTGGCGAGGCATTCTCAGAACTGCATTAACACACTTGTGCGCACTGCAGTTGGGCAGTTTTTTGCGCAAGTTCTGGAGAAGTTGTTGTCGCCAGTCTATAGTCTCGGTCTTCTCTGGGTTTGGACTTTCTAATCAGCTTTTTTTATTCTTGCTTGGTGCACTATCCTTGGAGAGAGGTGCGCTATCTTGTTTGGCTATCTAGCCTAGGGTTTGCTTCCAGAATGATTCTCTGTCAAGGTTAAGGTGCTTGGGGGTGGCTTCGGCCCATGGTTGGGTGACAATAGTGATATTGTCTATGGTTAAACGAACACATCCATTATATTCTAATAGGTTATGGGCCCACACCTCCTTCATTCAGTCTAACCATTGGAAGGGAGCATAGCCATAAGGATACTAAGTTGATTGAAAAATTGCTGCTAGGGTTTCTAGCAGGAGTAGTTACCACAACATTGTCGCTAGGGTTACTAGCAGGTGTAGTTGCAGAAACCCTAATCCTCTCAATGAGGCACCTTAAGTGAAGGGATTGACCTAATTTCCGGATAGACTAGTGCACCCTAGCCTAGCGCATCTCCTGGTACTCTCAACAAGCTAAAACGTCAAGTTTGAGTTTTTTGTCAAATCTAGCGTTGACCAAGTCAAAGAAACCATGACTTACTCTATGAAGTCAAAAAACAAGTTAGATGGGGCTTCTAACTTCAAAGCATGGAAGACAAGGATTGATCTCATCCTTGCCAAGAACAAAGTGTTGGATATCGTGAAAGGAAGGATTGTGGAACCAGAGTTTGAAGAAGGAAAAGAAAAGGAACCGTAGAACGTTGCAGTTATGGAGAAGTTCAAAGACAATGACATCAATGCCATGAGTATCATAGTGGATTCTATAAAAGACCACTTGATACCCTACATCTCCAATCTTGATTTGTCTAAGAAGATGTACGATGCCCTAACAAACCTATTCTCAGTGAGAAACATTGGACAAGTAATGAGTCTGAAGAATGAGCTCCGTGACATGAAGATGAATGATGATGACAAAATAACATCATACTTTGTGAGAATCTCTCAGTTAAGAGATCAACTACAAGCTATTGAAGAAATCATTTTCAGAGAAGGAATTGGTAAATATAGTACTCAACGGTCTTCCCAAGACATGGAATGCATTTGCCGCAAGCATGAACACAAGGAAGGAGTATCCTACATTTAAGGAACTTTGGACTTGTTGTGCACAAGAAGAATCAAGGATCAGTGCAAAAGAGAAACCTCAAAAGAAATACGATGATCAAGCCTTCACAACAAGGTTCAAGAATTTCAGGAATAAAAACAAGTTTGGCTCTAGGAATAAACCAAATCAAGAGAAAGATATGTCAAGAATACAATGCTTCAATTGTCGAAAGTATGGTCACCACAAGAATCAGTGTCCCGAGTTAAATATAAGGAAGGAAACACACGAAACATCAATTGCCGAAGAAATGGAACCCTCAAAGAAATCCAAGCAGGACAAAACAAACTCCTTCTTCTAAGACAAGGTAGCAATACGCTTCATAGTTCTTGTATATACCATGTTTTATGTACATATCTTGCATATCTATTTTCTAGAAGATAATATGTTCAAAGAGAAACTACACCTATGGAAGAACACCAAGATAAGGATTACTATCACAATGACTTCAAGTCAGGCAATACACATGAAAGGATGAAGTACATCAACAACCCCTGGTAACAATTCATGTGGAATTCATTGCATAAGTAACAACTGCAAGATAAGCCAAAATCAGAATCAATCTTGAAGAAACCTAGAAGAAGTAAAGACATAAAGAAGTCAAAAATCAAGAGGAAATTGGAAAAGGACTTATGACACTTTGCAGAAGGCAATAAGGATGTAGACGAAAGTGTGGGCTCTCTTAGCTGGAGGGAGCTGATTACAGAATTCCAAAAAGAAGAGCATGCAGTCATGCATGAAGCAAGGATTAGGAGGGAGCTAATCCTAATGATCCATTGAAGATGATGAAGTATCTATCCATGGTAGCAACCATGAAAAACAACACGTGTTCAAAGTGACCTTAGAAGAAGTCTTCTTCGAAAAGAAGCCTTAAAGTATCCCTGGTTGTCCATCCACGTGCATGATCCTATGATGAAAGAAAGAAGTTGGAATCTTCAGGGCATGGAATCTATAGAAAACTCCATGGACCCAAGAGCTAAAGAGAAACATGAGGAAGAACATGAAGACTCCAAGAAARAAAGAAAAGCCAGAACAACCAGTCATTGTATCGAGAATCACAAGACTACCATCCTAATATGAACTCACTAAAGCATTCAAGCAGAGGAAATGAAAGTTGTGATGAAGAACAATGTATCGAAGACTTATGAATGTAAGCATTGCGAGATCTAGAACTAGAGGTTTCTCCCAAATGGAGGGAGAAGACTATGATGATTACTTGTTCCAGTAAACCAAACATACATCTACATGAGCCATTATATCGTCCGCAATATCCATGGGTTGGAGTTTACATCAGATGAATGCAAACACTGTTCTCTAGAATAATTGAACAAAGAACGTATGTAGAACAACCTCAAGGCTTTGAGGTATACTAGGAAGAGACTCTTGTATGCAAATGGAAGAAGGTTTTGTATGGATTCAAACAATTTGGTGCAGAGCCTCCAATGCACAACAGAAGCGTGGTGAAAAAACTTCTATAATAAAGATATTGTATCATAATGGTTACTTAGAACTCAAGGATGACGGATTGCCAATCCATGACAAAGCTCTCATGATGACAGAAGAAGTACCACTTGGATATGTTCCAAGTTTGACCCTTGCCACGATGTTATGAGCTAGCATGAAACAAAAGAGTTGAATTCAACTTTGATGATCAAAGCTATATGAAGCCTTCAGAAAACCATTGTTCCAGAAAGATCGAAGTACATTGAGATCAAGCATTACATTCTCCGTGATGAAGTCCAGAAAGGAGAAGTGGTTCTCCAATATATATCTCCACAGATGAGAAGATAAGCAAACATTTTGATAAAACCTCTGTTCAAGACGAAAGAGTTTGTGTACTCAAGCTGGAGCTCGTGGAGATGACTTCCTTATTGAAAAAGGAAGAGATGACTCCCAGGTTGGGAGGGAGCACTGATGTGTTAATGATTTATGGACAATCATTTTTCAGCTCGAAAAATGGTCCAGGATGAGCAGTTCCCTTTCCAGTTCGAAAAGTGGTTTGAAATTTCTCACGGACATGCATTTTCCAATTCGGAAAATGGTCCAGATCGAACAGTCATTTTCGTAATGAAAAAGGTTCGATGGATTGCTGATGTACCATAGACAACGATTCCCCTTGCGGTTAACATAGGGAATGGTCTAGGACAATCTCTCTTCTTGACAGTCACTCTAAGTAGTGGTCAAGAAGACTGGTCAACCTCGCCGAACAATCATTCTTTCGAAGCTCATAGTTGTGACCAGTTTCGAAGAATGGTCCATTTTGGAGGTTGGTGTAGGACAGTCATTCCCTAGGGAAGATTCATTCTCTCCAAGTTGCACTTTGTTTTGTGCTGGAGGAATGGCCCAGATAGGTGAATGGTCCAGGTTCAAAAATCAGGGACAAACATTCCCTAGGGCAGACTCATTCTCTCCAGGTTGCAATTTGTTTAGTTTCGGAGGAATGGCCCAGATAGGTGAATGGTCCAGGCTTAGAAATCGGGACCATTATTCTTCCTTACTTGAGAAGAATAGTCCAGATAGCTCATTGTTGATGTTTTATCTTATGAGGACAGATGCTCTTCCAGATCTCAATGATGTGAGTGTAAGAATGGCCCAGATGATTCATTTTATATCATAACAATATTTTTCTGTGCAGGTTGATATAAGATGATATGATTATTATGGAGACTCTATGTCTCTGGACAGTAGATGTATGCTACTGTGGTGGATGTGTTCCTTTGATTGTGACTATATGTCACTGATCAAGTATCTGTGTGCTACTTGGTGTGGCAGTGTAAAACTGGATTGTAGTTGTGTACTACTATGGATAGACATAGTTGTGTTCTATTGAATGACATTGTTTTGATTGCCTTGAAAACTATCAGTAGTGTTGGAAATGATTGTCTGCTAGATGGATGATCAATGGACAGAGATTTTCCAGATGAAAAATGGTTCAAGACATTTATTCTTCTAGGACATATGTCCGAATTAGAAGAATGGCTCTTGTGTCACTCTGTGGAGTGAGTGACTTATCCAACATCATGTCTGATTACTCAGATGGAGTATGGTTTCGAAAGATTATACAACTGATGACACTAATAGTGATGATGGTGCTCATGATCTAGTCACGAGATAATCTATACGACTATGTTGATGCTACCGAGTAAATTGTATGTTTGTGCTCAAGACCATTACCTTCAAATACCTCCCTAGCTAGGAGGGAGTGTTGATATTATGGTAGCTGCAGGAGGTATTTAATTCCATGTGTAAGCCTGAGGAGAATAGAATATTCCGGGAAGAAAGAAGAAACCCTAATTAGTTGGCTAATAACCCTAGAAGACAAGTCGACTCAAGAGGATAATTTGTATTAGGTTATTAGCCTCCAAGAGAAGAATTCGACTAAAGGAAATATTATATACTAAGTAAATAGGCACCTAGAATGAGAAGTCGACCCAAAAAGTTTGCCAGTTTTAGTATAAATATAGGAGGCCAGTCCTCATTCTAGTAGGGCATTCTCAAAACTGCAGTAACACACTTGTGCGCACTGCAGTTGGGCAGTTTTGTGCGCAAGTTTTGGAGAAGCTGTTGCCGCCAGTCTATAGTCTCGGTCTTCTCTGGGTTTGGACTTTCTGATCATCTTTTGTTATTCTTGCTTGGTGCGCTATCCTTGGAGAGAAGTGTCCTATCTTGTTTAGCTATCTAGCCCAGGGTTTGCTTCCAGAATGATTCTTTGTCAAGGTTAAGGTGCTCCGGGGTGGCTTCAACCTATGGTTGGGTGACAATAGTGATATTATCTATGGTTAAATGAGCACATCCATTATATTCTAACATGTATGTCTCTAGATAGTAGATGTATGCTATTGTGGTGGATGTGTTCCACTAGTTGTGACTATGTGTCACTGATTGAGTAGTCGTGTACTACTTGGTGTGGTTGTGTACCATTGGATAGTAGTTATGTACTACTATGGATAGACACAGTTGCGTTCTATTGAATGACATTGTTCTAATTGCCATGTAGACTATCAATAGTGTTGAAAATGATTATCAGCTAGATGGATAGTTAGTGTGCTTGTGGACAAACATTTTCCAGATAGAGAATGGTCCAGATAGAACAAATTGTTGGTGGACAGGTATTCTCTATGTGGAGAATGATCCAGGTTGACAGTTTGTTGACATGACATGGACTAGTATTTTCCTAAGGCACAGTTTGTGGCCCGATTAGGAAAATGGTTCGGGACCTATATTTTCTAAGACATATAGGTTGAGACGGATATCTATGGTACATATGACTTGATTAGAAAATAGTCCTAGATTGGCATTCCTATAGGAATGGTCTTTGTAGTCCATGGCATAGTTTTTAGCTCTGTTGGGACAATCATTCTTCTAGGACGTATGTACAGATTAGAAGAATGGTCTCTGTATCACTCTGTGGAGTGAGTGAGTTATTCAACATCATGCCTGATTACTCAGATCTTGATAAGAGTGAGGAAGTTGCTTGCCTGAAGTAGGGTACTTTTGATAAGATTTTCCACCTCCCTCAGATTACTTTACCTCGCTATGTCACTAAAGGTATGGTTTGGAAACATGTCCCTTATCCCAAGTCTTTTGTCGGAAAAAAATTCCTGTTGGAATTTAGGGGAAGGTTGAGTACCTTAAGAAGAAGTTTACTATCACCATCTTCCAGCTTCCCCTTGAGGAATTATCGGTCATCCTTTCGGTTCTTGCTAATCCCTTCCTAGGCCTCAAATTGTGAAGACGTCCGAGGTAGCCAGCCTTCAGACCCTTTGAGTCAGTCTTTTGAACCTTTGACTTTTCACAATCCCTTTATGAGATGGATTGAGAACCTTCCTGAGAGTATGACTTGGCACCACTTTTTCCCTCCCACCCGCCTCCATGAGCTAGACCTTACGATTTCCAATGATACAATACATTTTCTAACTCATGTTATTTTTGTGCTTAACTTATCACTGCTTTGGTTTATGATGAAGCATAGAGGCAGGTATGGTGAGACATTGCTAGGATGGTTTCACTGGCTATTTGACTACACCTAGCATTCAACCAATAGGTAAGTAGAGTTAAGTAGGTAGGCATTTACATTCATTGTATATACCATATGCATTTCATGCTAGAGTAGTTGTATTTCCATTTGTATATATGCTTGATTTCATTTATTGTACCATATATGAGCTAGGGGTGAGATCACCACCCCAAATGATTACTAATAAATTTTGTTGAGATCAAGCAGGTCACAAGTCATGCCAGAGATGTTGAGGTTCTCATGCGCTCTACAGTGAGCACATGTCCCCGAGTTGGAGCCATATGTTATCCCCTAGCTTAAGAATAACTAAGGAGATTATGTCTCGAGGCCCACAAATCCTATACATGGAGTATCGAGAGCCATATTGACTTGAGCCTGGCCCTGGAGGGCCCATATTTCTTCTTCAACGCCTCCACCTTGTCAGCAACAACAACATCCATCCCATTGACTTGGTCCTTCAACAACAATGGCTCTTGCTCCATGAGGTAATGAGTCTGGGTATCATGGTATGTGTCACTCTGATTCCCAAAACATTTGAATATGTGCATTTAATTATTTTTACTTCTGACATGTGCTTGGATCTTATGCCTTTCCATTTGTCCACACCTAGGGGGACTGACAGGATGCCCTATCAAGTTGGTTCCCATAGGGTTTGAGTTTCCACTGGGTGGAGTTCATGAAAGGTCATTGTCTATTCCCACTTATCACTTTTCATCTTTTTTCCCTCTCATCCACCCCCTACATTGGTTCGGGCATTGGGTTTGCCAAGCTAGCAAAGGGTTGTACCTTACCTTGTGGGAAGAAGGAGATAAAGGCCCAGAGGGTAAAAGTAGTTGGAAAAAGATAAAATCCAAAAGAACAAAACCTTCAGATGCTTCACCTAGGGATCCCCGAGAAAGCAATAAAAGGCTTCTCAACAAGAAACAAAGGGACCCATAAAATAACAAAATCAAGGCCTAGTTGGAGGATAGGGGGTCTCATCATGAGCCAACCTATTAGGTCCATGAGCATGTAGCGGTGTGACACTACCATTCAGCTGGTCACTACACCAGGGTAGTGGCTCTTGGTGGCATAGCCAAGAGAAAAGGGGTCTCATCACGAGCCAACCTTCTCATCTCCGTGAAATGCTTGTGGGTAACATTGTCACCACTGGTCACCACGCCAGGGCAGTGTCCCTTGACTAGTCTCTTGAAATAAAAAACAATAAGATAAAAAAGATAAAAGGAATTGAATGGGCTTGGAAACATTTGCATCCATGACAAGTTGCAACTCACCCTCTTCAAAGGCACCCACAGGTAAGCCATACATTCCCTTGTCATCATTGTACCCATTTCTCAAACATCCCTACACCACCTCATCCACTTACATGGCCTGGATTTGTCTTCACCTGGAAACATCCCACATCCAATGAGAATTAGCCCAATAGGACCTTCGAACGTCCTCTCCAAACCTGGCTTGTAGAATAACATAGCGTCTTTGAGCACTTTTCTAGGAAAAAGGGGGTTTTATGCACATGTCTAAATAACTTGATTATTATATGTGATTGACATTGCCATGATCCCTATGACTTATGAGCCCATGGAGGGCGTACTTGTTGTTGTTGCAGGGCCACACCCGATGGACATGTACACATGGGGAGATGATTAGTTCAGACCTCCATAGGGCTAAAATCCCACTAGATGGATGTGTTGAGGGGTCCTAAATCCCTTTAACTCAACAATAGGAACCAAACCCACCATAGAGGCCCAATTAGACTCTGCAACATTTGATGGTGGAATGGTTCTCCGAATCTTTCGATCTGGCCAATTTATTGATGGGCTTTACGTAGTAATTGACATGATATCTTCTCATGGAAGTTCCTCCTTCATTTTAAGTGTTCTCTTTTGTCTTTTCTTTTATTAGATGGGTCTAATCAAAAGATGTGTGTTGGTATAAGCCAATTAGTAAAGGGGGGTTCTTAACTATTGAAGAAGGATGAACTTGGGATAACCCTTGTGCTCAAGCATGTAGACAAAGATATTCACACCTGTGACAAGCCTAGTACTAATACATTAACTTGTTGGTATTTCAATTATTGTCTGAGATACAATTATCGTAAGAAAACACGCATACAATAAGATGATGGCAAGAAAAATAGTTTCCTTAGCTCTAACATTAATCACACATTAACACAACGATTTCCTTTCATCATTAGAGACAAGAACTACAAAAAATATTGAAGCAACTAACTTATCAATAGATTCAAAAACTCTTACTCGTTACAACATCCATTAATGAAATAAAGTTGGAAGTAATTTCTCTTCAATCCAATCATACAACGCCTTTGATGAAAAAAACATAAATTTGTCTCTTGTCCTAAACAAGACTTCTCAATTAGGGTAGTTCATAAATAGTTCTTTACAATGCCAAAAATGAGGGTCTTTCCAAAAACCATCGACCTTTGCTAAAAGGTCAATCATCTTATTTATACTAAATCATTAACTAAAAATAACTATTACAAGTGCAAGCTAAGTAAAACAAAATATCACTATGGCACTTTCATCTCTATGTTCCCTAAGAATCATCAAATAGTTTTACTGAAGTGGATGACTCTTCTCATATTCTGACCATTTGACGAAGAGTTCCTCGCATGTGTTGGCATATGGGAACCTGTGTTGGTCCATCGGGGCTGACATAATTTATTTCACTTCTACTGCTCGTGCTCTGTACTTGATTATTTTAACACTCAACCACTGCAAAACTGCTCGAGCCTTAATCAGATGCTCCATGAACTGTTGTACTTGACCTGGAGCCATGCTCGCCACCATTGTTATCTTTGTTGTCCATGTTGAGTCTTGTTTTGCATGTTGCTTGACTATGTCATGCAGGTCGACAAAGTCTTCGAGTGAGCCGAATTCTAGGAGGCCGATGTCTTTCATCTCCCGATTAATCTTTTCCCAGCTCTTTTCGCACTCGACCCACTTCTCTTGAATCTCTCGTTGAGGTTCCTGGGATATTTTACCCAATATTCGACCGCTTTCTTGATCTGATCTATGTTGTTGTCCCTTAGCACCCGAATACCGTTCTCTTCGACGTCTCGGCCCTTTTGAGCCGCGCTTATGTAATCGATCCTTTCTACTGCTTAGTGAGCTTTCTCATACCACCTTTCCACATCCTTGGAGGTCGCTAGTGCCATAAGGGTGTCTTCCTAGAAATCAATTATACATGTCGTGAAAAGGTGTCGTTCATTCGTGAATTTGGCATAGGCATCTTGGAACTCACTTCTCAAAAACTGGCTTGTGTGGAGTCCTGATAGTATTTTTCCAAATGGCGCAAATGCTCCAACTCCTTAAGTCCAGCGACCAACTCCTTTTCATCCCTCCTTGCTCTATCCAATGTGGCATCCGTGATAGCCATCCCTACACCGATAAGCTCGGACGTCTTGGCGTGCTCTGTGTTGAGCAACTTCTCCTATGTGGTGATGAGAATCAAGCTATCTAACGTGAGCCTGCTATTCTTAGTGGTCCTCTTCATGATGGTTTTTCTCTTCCTGTCATAGGTGATCGCTCGTATGTCGTCGACCTCGTTGTAATGATCCCAAGCCAATTTTTTGCTCAGAATCACTAACTACTAACTGATTTGATTATTATCTGTTGTGTATGCAGGTTGGCCTTGAACATTTCGACCTTAGGGTTTATTCAGTTATTCAACCACATATTTATACAAGCATCATTGTAATCATATGAAGATCATCAACACTACAAAAGATAGGCACCACAAGAAAACAACTGAACTTTATTATAAGAAATCAAGCACATGATATAATAGAGAAGCAGATCTAAAGTAGATGGCTTCAAGACAATAATGGAGCTGCTTACAAAATGCTCCCGGAGATATAAATCAAGCCTCCCAAAGTATGCAATAGAAGATGAACGCTCAACTGCAAAACCAGGGTTTCATCCTAACCCTCAAGCAACTGGTACGACCCTGCTGACTGCTAGTATGACATGTTGAAGACAATAAGCACCAAGGGCTCAACCCTCCTGAAGACGAATCCCTCCAAACGTTGCCAAACCCTCCTCAATGATAGATCAAGACACTAGAAGTCTCCTCCTGAAGTATGGCACTCAAACACTGAAGCTTCCCCTCCAATCTGCAGAAACCCTAAGATGGTACGACCCTCCTGAAACCCTGAATATGGCCAATAGTACGGCTTAGCTGAATGTGGGCTCTGAATAGTCTGAAACTCTCCCGGATGATAGATTGGGCATCTATAAGCACTTGAGAGTAGTCTCAAGGTTAGATCTAGCCTCTAGCCTTCTAGATCTGAGAAACACTGAATCACAAGTCGTACCCTTCCTCCTGAAATCATCCCAACCTGCAATAGATGATAGGGACATGATAACTCCTCCAAGAAGCACTCAAAATGATGAGCAAGGGCTTGCAAGTAAAACCCTAATGCTGGAAACACCTCAAACTTCTTCCAAATGTTGGATCAAACTCTTCCTCAATAGTTGGTGCACCCCTGCAAGGAAACCCTAGCTAGTACGACCCTGCTAATCCAACTGGTACGGCCCTGCTAGTCCTCCTGAATAGATGATGGTGATAGAATGG
Source organism: Picea engelmannii (assembly GCA_009831015.1). Classification (NCBI taxonomy): domain Eukaryota; kingdom Viridiplantae; phylum Streptophyta; class Pinopsida; order Pinales; family Pinaceae; genus Picea; species Picea engelmannii. Next base: position 187,588 of record ML791130.1, read on the forward strand.
TGTGGGTGGAGTATTTCATCCCCGAGACCAAGCTTAGAGCAAGGTGAGTGGAATATTTCACCACTGAATTGCTCACTAGGGTTTGTAATATCAAAACCCTCAAAACTGTATGCTCAAGAGCATCAACAAGCAAATACCAAAATACAGAATGAATAATAGGTGCGCCCCAGCCTCCTCTTTATACTTTTCTTCTATTTCCCTGTTGATTTAAGTTAACCCCTAGGGTTAACTCCTAACTCAACCTCCAACGCTTCTATTCCTTCATTGAGTTATCTTTTAACTCTTTTTCACCTTTTTATCAAGTCAAATTAAGAATATAGCCTTAGTTTGGTTGACCCTTCCCCTCAGTGTGAGACTATGGCCTAGTGGGGATTCCTAGGCCACTAAGTCTTCTCAAAACTTCTTCATTAAGAGGTGGGGGACATTATAGTCTCCCCTGCTAGAAATTGCTTGTCCTCAAGCAATTCCAAACCTTCTTCCTTTACCAGTTGTTCATTTTCCCACGTGGCATCCTCAATGGGTAGATCCTTCCACCTGATCAAGTACTCTTTGATGCTTCTCTTCCTGAGCCTCTTCTCCCGAACCTCTAGTATCTCTTCCGGAATCAAGACAAGTTGCCCCTCTTCGTCCATGGGAGATAGTATCTTGATGGGCGTGATGTGTTGGCCGATGGCCCTTTTCAGGCAAGACATATGGAAGACATTGTGTATCCTGCTGCCCTGTGGAAGCTCCAACTCATAAGCCACGGTCCCTATCTTCCTGCTAACCCTGTAAGGCCCAAAGAAATGTGGTCGTAGCTTCTCTGCTCCACTTCTTTTTATAGAAGCCTGTCTGTATGGTTGGAGCCTTAGATAGACTAAGTCACCAACCTCAAAAGTACGCTCAACTTTGTGCTTGTTTTCTTGGACCTTCTGCTGGTTCTTTTCCCTCTGTAGATGATCCTTTAGCTCCCTGAGAATGTCTTGGCTCTGCTGTACCCAATCATGTACCATAGGTGCCCTGCTGTCACCGAAAGCAATCTCTACAAAAGATAGTGGATCATAGATGTATAAGGCTCTGAATGGTGTCATGCCTATGGACACGTGATGGGTGGTGTTGTAGCAGTACTCTCCTAAATGCAACCACCTGGCCCGCGCCTTCTGCTGCCCTGCTACATAATTCCCGAGGTAACCTTCTACCCACTTGTTGACTGTCTCGGTTTGTCCATCCGTCTGAGGGTGATAGCTGGTGTTAGGGGTCAAATCCATACCAACCAATATGAACAATTCCTGCCAAAAGGTACTCATGAACCTGCTATCCCTGTCGCTGACAATGGTTTTGGGTAGGCTGTGCAACCTGAAAATCTCCCTGAAGAACAATTCGACCACCTGTGCTGCACTGAAGTCTGTGGCTATGGAGAAGAAGTGTGCAAACTTCGTCAGCCTGTCCACCACTACAAAAAGGTAGTCCTTCCCATGTGTTTTTGGCAACCCGGTGATGAAATCCATGGATATGCTTTCCTACTTGTGCTCTGGAATGGGTAAGGGTTGTAGTAATCCCGCTAGGTAAGTGTGCTCATCCTTGTTCATCTAACATGCAATACACTCCTTGACGTGCTTTATTACATCCTCCTTGAGGCCCTTCCATGAGAACCTCTCTATTACCTACCTGTACGTCTTACTGATCCCCTGGTGCCCTGCCATTGGTGAGTCATGACACGCCTGCAACACTTTGGCCTTGAAGGTCGATCCAGGAACCAAAAAGATTCGACCCGTGTAGTAGATGAGGTCATTTATAATCCTGAAGTTATCATCTTGTACCTGTCCATCCAATAGCTGACAAGCAAACTGATCCTTTGCATACTCCATCACCAAGTGGTCCTTCCAGTAAACCGATACACCTGTCATGGCAAAGATGGATGGTCTCCTAGACAATGCATCAACCACCATGTTGTTCTTCCCTTTGACAAATTCAATTTCAAAGTCATAGGCATGTATTCTGCTTAACCATTTTTGTTGCCTCGCATTTAGATCCTTCTGTTCTAATAGGTATTTAAGACTATTATGATCTGATTTGACCACAAACCGTGCACCTACCAGATATTGTCGGAATTTGGCTAGTGCATGCATGATAGCCAACATTTCTTTGTCATAAATGTTGTAGAGTAGCTCAGGATCCCTGAGTTTTCGGCTCTCATAGGGAAGAGGGTGCCTATTCTACATTAGTACGACCCCTATCCCTTCTCCTAATGCATCACATTCCAAGGTGAAAGGAAGGTCGAAATCTGGAAGGGCTAAGATTGGGCACGTGCTCATCACCTTCTTCATCTTGTCCATCGTCATTTGAGCTTCCTCATTCCATTTGAAGGCTCCTTTCTTAGTCAAATCTGTCAAGGGTGCACACAGCTGAGAAAACCCCCTGACAAATTTCCTATAGTACGTGCATATGCCCATAAATCCTCTTAACTCTGTGAGTGTCTTAGGAGTAGGCCACTCCATAATGGCCTTTATTTTCTCATGATGTACCTGTACCCCTTTTGCTCCTATGATGTGCCCCAAGTAAAGCACCTCTGTCATTCCAAACTCACATTTGGAATCCTTAGAGTATAGTGACTGTTCCTCCATGATTGACATAATCCGATCCACATTCCGGAGGTGTTCCTCCCACGTCTTGTTGTAAATGAGCAAGTCATCAAAAAATACCAACAAGTGCTTCCTTAGCTTCTTGTTGAACACATGGTTCATGCAAGATTGGAACGTGGTAGGGGCATTGGTTAACCCGAAGGGCATCACTAAGAACTCATAATGACCATAATGACACTTGAAAGTTGTTTTTGAGATGTCTTCCTCCCTCATCTTGATTTGATGATAGCCAGAAGGAAGGTCAATCTTTGTCAAGTAGACAACTCCATGCAGTTCGTCTAGCAGCTCATTAATCCTTGGTATCAGGTACCTGTTTTTGATTGTCTTTTTATACAAGGGCCTGAAGTCGATGCACATTCTCATAGTGCCATCCTTCTTCTTAACTAACACTACTGAAGAAGCAAAAGGGCTAGTGCTTGTCCTGATGTGCCCCATGTCCAAAAGTTCCTTGATGGCCTTCTCTATCTCGTCTTTGTACTTCTTCAAATGCCTTTATGGCATGGTGATGACTGGTTTAGCTCCTCCCTCTAGCTCAATAATATGCTCAAACCCCATGTCTGGTGGCAC
>ML791130.1:205930-216969 GCA_009831015.1 Picea engelmannii
TTCCCCATGTTAAAGACTGGTGGGATACTTACTCAGAGAAAAGGGTCGTGGAGGAATTTGCAATGTTTGTGGTGGCCCCTACATGGAATTCCTTTCGGGACGCCATTAAAGAACAATACTACCCTGTTGGAAGCTACGAGGACCAGTACACCGGATGGACCACCCTACGTCAAGAAAGGGACCAAACAGTGCCAGATTTCACCAATATTTTCCATACCCTATGCATCAAATTGGGTATCAAAGACTCTGAGCGTCATCTGGTGCTCAAATACCGCGGATGTTTGCATAGATACATTCAAACATAAATGGAGGTCCTGGACATCGCCTCATTGAGCACAACTTATAGATACGATGTCAAGATCGAGCATAAATTTAAGCAGAAAAGGCGAGAATTTGGATCTGCAAACCCCTCACAGCTGAAGCAGGGCAAAGGCAATCCCAACCCACAGAACAAGGGACCAAGTCGAGATGGCAACCCTCAGTACAACCAGTCCAAGCTGCAACATAAGAAGGGCAATGAGAAGACGAAGAAGGACACAGGAAAATGGTGTGAGTACCATAAAATCCCTTGGCACAACACCGAAGAATGTCGCTCCAAGCAGTCCCTCATGGCCAAACTGAAGGCTTCAGAGTCAGAGGCCAATTCTGATTCTGAATCAAATACTGAAGGAGGGAATCGAATTATCGATGTTGAACCCAGTGTCACTGTCGCTACCACCAAAGTCCGGCCAAGCGAACTAGAGGAAGGGGAACACCTCTTTCACTCATAGATGTGGGTAAAGGGGGCTCTGCTTCATTTCATTGTCGATAGAAATAATCAGAATAACCCGATTTTAGCAGAGGTCGTCAAGTGGCTAGACCTCCCAACGACATCGCACCTGTAACCCTACACCATCAATTGGCTTCGCCAAGGAAGAGATCTTCGTGTCAACCAACAGTGTCATCTGCCCTACGACATTAAGATTTTCATAGATGAGGTACTGTGTGATATTGCTCCCCTTGAAGTTTGCGATGTTCTTTTAGGAAAACCATATTTGTGGAAGCTTCATGTTGTGTATGAGTCTAGACCCCGCAGTGTTATTATTACTGTGGGTAGACAATTGTACAGTATCCCAGAGGTAGCGCCACCTACTGCTATTTCTTTTATCTCTGCTAAGCAATGCAGTAAGGTCATTTCAAAGACCGGGAAGTTTGTCTTCTTTGTGATCTGTGCTCATAGTAAGTAGAAGGTCGTCGCCACATCTGTGGCCTCTACACAGAGCCTCTCTTTGTAGCAGAAGCAAGTGGACGAGATCGTTGAAGAATACATAGACATATTCTCCTCACCTACAGGGGTACCGACACACTGCCAAGTCAAGCATATGATTGATCTGACCCCCGGTGGACCTCTACCTAATGGATCAGTCTATCGACGCTCGCTGATGGAAAATGACGAAATCAGGCATCAGATCTGAGAGATTCTTCAAAAGGGGCACATCAGACCTAGCTCCTCCCCTTGCGGAAGCTCGATTGTACTGGTGCAGAAGAAGGATGGGACTTAGCGACTCTGCATTGATTACAAAACCTTAAACAAAATCACAGTCAGGAACCACTACCCCATTCCCAAGATTGATGACCTTCTTGACCGAGTCCACTTAATGCTTGAATTCCTTATCTCTTTCAAGAAAATCATACTCAAAATCTGGATATTCTACCTTACAAGAAAATGCTTGGAAAGTTATACATCTAATCAAAATCAAACCATTACTGAACTCTGAACTAAATCAAACCATTACTCAAAATGTTTGTAATGCGTGTATGGCCAACAGGATGATACATGTGCAACATGTTGGGGGACCAGGCCTTTAGAGTCATGCTTGCGGAATCATCCTGTCAGAAACCTGAATTCAAGTTGGCTCAACCCTTCTTGTTTGGCTTGAGCAGTGTCCTTTACCAAATAAAACCCCACATGGAAACCGTATGGTATGAAATCCTGCTTCTTGTCCTTGACTAGCGTGGCGTTATAGCCCTGCAGGATAGTCTGATAACAGATTTCTCCCACAATGAGCAGGTCTGGGATGTGAGCCGGGAGTAGATGCGCTGCTCCGGTGGCCTCGAACACCTTGATATAGGTTGTATGTTCATCTAAATACCAGTGGCCTACCTTCGCTACCATTTTTCTTGGCTGTTACGGATAGTCTCGAGCATTCTTTTTTAAATACAATAAAATGAATACGGGCGATGAATTCATCGCAAATAAGTGTGTATGATTTTTTGTACCTATTCTCCCATAGTATGTTGAAATAAACACGAAGAGGGAGCTCCGCAACATGCCAGCTTAAATTCATGCCAACGAAGACATTTCTCACACAGATCACATCGAGCAGGTACGAGGCCATGTGGAAAGTGGGTGCTTCACCTTCTTTCGGCATCTGAGCCTGCAGTACACAGATGCTCAATTGTTTGAAAATTATCGCTCCCCAGTTGAATCTGCTTTTGGAGATTGCTACTATGTATGCCAAGGGCATCCAAGCTTCCGAAAACTTGGAGCAGTCCTTCTCTCCATACAGTCGGCAGATGAGATCCAACAAGTAGATGTATGGCTCCCTCAGGTTAACTGTCCCATACTAGCCATTGCTCCGGTTTGTAAACTTTTTGTCCTCCTTCCACCATGAGGCCATCAATCAGCTGGTGTCGTGGAATTTGTAGAACTTCACCACGAAGTCTGTGTTTAGTCGCTCCTCTGGGTCTCTGAGTTTGTAGTACTTTTGGACTTCTGTCGAGAGGAAAAATCTGACACACCCGCTATTCTCATCATTGATTAAGAACTTCTGTGCATCTGTATGGTCGATTAGCCACTTCAAAACCTCCATGCATGGGAAAACGGGGGTTCTGCAGGCTACCATGTGCAAATATGATCGTCGGATATTTGGAAACACCTGGTCGTCAAGCACCCTTACATCTGAGTCTCTATGTGGGATACCATGGTTGATGGAGGAGTGAGGCGCTGGCCTTGGATGAATGCTTTCTATCTTTTATGGTGGATTATCTTAGCATCTTTCTTGATTTTGGTATGATCTTTTACTCGTATGCTATCATTCTTTTTCAAGTCAAGGGTTTTTGTGTTAGGAGCTAGGTGGGAAGTATAAGGGCATACACCCCCACCATAGTCTTCATCATTTTATGCTTCATGTTATTGGTTAAATAAGGGTTTGCTAAGATAACTATAAGGGAATACACTCTCTTAGCTTAAACCCTAGCTAGAGAAACTTGCCTTGGGAAGTAAAAGGACTTACACCCCAAAGGAGGTAGCTTCTCTAGCTCTTTCTATTATTTGACTCCATTAACCCAATAGTAAAGGCACTAGTCATATATTTTTTGCATTAGAGATATAAAATCATTGCCTTGGGAAACATGAAATTTTATCTTTTTAAGGGTCTCTTGCTTGGAGTTGGTTTACCTTATTGAGAGGAGTCTTCCCCTACTAGGGCGTCCCCGTTCTCCCACTACTTTACTTGCTGTTACAAACCCTAAACTACAACCATTAGGGCTGATCTAGCCTAGATAAACTACTAACCATAACTCCTAAACTAACCCTAGACTAGCTCCTAAATTTTGCACACTAACCCCACTAATTAGGGCACATATTTTGGGATAATTGTTGGCATATTTTGATGGTGTAGTTTGCCGATATAAGTGACTGAAAGCTACAGCCATAAGACTGCAATTTTCTTCAGAAATATACATGTTACAACAGCTTGCTTTATTCAGTTTCAAAGCGTCATTTTTCAGCGTATATTCATTTGCTAATCTTGATGTTGATTTGCTTAACTAGTTTAAATCGTTGCATGTTTATTTAGATGCTTTATTTTTGATATACACTATCATCTATTGCTGCAAATTAAGGACAAAAAGCTTAACTTCTTGATCCATACTAACGTATATCATTGCAAGTTGGATTTTCTTATGTCTCGGGTAGGTACAATCATCCGAAGAAGTACTATACCTTTGGGGCAACAATCACTCGACTTACAAGGCATCTGTTCCCACTTTTCACTCCACTTAGACTTGACCTCTAGGGGCTTCACTTCCATTTCCCTCCATCTCCATCTCAATCCCCCAAGGGTCACCGAGATCGCCTCCCTAGAGTGGCCTATTCACCCTTGAATTGTGGGACCTACATCGAGGTGACATTGGGAGTAGGATTCCCAAGTTGTAGCACTTGCTTTGGGTTGCGTCAGGCTTTTCGCAACCTACAACTTGCACTATAACAGGGAGGAAGCTTAACATTAGTGAAGTTTGTCTTGGAGGTAATATTTGTTTATTGACATACCATGGCATATATCCCAAAAGATGTTCTAGAAACTATCAAGAATAAATGTTTTAAATTCATGTGGACTAGAAAGAGAGAAAATGAAGGAATCCCTTTATTTAAATGGCAGTCCCTGGCCAAGCCAAAGGAGCTTTGCTGAAAGCCTTCGAAGGATAATTTCTAGGATAACTTTGTGGAGGCAAGTAATTGTAAAAATAGATAGAAGCCTTATTAGTTGAGGAACAGGTTAGGTCGGACTCCAAGTTCACTCACAATGTGTCAATAGTGTGGAAGGCTCTTGTAATGGTTTTTCCTTTCAATGTAAACTGGCTAGTGTGGAAAGTAGGCAATGGAGCTAAGGAGATCCCTGGGCAAGAAGCATAGATGAATTTAGATTACCAAGGGAGATGATAGCCAAATTTCAGATCCAAAACTTCATAAGTCGGGGCAAGCAGTTGACCCCACTTCTACCTCATTATGGTACTAGAGTTGGAAAACTGGAGAGACCTTGAGGCTGACATAGCTGAAATCTGAGTGTTGGAAAGACTATGTTGGTTTTCTTAAGAAGAACCACATAAGAATAACTGAGAAGGAGGATTCCTTAGTATGGTCTAGAAATCCAACCATGGGGGATTACGCATCTATATTGGCTACATGGTTCTAAGTGAAGGGAACAATTGGGAAGGTATAATCTAATGGTGGAAGGCTCTGGAAGCTCAATGTGTTAAGATTTAAGCTATTATTAGGTTTCTTTTCAATTCACTAGATAACCATAGCATAGATAGGATCACTGAGAAATACACAATCACAAGAGACACATCATTTATCCTGGGAAACCCTCATGGGGGAGAAAACCCAACAAAAAACTTCCTTAATATAGATAGCTAATACAATGCCAAGAGAATAAACCAAACACTACAAAAAGTCCTCTCCAAGTAATGCGCCTCTCTCTCTCTTCCATCTTCTCCAAATGCAACTCCAAAATTGCGCTCTGATGAACAAGTGACCGAGTGAACAAATGAGGCATCGACCTCTCTTATTTATACAATCTGGCAGGTGCTCAACTGAGGTGTCTTTTCACTGGCAGGGCCGACTTCTCATTATAGGTGGTTAGAACCACCTTAATTTAATCTGGGGGCCGACTTCTCATTCTGCCTATTACAATTAGGGTTTGACCCATCCGCAAAAGGGGATTTGGTCATTTACAATACCCGACATGATCAATCCACAAAAGGGGATTGATCTAATGAATAATACATCGATAATGAAATAGAATACTCTTTGCAGTTACAATATTTCAACGCTCCCCCTTAACAAGAAGGGTATTCTACAACAACATCGGGCGAGAGAGAGAGGGTAGCATCATCAACAACATCTTGGAACACTAACTGGCATATCTATAAATCATTGAAAGTTTTTCTCATCATCAATATCATCATTCACAACAGGGAGCTGGAATGGCATCATCAACATGAGTCTAAGGTAACATCATCCTCATCTTCAGCATGAAAGATGAAATAACATCATCATTGTCATAATCATCTTCAGCAAGGAGCTGAAGTGGCATCATCATCATCATCTTCAACAAGAAGCTGAAGTGGCGTCATCATTGTTATCCCCCACTTTTAGGGATAACTAGGAGATCATGTCTTGAGGCCCACAGGTCCTAGACATGGAGTACCGAGAGCAGGATTGACTTTAGCATGGCCCTGGAGGGCCCATCATTTCTTTCTTCCAACATTTTTGTCTTGTCAGCAGCAACAACATCCATCACCATCGGCTTGGTCTTGTGTCAGAGATGGTTCTTGCTCCATGAGGTAATTCGTCCAGGTATCATGGTATGTGTCACTTTGATCATCAAGACCATTGAATGTATGCACCTAATTCCTCTTATTTATAACAACTGCTTGGATCTTACACTTGCCCACTTGACCATTTTTGGGGGGATTGACAAGTTTCCCTAGCAAGCCCGTGTCTGTAGGTTTTGGTTTGCCATTGGGGGGATTTCTGAAAATCCATCGTCCGCTCCCATCATAGCACCACTGTTTCATCTTGTTTCCCGCACACTTATCCCATTCCACTTGTCCAGGCACTGGGTTGACCTATTTTCAGGACTGCACCTTATCTCGTGGGAAGAAGGGGCTAAAGGCCCATAAGGTAAAAGCAAGTTGGTAAAAGACAAAAGCCTAAAGATAAAACCTCGAGATGCTTCGGCCAGGGATCCCCGAGAAAGCAATAAAAGGCTTCTCAGCAAGAAATAAGAGGGACTCGGAAAAATAATAAAGCAAGACCTAACCAGAGGATAGGTGGTCTCATCATGAGCCAGCCTATTAGGTCCATGGGTACCTAGCAGTATGACATTTCCACCAGTTGGTTACCACGCCAGGGCAGTGACTCTTGGTTGCATGGCCAAGGGAAAGGGGGTCTCATCATGAGCCAACTGTCTCATTTCTGTGAAAGTACTTGTGGGTAGCGCTACCACCACTGGTCACCACGCTAGGGCAGAGTCCCCCGATTAGCTCTTGAACAAAAATAAAAAAGGAAAAGCAATAAAAGATAAAAGAATGAAAAGAAAAAGAATAAAAGGCAAGAATGGGCTTCGAAAGAATGCATCCAGGACATGTAAAGCTCGCCTTCTAACAAAGGCACCAACAGGTAACATCTCTTGCATCCTTGGCCCTCATTGCACCTAGATGCTTGGACATCCCCTGACCACATCACCCACTTACATGGCTTGGATGAGGTCTCTTCTGTGACCTTTCATTTTCCAGTGGACACTAGCCCAATAGGACGCCTTGTCCTTTCCTCCAGACTTGTATTGTAGGCTTGTGTAACGTCTTTGAGTTGTTAACTGATGTATTAGGGATTTTATGCACATGTTTAATAATATTGACGATGAGATGTGATTGACATTGCTATGATCCTTGTGACTAATGAGCCCATGGAGGGCGTAGCTTTTGATGTGCAGGACCATGCCCGACGGACAGGTTCCATTTGGATCGGTACACATGGGGAGATGATCAGTTCGGACCTCCATGGGGCTGAAGAGCCCACCAGATGGATGTTGAGACCCATCAGGGAGAAAAGACAGGACAAAGATGGATCAGGGACTTTGCACCGGAGAAGAAGAGGATGTTCCACCAGAGGCACCCCGACAGAGCTTGACCTAGGAGGATTGGCCCTTTTCAGTGGAACGTTCGCCTTGGAAGGCCTAGGACGCCACCCATCATGACCATGATGTCATCCAGCATTATGGACGTCTTGGGAGGCAGACTGGACAGTATTGGCACGTGTGGCAGGTTGGAGAAGCCCAAGGAGGGCTAACGTTTTGCTCCATGATGCTGCATTTGCCCTAGAAGGGGATAACGTCTCCCCTAGAGGGGCTTGTTATCTCTTTTAAGCTTGATTAGGGTTTTAATTTGACAATTTAATGTAAAACAATATGATTTTAGTATTTTGGCCTTGTCGGCCTTACATGACCTAAAATGTAAATTTAGGTCATGATACTATATAAATGAAGGATTTTCACCTTCATTTTTTAAGACAACAGACTCACTCCTTAAGGAGGTCTGAAATTTGCGCCCTCTCTTGGGTTATTGGCTGATTTAGTGATGCGCACTTGTTGAAGGAGGATTTTCTTGGCATAATTTGGCATTTCTCTTAATGGAAGGTGTTACAACTAGGGTTTGCAATGCTTCTTCTTAGTGATATGTGAGTATTTTTCTGCAAAACATYTTGAATGAGTGGTTGTAGTTTTATTTCTTGCATATGTTTATAACTTTGTTGAACAAAACCCTAGGTGACAAGCACACAAGTAGGTCCATGTCTCATGTTCCCATTCAGAGAATTTTCAGCCATTGATACACTCTCATTCTCTCTTCATTTTTTCTAGCCATACCTTTTATAAGCTAAGAAGAAGGAGACGCCCTAAAGCCTAGGTTTTCTACACTTTGGGCCGATTTATCTAGGGTTTGTTGGTAGAGCCTTGTTGTAGCAACACTTTGTTTCATCAAACCTTCTTGTCTTGGTTTTATGCTTCATCTTCAGCTAGCCGTGATTGTCGTTGAGTTAAGGAAGGAGGAGAGAGCATCGAGGCCTAGTTCTCCTACACCAAGGTGAGCCTCTCTCCCCTAGGGTTTTGACTTTGAGGCCTTGCCTTAGCAACACTTCAAAGCTTCTCCCTCTAGTCCTTAGCCGTTTTTACCTTTTTCCTCCTTTAGCTCTTGCGTCCTTCACTATTTGACTCCATTAAACCTAAAGCACTGATCTAAAGACCTCTTGCGTTGAAGTGAACCTGATCAAAACAACTCTCAAAATCTCGAATCAAACCCTAACTTCACTAACCCTAGCCTAAAACTAACCTTCTAACCCTATATGTTGTCATCACCTTGAGCTTTAATATCATTAGTGCAACTGAGCGTTTGGTTAATAAGAAATTGAATGGTGTTGAAGGCATTAATTGAATGAAGTATTGATTTGTTATATTGAATGCCACATCATTTTAGCATTTGTTGAAGAAGTGACTTAATTACCATTGTTATTTTATAAATATTGACTTCGTCAGCATTTATTATCAAATTGCTTATAAATGTATCAGATAGACATTGATTTACATGAAGTACTAACCCATTGATCAAAGCTTGCATATATCAGTTTATTGTTGCTTTGTCTCAGACAGGTATATCTCTTTGGGGGTTTTACTTTATTGGCTGATTAGCCAGGACTATCTACTCGGTGGTGACTTGTGAGGGGGGAATAACTACTTTATCCCATAATCCTTTGCCTTCTCAAAACCCCAGTTCACCGGGGACGTCTCCCCTGGGCCTTACCTCCCTAAAGAGAAAGAACCATCCCATTGCGGTGACATTGGGTGGGATTGGTTCATGTTACGCCAGTTTGACCTTCAAACCTCAAGCCTTTTATCCTTGCTACAAACTGTGCGATAACATTTTGGCGTCGTTGTCGGGGAACACTGAGTCAATTCTCCTCAAGACGACACTTTTTGGTAAGCCTTGCCTCAAAGAGTCTTATTCTTACAAGCTTACCTGGCGACTTCACTTAGGGTGTTTTCCCTTATCCTTTGATAGTCTCAGGCAAATTATCTGTCGACTCCACTAATATTTTCCAGGGTGCCACCTTACTCTCAAATATGTGATATTTCCAAATTATGGGATCATGGCACACTGGGAACAAATGTATCCGAGTATTGATTTCAGTTGTTTTCAAGGATACCCAAATTACTTTGATACATAATGGCTAAACAACTCTCCAATATTTTTGGGCCTCCCAACTCCTCACATCGTAAATTTTTTGGGGTATTTGCGCGAGATAGAGTTGGGAGGAGAGGATGCTCTTATAAAATTATTCATACTCACTCTGCCCTCCTACTTACAAGATTGGTTTAAGGGTTGTTGCAAAGACAGGGGTATATCATCTTTCATACAACTCATCAGTAGGTTTATAGACTCTACCAAGCCACATTGCCAAATGTATGAAGATGTCCTTCAAAATCTCATGGTAGCCTTAGATGACAAAGGATTCACCACTAAGATTGTAGAAGATCTCAGGAAAGCGTATCATGATCAATGCCAAGAATCCTCTAATATAAAAGACGAGGTTTATGAAGAACATTGTCAACCCCTTAAAGAGGAGCAAGACCTCTCCCATAATTCAATAGAATGCAATGAAGATATAACTAGAGAAGTGAATTGTGAGGATGAAGCACCAATGACCGCTCCTCCATCCGAAGAATCTCTCCAAGATCTTATTCCTCCTGCAAAAAATGCAGAGAATGAGATAAGTTATTTTCCTTTTGAAATTTTTGATGATACCTTATTCTATGACTCAAATAGTAAAGAAGAAATGGAGCCTTCAGACAAACTAAAAGATGTAGAGGCAAGTCTTCCATTTGATGAAGACATCCGAGTACTTGAAGCTCCTGCACAGGAAGAAGTGAGCAAGGTGAGTTACTTCCCTTTCCAAATTTTTAATGATTCTCTGTCTTATGATGTGGAAAGTGAAGAAGTTTTGGATTTTCTAAACCCTTCATGTTATGATGAAAATGATGGCTTTGTTGATAATATTAATGAGTTCATACATGTCAGGAAACATAAATGGGATGTGATTGGATATGATGGGGATCCCATTTACGACATTGAGGGTCATTTTCAAAAGTTGCATTTACCTGAAGTTAATAAGTTTAGCATTTGGCAACAAGAACATGACATGATTATTCAGACACCCAAGGATGAATTGATCCTATGCTCTCCTAATTTTCGGTCATACCTTGAGGACTTTGATGATTGTCTTCTGAGCACTTGGATTTATTCTATTAAGAAAATTATCAACCATCATTATGCTCAGATCTTGATGAAAATGAGGAAGTTACCTCCCTGAAGCAGGATACTTGTGATAAGATTTTCCACTTCCCTTTGATCACTTTACCTCGCTATGTCACTGAAGGTGTGGTGTGGAAACATGTCCCTTATCCCAAGTCTCCTGTAAGACAAAACCTCATTCTGGATTTTAGGGGAAGGTTGAGTACCTCAAGAAGAAGCTTATTATCACAGTTTTTCAGCCTCCCCTTTAGGAATGGTCAGTCTTCCTTTCAGTTTTTGCTAATCCCTTCTCAAGCCTCAAGTTGTGAATACGTCCAAGGTAGCCAGCATTCAGATTCCTCGAGTCGCTCTTTTGAACCTTTGAATTTTCACAATCAATTTCTGAGATGGATTAAGCACTCTCCTAAGGG
>ML791131.1:0-33730 GCA_009831015.1 Picea engelmannii
GAGGAAACATGACACAAGTATTTTATCAAACCAAATGAATGTTCTCTATTTTATTTTATGTATAAATTAAGATTGACACTATGCACATCCCAAATCCACTCATGAAAACATTGTTATTGATTTTCTTTCCATTTATCATTGATTTTATAATCAACAATATTCAAAATAAAAATTATTCAACACCCTTTTTTTAATACTAACTAGGAAAATTTGTATTATAAAAATGGTGTATCTGAGTGTTGGCACATAGTGGGAAGACCCTGGGTTCAACATGAATTCACCAACAAAACCCTCAGATCCTGGCCCTTTTGGCATCACCCACAAGAAGGTGAAGCATCACCCAAGGTATCTATGGGAACTGCAAGAACCAAGTTTCCGCAGTGGTGAAGAGATGGGAGTCAATCCTCATAACCATTATAATTAGCATTAGTTCATTATACCTTATATCAAGTGCGCAATGTAACATTCAGTTTTCACCAACCACATTTTCTTAACACTGATTATTCTTTGATGACACTTTTGTGCAAGTGATCCAGTTAAACGGGGTACATTATGATTATATTAATTGGTTTATGAGTTTATGATATGATTGAGTATTGATATTGATATGTTATTAATATTTATGTACATCATTGACAAGTATTATGATGACGTTTCCTGAGTGTGCAAGAAACGTGACATGATGAGGATTATGACAGCATCGACAAACTTCCTTGGACTCCATATTGATTCAGAGAGTGGACTATTTACCTTAATTATGAGTAATTTATTTTATTACGCATATATTATTGATGATTATTCCAGTTATGGATTTCATGTATAATATTATTAACATACTTTTGTCAGTGGATGCAGGCATGGTGAAGCTTGCTAATCTGAATCACATATGGAGTAAAGGGGTCATGCACTCCCGTCGTGACCTGAAATGAAGGCTAAAAACTACCTTGTTCCTAAGAGGTTCAGGATGTCATGAGGGCAGACTGAGAAATTTGCTCACAAGGATTTCTAAGGGGCATGCAATAAGGAGGATTCCTTATTCCTCAGTAAGCCCTTAGTCTCACACAAGGTCAACAAGTCGAGTATTGACTCCAAGCGTCATACAACTTTCAAAATAAGTCAAATGGAAAGTGGCGCCCTTGGAGCATGTAAGTAAGTCTTGAAGGGCAGGTCACATGAATAAATTAATGAGTTAATAAAAATCTATAAGACCTTAGAGAATAAAACAACTTCTTAGAATTTATTAGAAGAGGAAATAAATTATTTAAGTAATAAACTAGAAACATAGCAAAATCAAAGTCTAAAATGGTTTTGTCTAAATGAATTTATATTTAAGGGGCCTCAGGAAAAGTTAGACTAAATAAAAATATTATAGGGAGAATAAAATATTAACATGTGCACAATATGTGCATGAAATCAATAAAAGGAATTTTTAATTAAAAGAAAATATTTTCATGAGAGAATGGGTAAATCAACATAGAGTTAGAATCCTAAGTCAAACTAGACTCTAAAACCTAACTAAGAGAAGAGTCCTAATCAAACTCTAATTGTAAATTAGTTAGGATACACAATAAAGGAGAAATTGGGGAACTCAGGGACAACTAGGAGAAAATCTAGGAACTAATTGTGGGTGTGAAGGAATTTGCATATTTTATTTAAATAAAATATATTTAAAAAATTGCAACTTGGGGAAAGTGTGACATGTGTTGGGGGTGAATAATATCTAATTTAATTATTAAAATTAGTTAATTGTGCATGAGAAGACAAGTGTCAAGCTAAATATTTTTATAAATGAAAGGTGAGGAAGAAGGAAAGGCACCTTATTGTTGGAAGAATGAAATATTGTCAAATTGTTTGTGACTAAGTTTACTTGTGTGAGTTGGGATACAAGATTTTGCAAGAGGTGGAAGCCTCTCCTTGCGAGGGCAAGCTTGAGATATTTTAGGTCTGATATTATGTGTGTGACTCCTTTGCAGCTCAGGGCGATAAGGGGGAAGAAGAGTATCCCTAGTGTTGGCTGGGAGGTACCAGTGAAGTCTTGGGATTGGCAGGAGAAGGAGTGGATGTTATGCAAGCTTCTGGATTGAATATCATCAACAATTCCACACTTTTGGTTATGGTATTTTATTTGTTGTAGTCATTTTTACTATTAAATAAAATATTGATTTTGTACATTGAAAACTTATGGAGAAATGTTGATTTAGTGATAAAGTATCCAAGTTTTTAAGTATATAATTTCGTTACTGTTGTGAATTGGATCTCTACCAATCTGTTCGCCTTGATTTTGTATATTCAATATGCATGGAGAAATGTTGAATGTAATTGAATTATGTATATTGATTGTAAATGGAACATTGATGGATATAAATGAAGGATTGGTTTTATTTACAGAATGTCAATTATATTTTAATAGATTCCTAATTGTTTTCGTATAATATATTAAATTTCACTTCTAGAACTAGTTACATAATTAACTCTAAGATCTTTACCACCATGATTCTAGTTTTCTAATTAAAATTGAAGAATTTCCTATTGCGCAAATAGGACCTATGGTCTTAAAAACAAAACAAAGGAGAGTGTAGATATTTATGTTATCAGTTGTTCTTATCCATTTTAACATAGGGTTCAAGATCCACAAGTAAGATCCAGTTCATTATGGTTCTTATTTGTATATTATATATTTAATTGTTATCTTGAATTGTATCAACAACTATGTGGAAATTTACGATTAAGCATAAACGATGTGATGCAAACATAACCTACTAAGTAACCTTCTCATATTTAAAATGGAAATATTTATCAGTAAGTTAATATGTATGCATGTAGTGTGGATATTTAGAGAATTGAAATTTAATTTATGAAAACTACACTTTTCCTTTTCAAGTTATCAACTTGTACCCAATCCTACAGTTGAAACGAAAATGCATGCAATCTTGATTGTAGTCATTTGTTACCTTGCGTTTAAGCCATAATAATGAATTGATATTAGTTTACCTCCTCTCAAATATTCTTTACTATTATCAACAACAACAAGTCTGTAAAGCTAGCTAATATTTTTACCCTTGAAGCGAATATCGCTCTTTATGGTTGTCTCATGCTCAGAGTCTTCCACACATAGTTGTCTTGGGTTCCATTTAGAATATGGAAAGGTTATGTCTAGTAAATTGAACAAGTCTCCATGCTTGTAACCTTTTTAAAGATGGTCGGGATTATATCCATCACCTTACCATCACCTATCACTCATTGTCCAGAATCCTCAAATGTGAGTAGAAGTATTTATGTTTCTTTGTGCCTGCAAGTTTTTTCTTTGATCCTATGGGACTTATGAATTCACCATTTGGAGAAGAGGGACATCATTTGAGTTCCACATTGTATGAGCTAAAAAAAAATTCCATGCACTTATGTTTCTCAATTACTACAGTCAACCTGGCAATCGAGTAAAAGAGTTTAGTTTTGGTGTTTTGGTGCTATGAGTTCCTCAGTTGACTAGTTGTTAAGTCTGGCCTTCTTTTATGCCAATATTTGTTACTACTAGGGTGCTCCTTCGATGCCTTGCTTAAGGTGAATATAGTTGAACATGACGAGTTTAGATATGTAGAATTGGCATCCGGTGCCAAGCAAAATGTTGGAGGAAAGTTTAAGGATTATAACATGAACTTGGGTGAATTTGTCGCAATTGTAAACCTTTTTTTCACAACCTTAGGATCCTGCGACATTGTGATTGGAATGGATTGTATAGAATCGCATGATGTGATACTTAACTGTAAGATAAAAAGATTAATATTAATTGGTGATTTAAGACAGAGTAGAGTAATTGTAGGGAGAAACCGAGTATCGCTAAGATTTATCTCTTCCCTACAATTACAGAAAAATGTGTGCAAGGGATGTAAGTTGTATGCCATATTAGTTCTTAACGAAAAATGTGGCACGGAAATATTGGAAGACTTTCTAGTAGTATCAGAGTTTGCTAATGTTTTTCCTGAGGAATTACCGGGTTTACCACCAAAAAGAGAATTGGAATTTACTATAGATATTAAACCTAGAAAAGAACCAATTGCAAGAATGCCATATCATATGTCGACACCTGAATTGAAAGATTTAAAGATGAAATTGAAGGAGTTATTAGATTTGGGACTTATATGTCCAAGAGTATCACCATGGGGTGCGCCGGTAATTTTTGTAAAAAATAAGGATGGATAGTAGAGGCTTTGCATTGATCAAATAAGGATTGATGACTTATTTGATCAAATGAAGGGGGAGATACTGTTTTCAAAGATTTATTTGAGGTCCATATATGATCAATTGTGAATCAAGGAGGAAGACATTCCTAAAATGGTGTTTAAAACAAGATTCAGACATTATGAATTTACTATATTATCGTTTGGATTGATGAATTCCCCAGGTGTATTCATGAATTTAATGAATGGGGTTTTCCAAGAGTACTTGTATAAGTTTGTACAAGAATTTATTGATGATATATTAATTTACTCTCAGACAAAAGAGGAACACGATGAACATATGAGATTAGTTTTGCAGTGTTTAAGAGAAAACAAGTTGTACGGAAATTTGTCGAAGTGTTCTTTTCATCAGACGAAGATTCACTATTTGGGACACATTTTCTCTGGAGAAGGCATCATTGTGGATCCAGCGAAGGTAGAGGCTATTATGGAGTGGCCATCATCGATGAGTGTGAAAGAGGTATGTAGTTTTATGGGATTAGCAGGTTACTATCAATGTTTCGTCAAAGGTTTTTCAAAAATAGCAAATCCAATTATGGAATTGAAAAAGAAGAATAAGAAATTTGTATGGTCAAATAAGTGTGTGGAATCATTTCAGAAGCTAAAAGAATTACTAACAATAGCACTGATATTGAAAGTTTCAGATATGGACAAGGAATTCTTGGTATGCATTGATGTATCCAAGCAAGGGTTGGGTGGAGTACTAATGCAAGAAGGTCGAGTTATCGCGTATATTTCAAGAAAACTAAGAAGGCATGAAGAGAATTATGAAACACATGATTTGGAATTATTAGCGATTGTTTATTCCTTACAAGTTTGGAGACATTACCTTATTGGACGGAAATTCAAGTTGAAAACTGATCATAGTGGATTACAACACATTTTTACTCAAAGTGACTTGAATGTGCGACAAAGAAATTGGTCAAAACTTTTAAGTGAGTATTATTTTGAAATCATGTATATTAAGGGAACAGTTAACACAGTAGCAGATGTGTTGAGTAGGATACCTTGCATTTTCTCAGTAATACCCCTAAATATGAATCTTCGGGAAAATATTTTGGCATTATAGATTGATGACAACTAGTACAAGGAAGTAAAAGACAATATCGAGCAAGATACCATGATGATACCTAGATATGAGGGATATTATTTGGATAGTGATGGACTACTAAGGTGTAAAGGCATAATTTATTTACCACCAAATGATGAATTGAGAAATTTAATTTTGAACGAAGCTCATCGAGTTGTGTATATGGTTCATCCTGGAGTCGGGAAAATAAAGGCAGATCTTAAACCATTATTCTTTTGGAAGGGGATGAAATATGATCAACATCAGTTTTCAAACATCCAACATGAAAAACATACATTCACACATAGCATAACAACAAATGCATGACAAAGAGAATAAAACAACCATAAGCATAGCATTCAACATGTATACACAGAAAGCATTATAACACCATGAGTTTGAATCAAAGCTTCATATATTAATTCAGAACTTTGTACATGGGTTCTTCTCTACAACTCTCTACTTATTCTCTATGTTAATGTCCTTAATGATCTAATTCTGATCGATACAATGATACAAAGGTGAGGGTGTCTATAGTCATTTTCCCTCCTATTCCTAAAACTGTCTAATCTGGAATTTAAATCTACCTACTTTCATTAACTATGCATAAATGCCTCTACCTCCTACAGATGAGAGAAAATCGCTCATGATATGTTTACAATATGCAAGTACGCTTCCCTTTAACCATTATATTAATGCTTCAAAACATTTTCAAAACATGTAAAATGTGTGTTGCACTTTCCAGTTGTCTTATGCCTTCATGCTCGCTTGGTTGGCTACTTGCGATGCTCCTGCATCATACTCTCGCTTGAAAATTTTCATGAACTCATGTTCATGAGCTCTTGCACATTCTGTCCATGCTTCTGAATTTTTTCTTCATCCTCCCAATTGGCATATTCAACTGGATGTCCCTTCCATTTGACCAAGTATTCAAAATACTCTTTCCTCTTGGTCCTCCTGCTGACCCTCTTATCAATTATACTTTCCATCTGTGGCTTTGCAACTACAGGCATTTGTTTAGTCCACTGAACCTCTATCTGTTCACTATCTACTCCTACTTCTTCAACTCTGTAAGGGTACAAATCTGAGATGTTGAATATCGGTGAAATTTCGATCCCATCGAGTAATTCAATCTCATATGTGTTTGCCCCAAATTTCTTCACGATCTTGCATGGTCCAATCTTCTTCATCTTCAGTTTGTTATATGTTCCCCTTGGGAACCTTTCTTTCCTTAGATGTGCAAGAATTAGATTGTCGACTTCAAATTGAAGTTCTCGCCTATGTTGATCTGCTCTGTGCTTGTATTCTTGATTCGAATTCTGCAATTGCTCCTTGACTTGGTTATGAAGCTCCTTCATCACTTCTGCAAAATCCTCTGCACTAGCACTCCTGAATTTAGTTTGTTCTGAATCTTTCAATTCAAAAACTCCTCTTGGCTACATTCCATACACAATTTGGAATGGACTCTGCCCTGTTCTTCTGTTAAATGAATCATTGTAAGCAAATTCTCCTTGTGGTAGAATGTGATCCCACTGACTGTGGTGTTCAGTCACTAGGCTCCTTAGCAAATCTCCCAAGCTTATGTTTACATCTTATGTTTGCCCATCCATATGAGGATGATAAGCTAAGCTAAATGACAAATTTATCCCCAGCTTCTTCCATAAAGTCCTCCAGAAATGTCCCACGAACTTGGTGTCTCGATCTGAAACTATACTTCTTGGTAAGCCATGAAGTCTGACAACTTCCTTGAAAAACAGGTTCGCAATATGAGTTGCATCGCTGGTTTTCTGACATGGTATGAAATGTGCCATCTTTGAAAATCTGTCTACCACCACAAAGATTGAATCAAATCCTTTTTGTGTCCTTGGCATCCCTAATACAAAATCCATGCTCATTGCATCCCATGGCCTTTCAGGTATGGGTAACGGCTGGTATAACCCTGTGTTCTTCCTTTCTCCCTTTGTGTGCTAACAAATTCTACATCTATCCACAAATTTTTTTGACATCGTTCCTCATCCTCGGCCAAAAATATGATCCATTTAATATAGAGAACATTTTTTCATGACCGAAATGTCCGCCCAATCCTCCACTATGTTTTTCTTTCAACAGATACTCCCTCATGGAGCATTTTGGAATACATAATTGATTGCCTCTGAATAATAATCCATCCTGGATCATATATCCGGTCTACTGGCTTCTATCCCTGAGAATTGGATTCTCATATGCCTCATATGCCTCTTTAAAATCTGGATCATCTCTGTACATTTCTTTGAGAATATCAAAACCCAAATTTTTTACTCTAAATTCCTACATAAGCAAACATTTCCTGCTCAAAGCATCAGCAACTTTGTTAGCGATTCTAGAAATATGTTTAATTACAAAAGTAAAATTTTGCATGTATTCAACCCATTTAACATGTCTTTGGTTCAACTTCTCTTGTTGGGTCACGAATTGTAAGGCATGATTATCACTGTACAAAACAAACTCTTTAGGAACCAAATAATGTCTCCATTTCTTCAGTGCTTGTATGACTGCATAAAATTATTTTTCATATGTGGAGTACTTAACCTTTGCTTCATTCATTTTCTCATTGAAGTACGCGATCGGTCTATCATCTTGGCTTAAGACCGCTCCTATGGAAAATCCCATTGCGTCACATTTGACCTGAAACGTCTTGTTGAAATCTGGCAACACCAAAATTGGTTGTTCAGTAATCTTCCTTTTCAACAAATTGAAACTTTTATTTGGTTCCTCTGTCCAATGAAAAGATTTATGTCTTTTCTTCACCGTGTCCATCATTGGTGCACTAATCCCACTGAAATTTCAGATGAATTTCCTATAGAAACTAGCTAATCCATGGAAGCTTCGAACCTCAAATACACTTTTCGGTGATGGCCAATTTTTAATTGCCTCTACCTTTTTCGGATCCATCTTCAGCTCATTTGCAGAGATAACAAAACCCAAATAAATGAGTTCTATCCTCATAAATGTTGATTTCTTCATATTTATCAGCAACTTCTCTTGTTGTAATCTCTTCATCACTGTAGCTAAATGCTTCAAATGCTCTTCTTCTGTTTTGCTGAAAATTAATATATTGTCCAGATATACAATGACGAACTTCCCAATAAACTCTTTCAGGACTTCATTCATCAGTCTCATGAAAGTGTTGGGCGCATTTGTTAAGCCAAATGGCATAACAAGCCATTCATACAACCCTTCATTTGTCTTGAATGTTGTCTTCCATTCATCACCTTCTCTCATTCGAATTTGATGATATCTGCTCTTCAAATCAATCTTTGAAAAAAAATTCGCTCCACTCAAGCAATCCATCAAATCATCCATCCTTGGCAAAGGAAATCTATATATGATGGTAATCTTGTTGATTTCCCTCGAGTCTGTACACATTCTCCAGCCTCCATCTTTCTTTGGGCTGAGCATTGTTGGAACAACGCACGGACTCAAACTCTCTCTAACCAATCCTTTGTCCATTAAATCCTAGACTTGTCTCTTGACCTCTTCATTCTCCTGCGACATCAATCTATATGCTGCTTTGTTTGGTAAACTAGCTCCAGGTATAAGATCGATGTGATGACTTATACTTCTGATCGGTGGCAACGAACAAGGTAGTTCATCCACTACTATATCAGCAAACTCTTCCAGCAACTTCTAGATTTCCTCTGGTAAATCATCCACTCTTGTACTGGTAAAACAATTCTAGGCTTCCTGACCACGATTAATTGTGTATATTCCTTCTTCTTAACCTCTTTAAGAAGTTCCTTCCCACTCATGAGAAGTATAGTTTTGCTCACCTCTGGTTTCACTTCTTTATCCTTAATCGGCAGCAACATGTGAGTTCTCCCATTCTTCTCCAAGGTTTATTTGTTCTTTCTCCCATCATGAATCACATTCTTGTCATATTGCCACGGTCTACCCAGCAATAGATGACAAACATCCATGGGAATGACATCACATAATATTTCATCCTTGTATCCTCCTATTTTAAATTCAACTAAACATTGTTTAGTGACATTTACCTGATGTCCTTTTTGTAGCCACGAAACTTTGTATGGGCTTGGATGTTCAATAGTCTCCAGCTCCATATTTTCTACCATCTCTGTAGCAATGAGATTGTTTGTGCTACCATTGTCCACAATGACTTTGCATACCATGTCTTTGGTCTTGCAAGCAGTCCGAAAAATTCTTTTCCTTTGGGCTAGGTTCTCTGCCTCCTTCTCTGGCATTAAGAGAACTTTTCTCATCATCAAGGATCTTCCACCCTCAGCATCTTCTACCTCAACATTATGTCTGTGTGCTTTGGCAATGTGAGTTTCACCTCCTTCTTTCTTTCTATCTGGACATTCATAGGATTTGTGTCCATTTTTTCCACAGGTAAAGAATTTTATTTCTCCACCTCTGCCTCTTCCTCTTCCTCTGGTTCAAGGAAAATTATTTCTATCAGCATATTGTCCTCTCTGTGAGCTTCCACCTCTCTCAATTTGAGTTTGGGGTTTCTTCCACTCTTCTTTAGGTTTATGATTCTTGTCCTGGGCAATTGTTTTGCCTCTGGCTTGACTTCTGCCTTGGCCTCTTTGGCCTTTCTTTCGGCTCAGCTTCTCTTCACCTTTGAGAGCCATCTAATAAGAATCCTCCACATTCTGAAGGCTCATCATGCTCATCTCATCCTGAATGTCATATCACAGACCATTCATGTACCTGGAAACCTTTTCATCATCACTTTCCCAATGACCTGCTCTGATGTTTATCCTGTAGAACTCTTCAATGTATTCTTTCACTGACATCAACTTCTGTCTCAAATTCTCCATTCTCCGAAACAGAGTAATTTGATAATCCTTGGGTATGAATTTGTCTTTCATCTTCACAACCATTCTATCCTAGCTTTTGATTTTCTTCTTGCCTTGGCAACGTCTATTAGCCTATAGTTCATCCCACCATAATGTTGCATGTCCTTTAAGTCTTATGACAGCATGTTTGATCTTCTTGTCTTCCTCAATATCCTCATAATCAAAATATTTATCCAAAGCTCTAATCCAGACCAGAAGTTATTCTACATCCAAGTTTCCTTCATATACCGGGATGTCCATTTTCGCTCTGGCACCTATCCTCACAACAACCCTGAATAGGCATTCATCTGCTGCATCTTCGGCTGCAATTTCTTCTCCCTCGTTTCGAGCTTCATTTTCACTTTCAGCCTCGCTGCTATCCCCGGCGTTGACTGTGCGCCTCTGTGTTGTCTCCATGGAATCAAGCCTAGCACGTAGTTCACGCATTTCCCTTTCCACTGCTGGATCAGGCATTGGCCTCTCTCTCCTTCTCGGTGGCATGGCTACAAATATTTTCTCTTTTCTCTGCTACAGAAAGAAAATAACTCTTACTCTCTCTGATACCACACTGACATAAACCCCCAACCCTCATGTCGAGGTCTGCATAGGATCTTTCAATTTCGGCCCTTAGAGTTTAACTGGCTCTTTTGTTTCCTCTCAGAAATTCCTTACACACCCAACTGAGTGTATTTCACAGGTCCTTCTAAGTTATGCTCACGTGATCTTTGCACTGGCATGAACTTCATGATCAACATCCAACTGACATTGGGACTTTCCCCTTTTCCTTTCGGGATACCGAATTTCACGAGTTTGTGAATCCTCTTGTTGAGTGCCTTACCTCTTCGACCTCTGAAATCCGAAATACCAAACACCTGACTTTTCTTGCCACTTATTTTGGCTTTTCAGGACTTGAGTGGATGACCAACACATGTCCCTCTTTCCTTATGATTTCTCAGTTTCCAAAATTCCTCCTCTTATGATCTTTTGGAATTTTGCCTGACGTTTGACCAACCCTATGACCTTCGTCACACATATCCTCCAACAAGTACCTGGGACCCTGCCTTTTCGGCTTCCTGCTTCTCGTGATTTTGGGAGTTGCGATGACGTGCAACTCTACCTCTCGACTCCCAAAGTCCTGAAACACAAATTGTCGTAATCCCGAAAATCCACTTTAAGTTCTATCGCGCTTTGCGACTTCAGGATTTCCGTTTCACTATGTCCCGTCCCTTTTCATCAGGATTCCCGGTATGTTGAACCCGGAAATAAAAAAATGGTGCTATCCCACTTCTAAGGAGATCAGTGGCTCTAGTTCTTCCCTTGATCCGATGGCTGATGCAATTTCGCATACCGGGAGTTCGTGATGCTCTCGATTCTAATCATTGTCTCCTTGAGATCCCGGATCCCGAAATGCCGAAAAAATGTCCTACCACAATTTTTGATTTTGGACTTTCCTCCCTCCTGTGTCCCGATCACTCGTCCTCAGGACCTTCGAAACCCCAAATTCTAAAGTTCCACAATTTCAACCTCATCGCTCTTCACCTTTATACATGAAAACTCTTTTCACGTTTCAAGGATTTGATCAACCAAAGGTTTCTTCCACACTTCAAACTTATGACCCCCGAAATGCTGAAATGATCTCGACAGTCCAATGATCAAAATCAATGGTCCACATTAAATCCTACCTTTTGAAGGTGGATCTATCCAACATTTAACTTCCCCGCAACTTTCTTGGATCCTATGGTCCTTGCTATTTCAGGAGTTCTCCTCGGAGAATTCCAACCATTCAGTTTCCTCCTCAAGAACCTCTGGTTCAGAATCGACTCTGCGATCCTTCTCTGGGATGTGACTTCTGCACACAACTTGGGCTTCCTGCTTTCTCTTGAATGATTCAAAGGCCCTAACCCTTCTAAGCTTTCTTCACAACTCAGGTCTTCAAGGAGTGTTCTGCACGCACTCCCAGCGGCGATCCTCCAAATACTTCAGCGTACTTGAACTCCCGACTCTATGCACTTTCTCGACAATAGAAGTCCTTCAATCTCTCAACCTTAGTTGATAAGTTCTAAGGTCTCGACCTGCCTGCACACACCTTGCACAACTTGTGTGCTTGTATTTCACTTCTACTAGAATGAGAACAATGGTATCCCTCCTGAGATTTCAGAGATAAACTCTAAACCCTGTCAACGTACACCTTGCGGACACTTCCACTGCACTCCTTGCAGGAACTTCTCTCACTCAGGAAGAGAAACAATTGAAACGCATTCTCTCTCTCTCTCTCAGTTTTCAAACATCCAACATGAAAAACATACATTCACACACAGCATAATAATAAATGCATGACAGAGAGAATAAAACAACCATAAGCATAGCATTCAACATGTATACACAGAAAGCATTATAACACCATGAGTCTGAATCAAAGCTTCATATATTAATTTAGAAATTTTGTACATGGGTTCTTCTCTACAACTCTTTGTTTCTTCTCTATGCTAATGTCCTTAATGATCTAATTCTGATCAATACAATGATACAAAGGTGAGGGTGTCTATAGTCGTTTTCTCTCATGTTCCTAAAACTGTCTAATCTAGAATTTAAATCTACCTACTTTCATTAACTATGCATAAATGCCTCTACCTCCTATAGATGAGAGTGAATCTCTCATGATCCATTTACAATACGCAAGTACACTTCCCTTTAACCATTATATTAATGCTTCAAAACATTTCCAAAACATGTAAAATGTGTGTTTCACTTTCCAGCTGTCTTCTGCCTTCATGCTCGCTTGGCTGGCTGCTTGCGATGCTCCTGCATCAACCAGCCCTTTTAGCAACACCTGTGAAGCAGATGTAGTCTCACCTAAGGTAGAGGCAGGGGGGGTTGTAGGACTCAGGTGTCTACAACTAGGATGGGACACAGATCTGTGATTACAATACTTAACAGGGCACTTAAACAACAATATGCATTAGTTTCTTGAATCTCATTCACTTCGCAGATTAAACCCTTATTACAGATCAACATTGTAACCATAAAGATCAAGTACTTCCATTCACTTAACACATAGAATTATCTCAGATATAGCATTAAATCATCTTTAAGCACTAAGTAACAACATCATATGCATTCAACATACATTATAACAACAACACTAAGCAAATAAACAACATAAATCACATCGCACAAAGCACGTCGAGACACAGGATATACGTGGTTCACCCCAGTGTGGGGCTACGTCCACCAACTTCTTCTCTTATTCTTTATTAGTCTTCAATGTTATTTCATTCACCTACTCCTGTGTACAAATACATAGAGCCAACTCCACTGAGGACAGGAGATCTGCGCGTAGCGCGCCAGATCCTCCTTCCCAAAACCAGGTCAAGGCACAGAGCCTTACATACAACGTCTGTGCACAAAGAAACCTACAAAACACTTGCACTTAGCTCTACAAGTCTTAACATAATGTTGCACAAATCCTTACTTTACACAGTCTGTCTGCACAAATCAACTTACAATATCTTGCACTAAGACAAGATTAACACATCCAACCTATTGTGCACATAGCCAACAACTAGGCAGTCAAGCTTATTATATCACTTAGCTACTTATTTATACATTTATAAAGAGGCCTAATCATGGGTAAACCCATGGACCGACATCCCTTAACCCATTACATAAACCCTAGTAAACCCTTTTCTTGGTCCACAAGCCCGCAAAACAAGCGAGATTCCGCGATCTCAGCTCTGCATGGGCACTCCATCTTTGACGAGCCTGTCGAAGTCCCAAAAGTGGTCAAACACAACCAATGTTTACTCAAAACTTGGTCAAGGGCCAACAATGAGCTACTGATAGTTTTATATCTAGTGTTGCACTCAAAATAATTAAAGTGAAGACAATTGAACAAAATGAGTTTATATATGTAGAATTGGCATTCGATGCTAAGAAAAAAGTTGGAGGAAAGGTTAAGGATTGTAACATTAATTTGGGTGAATTTGTCGCAAGTGTAAACATTTTTATCACAACCTTGGGATCCTATGACATTGTGATTGGAATGGATTGGTTAGAATCGCACAATGTGATACTTAACTGTAAGACAAAAAGATTAATCTTAATTGGTGATTTAAGACAAAATAGAGTAATTTTAGGGAGAAACCGAGTATCGCTAAGATTTATCTCTTCCCTACAATTACAAAAAAATATGTGCAAGGGATGTAAGTTGTATGCCATATTAGTTCTTAACAAACACGGTGGTGCGGAAATATTGGAAAACTTTCCAATAGTATGGGAGTTTGTTGATGTTTTTCCTAAGGAATTACCGGGTTTAGCGTCGAAAAGAGAATTGGAATTTACTATAAATATAAAAGATAGAACATAACCAATTGCAAGAATGTCATATCAGATGTTGACACCTGAATTGAAAGATTTAAAGATGCAATTGAAGGATTTATTAGATTTGGGACTTATACATCCAAGTGTATCATCGTGGGGTGCGCCAATAATTTTTGTAAGAAAGAAAGATGGATTATGGAGGCTTTGCATTGGCTATTGTCAATTAAACAAAGCCACGATCAATAATCAGTACATGTTACTAAGTATTGATGACTTATTTGATCAAATTAAGGGGGTGACAATGTTTTCAAATATTTATTTGAGGTCTGGATATCATCAATTGCGAATCAAGGAGGAATACATTCCTAAAATGGCGTTTAAAACAAGATTCATACATTATGAATTTACTATATTATCATTTGGATTGACGAATTCACCAGGTGTATTCATGAGTTTAATGAATGGGGTTTTCCATGAGTACTTGGACAAGTTCATACAAGTATTTATTGATGATATATTAATTTACTCTCGGACAAAAGAGGAACACGATGAACATCTGAGATTAGTTTTGTAGTGTTTAAGAGAAAACAAGTTGTACGGAAAGTTGCCGAAGTGTTCTTTTTGTCAGATGAAGATTCACTATTTGGGACACATTATCTATGGAGATGGTATCATTGTGGATCCAGTGAAGGTAGAGGCTATTATGGGGTGGCCAGTACTGACGAGGGTGAAAGAGGTACATATTTTTATGGGATTAGCAGGTTAGTATCGATGTTTCATCAAAGGTTTTTCAAAAATAGCAAATCCAATTACAAAATTTCAAAAGAAGAATAAGAAATTTGTATGGTCAAATAAGTGCGTGGAAGCACTTCAGAAGCTTAAATAATTAATAACAATAGCACTGATATTGAAAGTTCTGGATATGGACAAGGAATTCTTGGTATGCATTGACGCATCCAAGGAAGGGTTGGGTGGAGTACTAATGCAAGAAGGTCGAGTTATCGCGTATATTTCAAGAAAACTAAGAAGGCATGATTTGGAATTTTTAGAGATTGTTTATTCCTTACGAGTTTGGATACATTACCTTATTGGACGAAAATTCAAGTTGAAAAGTGATCATAGTGGATTACAACACATTTTTACTCAAAGTGACTTGAAAGCGCGACAAAGACATTGGTCAGAAATTTTAAGTGAGTATTATTTCAAAATCATGTATATTAAGGGAATAGTTAACACAGTAGCAGATGTGTTGAGTAGGAGACCTTTCACTTTCTCAGTAATACCCCTAAAGATGAATCTTTGAGAAAATATTTTGGCATTGTAGATTGATGACGACTGGTACAAGGAAGTAAAAGACAATATCGGACAAGATACCGTGATGATACCTATAATACCCCTGTTTCTCTCAGTTTGTAAATATAACTATAACTGGCCAAGAGACTATGGTGGACTAAATAGGTGTGAATGTTTGATTTGATGAACCCTTGTATAAAAGGGTCAATGTATGATTTTTTGTTATTAGTAGAATTTGAATATATGTTGCACAATTGTTGAAAGGGGGGGAAGTTTTCCAATATAAACCATGGATGCTATGAGAGAGATGGTGAAGGGAAACCAAGTATGGTTGACATGACCCTCACCAAACCAGTACCTACTGGGTGTAATTTCTCAACAATCCTATCACCCAGAAATGAATTACTAGTCAGGATGGTAGTTGGAAGGCCATCCTCAAGAGTTAATGAGGAGATGGGGAAGGGTACCCATCTGTAAGGATTCCAGGCCTGACCAAGAATTGGGATTTGGACCCATGTAAACTTGTTGAGGAAGGCAAGAAGGGAGGCAATTCGAGGATAGAGAAAGATCTGCAAGATAGAAGACTAGAGAAAAATACTCTCCTGAGAATCGCAAGGAACATACTTCAATTCTGAAGTTGAGAGGAAAAATCTAAGCAGTAAGATCGCTTTGGATGGAATATCCATGGACATGGTTTGGCTACAAGATGATAAACAAGGTTCATGAGTGACTGAGGAAGTACTCATGCAGACCTCCTTGCTTGAAGTAGAGGAAACCAGACACCTAGTTCTGGTGGGAGGAGGAGAGTAACGTTCGTCCCTAACTATTGTGGAGCATAGAGAAAGAATCTTTCTTAGAGAATCATGGTCTAGATTAGGGGTGGCTAGTGGTAAATCCATTAGGAGTGACTGTGCCTATGGTTGGGAGGAAATAGGAACCCCTTTCAGCATTTTCTTCACATTTTCCAGTTATGATAAGTATCTTCATACTCTGTGTATTATATTGGATATGACGATGAAATGTTTGTTTTTATGACTCAGTCTTGAAATATTTGAATAGTTATTAGATAGAATCTTTTTCGTCTATAAACTATTATGTTTTCATGATATTTGAATTTTCTCAGACTAGCTACTAGAGATTCATGGGATGGGAATCCGTAGGAGGGTTGGGGTAGGATCAACTGAAATGTCTAAGTCCTGCCAATTCCTTAAAGTTTACCTTAGAGGGAATGTCAGAGTTTGAATTATGTGGGAGAAGGGTGTTTTCCCTATATACCATTCACCCATATGAATGAGGGCTCATTCCCATGCCATTAACCCCTTTTTTGTGGAAAGGATACTACACTTAGCCCCTAATATTTTACAAGAGACCCATGTGACCAAGGCCTAGGAACCCTATGCTAGTCCAAAAGGATCTAGCTATTTCGACTTCGAGACTTAGGGACTGGTGACCCCATGATCCTAGAAAACAGTCGAAGGTCGAATTCATGAATCGGTGAGGACCATCATTAATCACTTCGGTGAATTCATACTTTGAGATATTTTGAATGGTCTAGCGCTGAAACTCATGAATTTCGGAGTCGCGGAGTGAATCTGGACTGTTCAAACTGGCGGGACATGTGTCCACATATCAATGGTTATCCGAGAGTCCGGGTATTTGGTGATTTAGAAATACGTGAGTTTCCCCCAAATCTATGCAAGATGGTGTAAATCCTAGTCATAAACACTAGGTACACATGGCGACAGATCCATCATGGTCCATAGGGAAAGTTGGGAGACATACATCGAACTCTCGAAGGTCGAACTGTTGAAGTAACATGGACCTTCGATCCTCGGATCCTTCAGGATCCTTCCAAGTCATCGATCTAAGGGACCCACCCTTGACTACACAACTAATTGAGAATGTGTCGGAGTGACACGTGGCCCCTAATCATTCCCCGTCAAGTGTTGACAGTTGAACTAGGATAGTTGGAGGAGGGGGTACGTGGAAAGCGATCTCGTAGTCCGGAGATTCCATACTCCAGAGGAAACTGGCCAAGATTTTATGAAGAATGAACTCGTCAAATTCACGAGTGTCGAAGAGGATACGTGGCGCCAGATCCGAGAGTCCAGAGACTTATCCCTTCGGGGGATTTACGTTGAGAAGATTTGGTAAAAACTGAAGCCCAGAGCCGCGAAGTAATGAGAGTCATAGATCTAAGGATCTACATAGAATCCTACTGACCATTAGATCAAATGGATGAGAAGTTCTTAGTCTAAGATGATGTGGATTGATGATGTCATCTGAGGTGACGTGGACCCACATTACGCATGCCACGTGTCACCCAGTTTTGGATGATTCACCCATCCCTTGTGCATGTTAGAGAATGACACATGTCACCCCCTAAAGAGGACACATGTCACCACTTGACCCTTTCCTTGTGTCAACTGTTGAATCGTGCTCTCCTGGCCATAATGGCTGGTGACGTGTCTAGGACTTCGGAAGTCTGGATAGTTTCAGGGTTTCAAAAGATTTGAACATAGTAGGATAAAGAATGATTCAACGAGAATTGTTGATCGTCGAAGGCTGAAATTTCAATGATTATAGTCGATCGTTGAAATGCCAAAAATGTAATATGAAGATCATCACTTGTCGATGACCGAACATCGAAGGGCTAGGGAAATGTGGTGATATTTCGGGACTTCGAGGATTTGGAAAAAGGTGTGTTACGTGTAGATTGCCAAAGGCCCCTCCTTAACCATAGGATCTTAGTAGAGGACATGGACCATCGATCTCCTCCGTTGTTCGACGATCTGAGAATTTGGAAACACTTTTTTGGAACTCCCGAAGTCTAGGAACTTCCGAACTGTCGAAACCTGTGCTAACGTTGACTCTTAGCTCTTGGTTTTCAGCCTGAATTCATGATGAATACCCCACTAGCTAGTTCAAGTGCACAATGAGAGATGTAAACTTCGGGGGAGAAGAATGAGAGAGTTTTTCTTAAGTATGGGACCGTAAATGAACCAGGGAAAGTGAAAAATTGATGCCCCATCCCTAGAAAGGGTACTTAGGGGTTGGGTGTGTTACAAATTGGTATCAGAGCATGGAAACGGGTCTTTCCTGCTTGGGCTCATGCACAAGTCACATAAAAATATTATTAGAGAAATTATGGGGTAACTCCCTACCTTACCCCCCTCTGTAAGAAACTTGTCTAAACCTCTACTGAAGAGAGGAGAGAAACCTTCTAATGTTGATAGATGTTTTGGAATTGTGTATTGTAGGTTGCTAATGTTTCCAAATAAAGAATTGACTTCACCTTGCAATGATATGTGTTGTTCATGAATTGGTAGATTAGTAACTAACAGAAAATGTTTTATCTGCACTCAAGCAGTCAGTGAACAACATGAGAACTACAATGTAAAGGATGGTGACACATCAGGAGTTGGGGGATAGCTCCCACAATAGAGAGGAAGAATCTGATAAAAGGAGGGTGGTGAAAACCCCTCCAAATTTGGCAAAAACTGTAAGAAGCCTCATGGAAGAATTATAGAGTTATAAGGTTGACAATGAAAGGCTGAACAAGGAGCAGAAAAGCAGACTGAAATTAATGCAGTCCTACTACAAATCCTATCAAATATACAAAGGCAACTGTAACATGGTCCAGCTGCCAGTCAAGTGGACAAGCATCATACTAAGAAAACTCCAAGTCCACCTGAGATATAGAATAATGGTCATGAAAGTGGCCACACCAGGAGGAGCACCTCAAAGAAGTTCCAACGTGGAGCAAAGAGACATTCAATGGAATATTCCTCTGGTGAGGACACTGACAAATCCAAGGAATCTTCTAGTGGAAAAACTAGTTCCCATTCTCAGACAAGAGGAAAGAAGAGGAAACATTCCAAGAGTCGTGACTCTAAAGAATTCAAGAAACCCAAACAACCCACCTTCGATCGAGATATTAAGAAGGGGGAAGAAGCATAAGTTTGGCTCCTCGTCTTGAATAAGTATCTCAAATTCCATGACTACTCTAAAAACTTAAAGGCTCGGATAGCCATTTTCAACCTGAATGGGGAGCCTAAATGTGGTGGGAATACCATAGGAATGTGAAAGGAATACATGAGAAGGACTTGTCATGGAAACAATTTGAGAAATACTTCAAAAAGAAGTACTTGTCATAAAATCACTTTGATGGGAAGACTAAGGACTTGTATGAACTCAAGTTGGGACAACTCACCATAGATGATTATATCAACAAATTTCTCGAGTTGATGAGGTATGTGCCCTACATAAAACAT
Organism: Picea engelmannii; assembly: GCA_009831015.1. NCBI lineage: Eukaryota > Viridiplantae > Streptophyta > Pinopsida > Pinales > Pinaceae > Picea > Picea engelmannii. The sequence goes on from ML791131.1 coordinate 20,033, forward strand.
GAAAAGGTAAAGATGCAAGGATTTATTATTGGCTTACCTAATTCCTATCGAGACAGAATTGAGTTTGATGATCCAAAGACCTTAGAAGATACTATTCTAAAAGAAAGGTATTGCTATGAGAAATTCAAGAGTAAGGCAGAACCCCATGAAAACTGGAAGAAGAAAAACAATTTTGGATTCAATAAGAAGGGGTTTAAACCCTCAAAATTCAAGAACCCTGGTAAGATCTCTAGGATGAGCCTTCCTGCCAAAAGTGTGTATCAGAAAAATTTTCCATCCCATAGTGGGAATAAACCATTCAGAGTAGCTCCAATTAAGACTCATAACATGAAGAGAGAAACCTTGAACTGTTGGGGTTGTGGAGAGGAACATCTGCTGAGGGATTGTCTGCATAGGCAACAGAACCCTCAGAGGGTCTACAATGTCCAAGAGGCTACCACATTCAATGATGCGGTGATCCTACCACAAATTTATGCAGCCTTGGATAATAGACAACTGACCACCAAGCTTCATTGGTGGATATGGAAGGTATGATTTCCAACTATCATGTTTCCATTTTAATTGACCCTAGCTCTAATTTTAGTTATGTTTCCCCTCAAATTGTTGAGAAATGTAAATTGCAACAAGTTAAACATGTTAAATCATGGCTGGTACAACTAGCCACTAGAACCAAAACAAAAGTAACATAGGTCATACCAGCATGCCAATTTGTCATGAGTGGGTTTCCCACTCAAGAAAACGTAAAGATACTTCCTCTAGGATCTTATGGCATGGATTGGTTCACGACCCACAAAACCAACTTGGATTGTTACAATAAAACTTTGGAGTGTGAAAATGAAGAAGGAAGGAGGGTAACCCTACAAGGGATTCAAAAATTTGTCTTAGTGAGGCAAATATTATCCCTACAGGTGAAGAAGTATTGCATAAAGGGATGTCCCTTGTATGAAACACAAGTACTAAACTTTGTTGAGAATGACAAACATAGCCTAAGGGACCATCCCCTATTAAGAGAATATAAATATGTATTCCCAGAAGAGGTAACATATCTACCTCCAAGAAGGGATATTGACTTTTCAATAAAACTTGTACTAGGAGCAGTGCCAATGTCTAGAATGCCCTATAGAATGAGTACACCAGAGCTATTTGAGATCAAACTACAGTTGAAGGAGATGTGGGACAAAGGCTACATACAGCCTAGTGTGTCTCCATGGGGAGCACCAGCCTTGTTTGTGAAAAATGAAGATGGCACACTCAGATTGTGCATAGATTTTATACAACTCAATAAGATGACCATCAAGAATAAGTATCCCTTTCCAAGAATTGATGACTATTTTGACCAATTAAGAGGTGCTACCATCTTATCTAGGATTGAATTGAGGTTTGTATACCATCGGGTTCAAATTAAAGATGAATATATCCACAAGACATCCTTTAGGACAAGATATGGTCACTATGAATTTGTGGTGGTGACATTTGGGCTTACCAATGCACCAGCCACTTTTATGTGATTAATGAATAACGTATTCAGAAAGTTCTTGGATAGGTTTGTGTTGGTTTTAATTGATGATATCCTAATCTATTCCAAGAACAAAGAAGAGCATGAAGAACATCTCAAGCTAGTAATCAAGGTACTAAGAGAACATCGTCTTTATGCTAAACTCAATAAGTGTGAATTTTTCCAGAAACAAGTCCACTACCTAGGCCATGTTATTTATGAGGAAGGAGTTGTAGTTGACCCTAACAAGATTAAATCCATCATGGATTTTCCTACCCCAAAGGATGTATCTGATATCAGATCCTTTATGGGCCTAGCAGGATATTATAGGAGATTCATAAAAGGATTCTCCAAGATTGGTTTCCCAATTACCTGCCTTCAAAAAAAGGGGGTTAAATTCATTTGGACCTCAGAATGTGAAGAAATATTTCAAGAGATGAAATACCTTCTAACCAATGCACCTGTACTAAATAGTATAGACCCAAACAAATACTTCCTTGTGTGTACAGATGCCTGCAAGGGAGGAATTGGAGGAGTCCTTATGCAAGAAGGACATGTGGTTTGTTATGAATCCAAAAAATTGAATGAGAATGAAGTCAATTATGTGACCCATGATATGGAATCGGATGCCATAGTGCATGCCTTAAAAATGTGGAGACATTAACTCTTAGTTAGAATATTTGTACTTCTGACAGACCATAGTGGGTTAAGGTATTTGTTTGACCAACCAAAACTCAATGTGAGATAAGCTAGGTGGATGGCTCTCCTTAGTGAATTTGTTTTTGAGATCAAACATATAAAAGGAAAGGAGAATAGGGTGGTTGATGCGCTTAGTAGGAGTATGAAAGTGGTTCACTTGGAAGTTGTAAGAACCAATTAATCAGACATCAAAGAGAGGTTCAAAACTACACAAGAAACATATGCATTTTTCAAGAATGTGACATAATACCTAAAGAAAGATCCCATAGGGTTGAAGTATGAAGGTTAACAAATGCTTAATGATGACTTGTTGACTTACAAGGGAATATTGTACATTCCAAATTCTGACGACTTGAAGAGGTTCATAATGGATCAACTACACAAGTGACCATATATTGTTCATCCTGGTTATCAGAAAATGATCACGACCACTAGGAAACTATTTTATTGGCCCGGATTGAAAAAGGATATAGTTGATTACTTAGCTAAGTGTCTAGAGTGTCAACAAGTCAAGGCAGAGCACCGACACATAGCAGGGATGTTGCAGCCCCTACCAGTTCCCGAATGGAAATGGGAAACCATCTCCATGGATTTCATCACAGGATTACCAAGATCAACCAAACATAACGATGCCATCATGGTAGTTGTGGACAAACTAAGGAAAGTTTCTCACTTCATAGCCATCAAGTCAACTTGCAAGGAAATAGATATTTCCAACATCTTCATGAAAGAGATATTCAGACTGCAAGGAATCCCTAAGGAAATTATATCAGACAGAGATACAAAGTTCACTTCAAACTTACGGAAATCTTTGTTTGTTGGTTTTGAAAAAAAATTACTCTTTAGTACAACCTATCACCCTCAAACTGATGGGAAGACGAAGAGGGTAAACCAAGTATTAGAAGACATGTTGAGGATGCATGTAATGCATCAAACCAAGAAATGGGAGGAATACCTACCACTGGTAGAATTTTCTTACAACAATGGATATCAAGAGTCATTAAAAATGAGTCCTTTTGAAGCCCTCTATGGAAGGAAATGCAACATTCCAATCATCTAGAACAACCTAGTAGACATATTTACCATCGATCGAGTTATGATAAAGGAAATGGAACAGCAAGTGATTCAGATCAGGAAAAATCTGAAGACAACCCAGGATAGACAAAAGAACTATGCAGACCTAAAAAGGACTCCTAGAGAGTTCAAAGCGGGGGATCGTGTGTATCTACGAGTTAGACTCGGGAGAAGCTCCTTAAGGATGGGAGCTTGTGCCAAGCTAGAACCTCTGTATTGTGGACCCTTTGAATTTTTGGATAGAGTGGGACCAATAGCCTATCGGCTAGCACTTCCTCCCACAATGAAGGTACATAATGTTTTCCATGTTTCTTTATTAAAGAAGTATGTACATGATTCTAATCATATTTTTGACTGGTATGTAATTCAGGTGGAACCCAAGGGAGAATTCCTGCCATAACGACAATTCATAATAAACAAGAAGGAAACCCCACTCAGGAACAGAACCATTGCACAAGTCAAGGTGCATTGGAAACACTTTGGCCTAGATGAGGCCACATGGGAAATGGAGGATTCCATGAGACAGACATATCCATTTTTTTTTACTTCTGTACATACAGAGCACATCGGTAGATATAACATAGAGGACGATGTTCCTTTAAGGGGGAGGGGATTGTAATACCCTTGTTTCCCCCAGTTTGTAAATATAACTATAAATTTCCAAGAGACTATGGTGGCCTAAATATGTGTGAATGTTTGATTTGATGAACCCTTGTATAAAATGGTCAATGTATGAATTTATGTTTTTAATAGAATTTGAATATGTGTTGAACAACTGCTGAAAGGGGGGAAATTTTTCCAAGATAAACCATTCATTCTATGAGAGAGATGGTGAATGGAAACCAAGCATGGTTGATAAGACCCTCACTAGACTAGTACCTACTTGGTGTAATTTCTCAACAGTCCTATTACCCATAAATGAATTACTAGTCAGACTGGTAGTTGGAAGGCCATCCTCAAGACTTAATGAGGATATGGGGAAGGGTACCCATCTGTAAGGCTTCCAGGACTGACCATGAATTGGGATTCAGACCCATGCAACCTTGTTGCAGAAGGCAAGAAGGGAGGTAATTCGGGGACAGAGACATATCTGCAAGATAGCAGAGTAGAGAAAAATACTCTCCTGAGAAGAGCATGGAACATACTTCGATTATGAAGTTGACAGGAAAAAGTTGAGCAGTAAGATCGTTTTGGCTGGAAGAGACACATACAAGGTTTGACTACAAGCTAATAAATGAGATTGATGAGTGGTTGAGGAAGTACTCATGTAGACCTCCTTGCTTGAAGTAGAGAAAACTAGACACCCAGTTTCGGTGGGAGGAGGAGAGTAACCTTCATCCTTAATTGTTGTGGAGCACAGAGAAAGAATCTCTCTCAAAGAATCATGGTCTATATTGTGGGTGGCCAATGGTAAATATGTTAGGAGTGACTATGCCTATGTTTGGGAGGAAATGGGCACCCATTTCAGCAGTTTCTTCACATTTTCCAGTTCTCATAAGTATTTTCATACTCTATGTATTATATTGGATATGATGATGAAATGTCTGTGTTTATGACTTAGTCTTGCATTATTTGAATAGTTATTAGATAGGCTCTTTTTCTTCTGTAAACTACTATGTTTTCATGCTCTTTGAATTTTCTTAGACTAGCTTCTAGAGAGTCATGGGATGGGAATCCGCAGGAGGTCTGGGGTAGGATCGACTGAAATGTCTAAGTCCTACCAATCCCTTAAATTTTACCTTAGCGGGAGTGTCATAGTTCGAATACTATGGGAGAAGGGCGTTTCCCTATAGACCATTCACCCATATGACCAAGGGATTGTGCCCATTCCCTTAACCTCTTTGTTGTGGAAAGGGACCCATGTGACCAAGGCCTAGAAACCCTATGCTAGTCTGAAAGGAGATAGCTATTTCAGCTTCGGGACTGGTGACCCCACAATCCTCAAAAATATATGAAGGCCAAAGTCATGAATTGATGAGGATCGTTGATCTAGGGATCTCATTAGGATCTCTCTCAGCCATTAGATTCGACGTAGGAAAGGAAGCATTAAGCGCTTGAGTGAAGTCTTACTTTGGGAGATTTTGAATGGTCTAGCATCGAAACTCCTAAATGTTGGAGTCAAGGATTTAATATGGACAGTTCAAACTGGAGGGACACGTGTCCACAGATCAATGATTATCTAGGAGTATGGGTATTCGACGATTTATAAATGCGTGATATTTCCCCCGAAGCTCTATAAGCTGGCGTAAATTATGGACGTAGACGCTAGGTACACATGGCGACATATATGGCGTGGTCCAAATTAGGGAAATTTGGGAGACACACACACTGAAATCATTAAGGCCAAACTGCCAAAGTAATGTGGACCGTCGATCCTCGGATCCTTCTGGATCCTTCCGAGCCTTCGATCTAAGGGACCCACCCTTGACTACCCTTCTAATTGAGAATGCATCGTGGAGCAACATGTGGCCCCTAATCGTTCCCCGTCAAATTTTGACCATTGAACTAGGACCATTGGATGAGGGGGTATGTGGAAAGCAATCCCATATTTTGAATATTTTTTACTCTGAAGGAAACCGGCCAAGATTTTACGAAGTATGAACTCATCGAAGTCACAAGTGCTGAAGTGGATCTCAACCATTGGTCGAAGAGAACACATGGTGCCAGATCTGAGAGTCTAGGGACTTAGCCCTTCGGGGGATTTACATCGAGAGGAGTCGGTAATCCCCGAATCCTGGATCCATGAAGTAATGATATCTGTAGATCTAAGGATCTACGTGGAATCCTATTAATTGTTAAATCGAAAGGATGAGCAGTTATCGATCTAAGATGATGTGGCTCGATAATGTCATCTGAGGTGACATGGACCCTCATTACGCATGCCATGTGTCACCCAGTTTTGGATGATTCACCCATCCCTTTTTCTTGTTAGATCATGACATGTGTCACCCCCTAAGGAGGACACATGTCACTGCTTGACCTTTTCTGTGTGTCAACTGTTGAATCGTGTCTGCCTGGCCAACTGGGCTAGTGATGTGTCTGGGACTCTGAAAGTTTGGAAAGTTTCAGGGTTTCAGAAGATTTGAACGTAGTAGGACAAATAATGATTCAAATATAATCATCAACCGTTGAAGGTCTAAATTCCAATGACGATAGTCGATCATCAAAACATCAAAAACGTAATAAGAAGACCGTCTCTTGTCTATGGCCGAATGTTGAAGAGCAAGGGACACGTGGAAATATTTTGGGACTTCGGGGATTTGGAAAAAGGTGTGTTACATGTAGATCATCGAAGCCCCCTCCTTAACCATAGGATCTTGGAGGAGGACGTGGACCTTCAATATCCTTCGTTGTTCGACGATCTGATAATTTGGAAACACTTTATGGAACTCCTGAAGTCCGGGAACTTCTGAAGTGTCGAAACCTGTGCTAATGCGAACTCTTAGCTCTCAGTTTTTAGCCTGAGGTCATGAGAAATATCCTGCTAGTTGGTTCAAGCATACAGTGAGATATGTAAATTTTTGGGAGCATATTGAGAGGTTTTTACTTAATTAGGGGACCAGAAATGAACCAGGGAAAGCGAAAAATTGATGCCCCATCCCTAGAAAGGGTACTTAGGGGTTGGGTGTGTTACAATACCTAGATATGAGGGATATAATTTGGACAATGATGGGATACTAAGGTATAATGGAAAGATTTATGTACCACCAAATGATGAATTGAGAAATTTAATTTTGAACGAAGCTCATCGAGCTGTGTATATGGCTTATCCTGGAGTCACGAAAATAAAGCAAATATTAAACCATTATTCTTTTGGAAGGGGGTGAAATATGATATAGTTAATTATGTGGCAAGATGTCTTTAATGTCAGCAAGTGAAGGATGAACATAGACATCCAACATGATTATTACAGCCACATGTGATTCCTGAATTGAAATGGGAAGTCATATCGATGTATTTTATTGTTGGATTGCCATTGACGACAAGGAGACATGATTCTATTTTTGTAGTTGTCAACACTTTGATGAAGAGTGTGCATTTTTTACAATTTGTATGACATATCAAGCACCTGACATTGCTATAATTTTTGTTAATGAAATTGTAAGATTGCATGGTGTACCAAGAAAGATAATACCCGATCAAGGATCGGTATTCACTGGACGTTTTTGGACTAGTTTCCAAGAGGCTTTGGGAACACAATTAAATTTTAGTACAACATGTCACCCTGAAACTGATGGAAAAAATGAAAGAACGAATCAAATTTTAGAAGATATTCTTCGAATATATGTGATGGATCAACAAAAATGATGGGATGAATTTTTACGATTGGTAGAATTTACGTACAACAACAACTATCAGAGTTTGATAAATATGGAACCTTTTGAGTTTCTATGCAGACGACCGTGTTGGACACCTTTGAGTTGGGATCAATTAGAGGATACGGTCCTGGTGGGACCAGAAATGATTCAGGAAATGGAATATCAGATGCAATCCATGAGGCAAATGATCAAGGAAGCACAAGACTGACAAAAGATTTATGCATATGTGTATCGTATAGACTGTAATTATGAGGTTGGTGTTAAAGTGTTCTTGCTATTGAAGTCACATAAGAGTTCGATTAATTTTGAAAAGGGCGCTAAACTCTCTCCAAGGTTTGTGGGACCTTTTGAGGTTGTCTAAAAGAAATGAACTGTGGCTTACCAACTAGCATTACCTGATTCTTTAAGGTGTATGCACGATGTGTTTCATGTTTCAGTTTTACATCATTATACTTTAGATATGTCACATGTTATTGAATTGAGTTCATTTCACGTATCGGACGAGGGTGCTCTCATAGTGGATCCAATCCGCATATTGGACCATCACACTCAACATCTATGGTGTCGATTGGTCGATTAGGTCAAGCTCCAGTGGGACAGTTATAGTCCACATTCTGCTACTTGGGAGGATGCATATGAGATGCGTCAACAACTTCCTCATTTATTTTGATAGTTTGATATATAGATTAGTAGCAACTATATTTATTTCTTTCATTGATAAATAGTACAAACTTCAGGATGAAGTTTAAAACAAGAGGGGGTGTATGTAACATCCAGTTCTCACCAACCACATTTTCGCAACACTGATTATTCTTTGAGGACACTTGCAACAAGTGATCCATTTAAACATGGTACATTATGAATATCTGAATTGGATTATGAGTTTATGCTATCATTGAGTATTGAAATTGATATGTTATTAATATTGATGTATAGCACTGATAGGTATTATGATGAGTTTTCATGAGTGTACAGGAAACATGACATGATGAGGATGTTGATGGAATCGGCAGACTTCCTTCGACTCTGAATTGAGTCAGGGAGTAGACTATTTACCTTGATTATGAGTACTTGATTTTATTACACATATATTATTGATGATGATTTCAGTTATGGATTTCATGTATACGATTATTAACATCATTTTGTCAGTGGATGCAGGCATGGTGAGACTTGCTCATCTAACTCACATAAGTATTAAAGGGGTCATACAAAGATATCAAATAGATGATGGAGAGGTGTGGCAGCATCCTTGTCATGTCCTACTATCACTCTTGTCGTGACCTGAACTGAAGGTTAACAACTACCTTGTTCCTGAGAGGTTCACGATGTTGTGAGGGAAGACTATGACAGTCACTCATGAGGATTTCTGATGGGCACACAATAAGGTTGATTCATTATTCCTTGGTAATAACTTAGTCTCATACAAGGTCGACAAGTGGAGTATTGACTCCAAGTGTCAGAAAACTTCCAAACTAAGTCAAATGGTGAGTGGAACCCTTGGAGCACATAAGTGCGTCTTGAAGCGCACATCACATGAATAAATTAATGAGTTAATACAAATATAGAAGAACTTAGAGAATAAAACAACTTCTTAGAATTGATTAGATGAGGAAATAAATTATTTAAGTAATAAACTAGAAACATAACAAAATCAAAATCTAAAATGCTTTTATCTAAATGAATTTATATTTAAGGGGACTAAGGAAAATTTAGACTAAATAAAACTATTACAGGGAGAGTAAAATATTGACATGTGCACAATATGTGCATGAAATCAATAAAAGGAATTTTTAATTAAGATAAAAAAATTTCATGAGAGAATGGGTAAATCAACATAGAGTTAGAATCCTAAGTCAAACTAGACTCTAAATCATAACTAAGAGAAGAGTCTTAATCAAACTCTAATTGTAAATTAGTTAGGAGACACAATAAAGGAGAAATTGGGAAATTAAGGGAAAATTAGGAGGGATCTAGATGGATATCAGTGGCCACCCACCTCTTCCAACTGGCTCAAAACAGTTTTCTGACAATTTTGGCAATTTACTATTATTAGCAGTTTTAACTTCCAGGGCCATTTTGAGGGCCTAAATGAAGGTTTTTCGAGATAGAGATCCTTAATGATATTTTAAGGAATTATTGAGACCCCAAAATAAATCTCCTCGATGATACCTTTCCAACGGGCTATCACATGCCTAAAACGGAGATTGTATGCAAAAGTTACAACCCCGGGAAGTTGATGTACTAACTTACCCAAATGGGGCACACATGACTTTTGACGCTTCATCTCCTAGGGTTAGGTTTTTGGATGTCTAGGGTTTTTGGCATTCTTTCTTATTTTAAAAATTCCTTCAAAGCCTCGTTGTAACCTTCTTCTGTCGAATACACATTGTCATCACATCTCTTCTTAGAGATAAGCCTCCACCATTCTAGCAAGCTTGTTTTCGCTGCATTTTACAGTTTCAGCTTATTTCGTTATTGAATAGAAAACCAGTTTTACTGTATCTCTGTTATTTTGTGTTAAGAACCTGTTAATAATCTATATTCATTTCCTTCTTCTCATAAAATCTAGATCAGTAGTATCAGAGTGGTATGCTCCTTGTCGTCTTAATGCATGTCCCCAACGAGGTCGAAGTACAAAGAGTTGGGTCTCGAACTTGTTTCTCTTGCGGACAGAAGATCTCGCACGCCCAAGCGACCTCCCATGGAGGGAGAAAATAAATATGATGGGACAGGATATCCTTTCAAAAATTTTATTGAGAAATCCCTCATGCAACAGAGGAACAAGATGATGGATAGTTTCGCGCAAATCCTTCGGCGGATACCAATAGGAAATGCATCTTCTTCGAACGAAGGCACCGCCCCCTTCAAGGTACAAATAAACTTCGATATTCCTATATTTGAATTTCAAATAGATGAAGATGTTGTAGACAAGTGGTTCAATCTACTAGAAGGGTATTTTTCTATCCATAACTTTTTTAATAGAGAAAAGATTACTTTTGTGCTCCTCAAAGTTGTTCACTGTGTCAAAGATTGGTGGGAAACTTTCTATGAGCAAAAGGAAACAAAGGAAACCTCATTATTTTCAGTCATGGACACCTAGGAATCCTTCAGGGATGCTATTAAGGAACAATACTACCCTGTCAGAAGTTATGACGACCTGTATACCAAATGGACCACATTGTGGCAAGAAAGAGACCAAGCAGTGCCAGATTTCACAAATATCTTCCATACCTTGCGCACCAAGTTGAGTATCAAAGATTTGAAGTGACATATGGTTCTCAAGTATTGCGGTGCTCTGCATAGATACATCTAGACTGAAATTTAATTTCTAGACATCTCATCCTTGGGTGCAGCCTATCGATATGCCGTCAAAATCGAGCAGAAGCTCAAACAAAAGACGCAACAATTTGGGCTTGGGAACCCCTCACAACAAAATCCAGGAAAGGGCGGCCCCAACCCATTGAACAAAGGACAGAGAAAAGATGGATAGTATCAGGACAACCAGTCCAAGCCACAAGCAAATAAGGACACTGGAAAGACAAAGAAAGATACTGGGAAGTTGTGTGACTTCCATAAGAGCCCTTGGCATAACATTGTTGACTACCGCTCAAAGCAGTCGTTGGTCACCGAAGTGAAAGCCTCTGAATCAGATGTGGATTCTGACTCTGATCCAGAACTAGAAAGGGGAAGATGGATCATTGTCGTGGAACCCAGTGCCACCGTTGCTACCACCAAGCTCCATCCTAGTGAACTAGATGAGAAAGAAGAAGGAGAGTGCCTCTTCCATTCACAGATGTGGGTAAAAGGCACCCCAATGCACTTCATTGTCGATAGAGGTAGCCAGAAGAACCTCATCTCAGCAGAGGTCATCAAGTTGCTTTCCCTGCCAAAAATGCCACACCCAAAACCCTACACCATTGGATGGCTCCACCAAGGAAGCGATCTCTGCGTCAGCCAACAATGTCAACTGTCATACGACATCAAGCCCTTCAAAGACGAGGTATTGTGTGATGTTTCTCCTCTCAAAGTTTGTGATGTTCTTTTGGGCCAACCTTATTTATGGAAATGTCATGTTGTATATGAGTCTGGGCCTCATAGTGTTATTATTACTTTGAACAGGAAATTGTACAGGATACCCGAGGCAGTCCCACCTAGTGCTATTTCCTTGATCTCTGCTAAGCAATGTAGGAAGGTTATCTCTCAGATGGGGAAGTTTGTCTTCTTCTTGATTCGCTCTCAGAATAGGAGAAATATCACAGCCACATCCAAGGTCTCTGCGGCCAACCTCTCCACATAGCAGAAGCAAGTAGATAAGGTCATGGAAGAATACTCAGATATCTTCTCCTCACATACTGTTGTTGGGAAATAATACCCTACGGACTAACAAGCTAGGGCTAAACTTGCATGCAGATCATGACCCTCAAGAACTCACTTTTCACCTATCACCCCAACACTCAAACCTCTTTTTCACACACAAGCATGGAAAAGACCTACTAACCTTTTTTATCGACGTTTGATGTAGATCCTCTATTGCGCTTTATCTGCTTGCTTGCACTGCTCCTTCCAAAAAACAATCCTGCAATCAAGACAAAACACTACGCATGCATGCTATTCTTCTACTAGATGGTTAGAGATTAAGCATAAATCGAATAAAACATATACAAGTCATGCATTGGGACGGGAAAAGTATTCTTTTATTAATCTCAAGATGAATCAACTTACAATAATGATAGAGATTGGCCACCGTTCCTCGATCCTGATCCTGGGCTCCTCCTCTTCTTTGTCCTCCAACTGCTTTTCTTGAATTCTCCTTAAGCTTGAGGAAAGGCTAAAGGGTTGGGACAAACGGATTCGGCAATTGGGCAGAGTTTCTTTGCTATCTTTTTCCTCTTCCAAATAGTACCCCTACCCCTTCTTTTATAGGCTAGAAGGAGCTAGGGTTTTGGATGAACTCTCGGCCATGCATGGCTGGGAGTTCTAGTTAACTAACCCAAAGCTTTTCGTCCCGTCGGCAACTTTCCTGTTTTTGTGCTTTGTTAGGTAAACGCGGGTTGTAGTGGGCCAGCCAACGTTCCAACGCGTGCAGTATAAGGCCTGCCAACATTCCAACGCGCCCAGTAATGGGTTAGGGCGCGGGTTACTTAATTTAAGAGGTTTTTCAAGGTTTTATTCAGCATGGCTTTGGAAATGAAGAGACATGAGTTGGCCAGATTCCAGGTAAGCATGTGTGGTGCAATTTAGGGTTATAACATATGCCCCCTAATGTGTGAGGTTAGAAGATCATCTGATGGCCGAAATACATTACCAATCTTTATCAATCTGTACTGATATGTTGAATGAGTGAGCCCAAGAACCAGGAATCAGGAGGTGTCGTCTGCAAAAAAAAAATATCAAATGTCTCACCGAGGCGGGCATACCCATGCTCGGAATAAAATAGAACCATGGCTACCAATAAAATACATTGTATATCCATGTCAAATAACTATAAAGAGTAGCCGCGAAAAATACATAGCGGAGCTACATCTCGAAATCAGAAAGATATACATAGAAAGTATCCATCTCCCAGAAGCTGATTCGGCCTGATGGTTGTTCTTCAGAGCTCGAGAAACAACTTCAAAGTCTTCTAAACTCGGGTAGGAGTGTAATATGAATGTACAACTGCACTACCCATTGGTCTTCGACGGCTCGTCGGTTATGGACTTGATAATTTTGATGATCGGACTGAAGGCTTCAGTGATTTCGAACAAAGACTTGATTGGAAGTTCAGGATGGTCGGGTATGCGGAAAAGAGACATATTGCAGAGGGGACGAATCAGGCGTAGTGACAAACTTCCCTTGGATAAAAGCATGACAAGTGATAAGACTCAGGCAGCATATCTGTTAATCATAAGTCTACGAAGCAGGAGGCAACGCAAACTCTCCATATGTTTGGAAGAGTAACCAAATGGTGGAGGACACAACTCGGTATAGCGAGAAAATATTCCTAAGGTCGTACTACATCCCATAGTCTGATGAATCAAACAGACAGATGTGCTTTATCCAAGGGCGACTCATGATGTTGCCAATAAAGAAAATACTTTTCCCATCCTCTTTTTGGGGTATATTTGA